>JBAMAX010002608.1:0-64104 GCA_037043745.1 Chymomyza amoena
CAGTGGCTCAAAAGCTGAAAATCCTTTGCAAAAATCATATCTTCTAAACAAATTGAGATATTTTTATGAATTAAATTGCAATTGAAAGAAAAATCTTTAGGCTTTCAAATAAGTATTCATTCACATGGTGATACGATATCTACGAGTTGCGCAATTTGTTGTTGAAGTTGGATTTTGTGGCCTGTGCAATATTCGCTCTTGAACAATATGTACATATTTTTTGCATATTTTCTAAACCAATTAAGATATTTTAATAAAATAAATTGTAGTTATAAGGAATATGTTAAGGCTTTAAAATAAGTACTCATATGTGATGATACGATGTCTAAGAGCTGCGCAATATGTTGTTGAAGTTGGATTTTGTTGCCTGTGCAATATTCGCCATATTTATGAAGAAAATTTTAATGCTATATTTGTTCACATATCAGCAGTATTTTGTAAAATAATCATCTACATTTACATTTGAGGGGATATCTAAAAGACTTAACATTCTGTATTGGCAATGATATTCTATTATAGATTGGCCATGTGCCAAAATTTTGTGAAGTGTGGGAGTTAGTTTCTTTCCCGGATATTTTTCCAGTAGCAGCTCTGCAGTTTTAGTCGCATATTCACCAAATTTACTGCCGTTAAATTTTTTCTTACAATAAAGAATATTTAAAATAGTACCCAATCTTTTAATAATATCTTCATCCACTCCAGTTATTTCTGACGTAGTTTTGTGTTCTTCAAAGAACTTGCGGGATGAGTTTCCATCAGTTGTATTACCATATCCATATTTGGGGCAATCGACTTTCAGTCCAAGTTTCTTATTAAAATCTTCTTGTATTTTATTTTCCAGAAACTTTGTTTTTCTTTATCTGGAGTGTTGTCCTTAAATGAATCCATGCATCTAGCTCTGGCGTGCAATGGAGAAATACCAAATTCCAGATTTTCCTCTTCAATAATAGAATTATCCAAATTTTGAAAATCCTTTTGTGTTTTTTTACAAAAAGCACATGTCAAAGTTGATTTAGTGTTCCAAACATTTGGCAGGTCTTCCTCTCTTTCGGTGCGTAGACGTTTGAGGTTCTTCTGGCAAAATGTCAATATGGGTAAGTCCTTTTAGCCAGTTTTCGTGTCTCCTAACAAAGTTTTCTTTGCAGCGACTACAGTTTTGCCAATTTACTTTTATTTGGGCGTAAATAAGAGAAAGTTTAGCTTTTAAATCATCAAACTTATCTATATTTGCTTCCTCAACGTTAAGTTCTTTCACGATTGCCGAAATGAACTCCTTCGGAGTTATGGAGTTTCTGAACAACTCAAATAATTTTATGTTTTCCAAAGACATCGTTATACTTATAAAATCACTGCTTGCGAATTATATTTAAAAATACTTTTTACTGCAATGTGTGTTCTTTTAAAGTTAAAATTCTATATATTCAGGCAAATATATACAAATATTAAGCCTTTATCCAAAAAGTAACAGGTACAAATTAAATTATATTATATCTTTTACAACTACCTGGAAATACAAAAAAAGGATTGATCAACCCTTTTTTTCAAATGTCACAGGTAGACTATTTTTTTAAGTCAAAATATAAGCAAACAACTCTCAATTTAATGCCTGCATCTAGTGCATATTCTTCTTCTTATACCTGCGGCAGTATATTTTGTAGTTGGGTTTCCAGGCTTTTACTGGTCTTACAGCCAAACACGCAAATGCACGCAAATAATCTTTTTAGAGTAGGTAAATAGATTAATAACAAACATATTTACGTTAAAAACAAAAAATACAGAAAATTGGGTTTTTTTTTATTTTCTTCCAAAGTTGAAAAAGTGGCCAAAATATAGTGGTTTAGGCAAACGGAAATAATGAAAAAAACTAGAAAAGATTGAAGCTGTTTTTTTTTTTGTTTATGTTTAAATTTTATATACCTTTTTATAGAAACAAAAAAAAAGCAATTGGCCTCATAGTTTTTTTACAAAGCAACTTTAAACATTAACTTTTATTCCAAAAGTTAAAATATTTTTTATAGTTGAAAATTTACTCAACTTTGAGCGGCTGTAGGAACTAAACTATTCTGCCAAATTGAATAAAATTTATATATTCGTGATCCTTTGAAAATTCTAAATCAGATACATGTATTGGTTTAATAAAATGATTACATCAAAATTTTGATTTTTGCAACGCTTTTGCGGCTGCCGAGCCACTGTGCGTCGTAGAGCTTTTTTTTGTTTTTGTAGCGTTGGGCAAAAATTAATGTGCCAAACGGCCTTCAAAACGTACAGAGATACAAATACAACACACGAGCCGCTCAGCTGTGCATGGCAACAACAAAAACCACCCCCAAAAGGGGATGTCAAAAACAACCCACCACAGCCACCTTCAAGCCGCATTTCAGCACATACAGCATCCAAAGGAATGCCACCCCCAAAAACAAAACACCAAAAAGCTTGCTTCATTGATAAAACCGACCACGAAGCATAATTTGGCAGAGTGAGAAGTGTGTCAAAAAATCAAAGCGCATAAATAACGGCACTCACCTACAGTTATAAAGAAAGTACAAACGAAATGTAAGAAATTCCTTTAAGCAACAAAGTTGCTGCTGCAGCGTTAAGTTGAAAACAAAACAGGATTTAGCTGGCGTCGCTGCTGCTGATGCTGGCGACTACGTTGGCGGCGCTGCTTCCTTTCACCAGGTAAATGTAAATAATAAACACGCACACACATAAACACTGCTCACACACACTAGATTTGCTTTTTTTTATTTACTTTGTATAGAATTTTGTTTAGTGCATTTAAACTTTTTGCGCTGGCTGCGACGTCAACGTCAGCGTCGACACTGGCAATGACATTTTTTTCTCACGTTTTATGTTGTTGTTGCTGCTGCTTGTATCTTTTACAAGGGAGTTTTGCAAAGGCCAACGACAGGTGCACTAAACAAAAACAACGTCCAGCAGCAAAACACACACAAACACACGCACACACGTTATAAATAAATATATAAATAATAATGCACAAACACACACAAACAAAATTCACAGCAAACAAAACGCACAACGCGGCGTTGGCACTGAACTTTTTTTTTTTTTTGCACGCGGCGGCGTCTTTTTTTTCTAGCCCTTTTTTTGCGCTTTTGCTGCAGTTAAGACTTTTATCTTATCTCTTTGTTTACTTTGCTTACTTTCTTCGCCTGCACACACACGCACACAGACTATATATTAGATAATATTTAATTGGCGCTTATCGTGCGCTTTGTCGATTTACACTCCACTTTTTAATTAATGCTTTTTGGTGTGTGCTTTTTTTCTGCTTGTTGTTTCTGCACGCGCGCACACATATTAGAAGACCGCAGACGAAAATTACGGGCACAACCGAACGCAGCGAAAATACAGAGAAAACAGAGAGCAGACGGCGCTAGGTTGTTGATATGATATACGCGACTATCGATAGATATATCGATGTGTGCGCTTAACATTGACGATGACGCTAACATGTGTGCTGTGAGCTTAACATCGATATGTTGTGGGCAATGTTGTTATTTTTTGAATTGAAGCAGTTGCAACAGCAAAATTAAAATGAAAAAACAAAAATTGCTTTTATTTTGCAACTGATTGGAAAGTGAAACTTTATAACTGGATTTTTGAGCTATAAGAATTTGTTTCAAAACTTTAATAAAAAGAAAAGTGCGTTTGGCTTGGTTAAATTAAACATGTTACTTAACAGCGCGCTGAACTTGATTTTGATAAATTGACCATGTTATTTCACAGCGTGCTTACAGCTTGCTGCCAACTTGGTATTTTTGAATTGGCGCGCTAACAGCTGTTTTTTAAATTTTAATTGTTCCCAATAAATAAATGTGCTCTTTAAAAGTTTTAAGTTTATTGAACGAATGCAAAAAGTGATTTAAATCATATTAGCAAAACTTTAGGTACATTCTTTATAGTAAAACATAATAAAATGATTAAGCAAAAACTTGTTTTATAAAAATTGAACATGTTATTTAACAGCGCGATTGACTTGATTTTGATAAATTGACCATGTTGTGTTATTTAACAGCGTGCTTACAGAATTTTAAACAGACGCTTAGTGCTGCCAAATTGGAATTTTTGAATTGGCGCGTCGACAGCTGCTTTTTGAATTTGTAATTTTCTTAATAAATAATATTGTTTTTTAAAAGTTTTAAGTATTTTGAACGCTTGCAAAAGTGATACTATAAAATTTACCTTATATTCGGCAAGCTTAAAGTACATTCAGCATAACAACATTTAAAAAAATGTTTATGCAATAAACTTGATTTGGATAAATGGAACATGTTATGTAACAGCGCGCTTGACTTGATTTTGATAAATTGACCATGTTAACGGCGTGGTTACAGAATTTGAAGCATATGCTTAGTGCTGCCAACTTAACCAAAAATTAATTTTAAAATAATCAGAATTTTATGTAGATTACATTCTGGACTAGTTCTTAAAAATAACTTAGAAACAATTTTTTAAACAACAGTCATATATACTTTAAAAAAAAAATCTGGCAAAAATTTTGGTGAAGTTTAAACTTATTAAATTGTATAAGCGATGTTAATCCAATTAAAAGTCTATTTTTACCAAGTACATAATCTGCAGAAAAGTATTTCTATCACTATGATAAAGTTAAAACCATCCCGAATACCTGTACCGAACAATTTTTGTTTTTTAAATCGACAAAATATATTAATATGTAAGGACTTTAGCACAAAGTTTTACTTAATTCTAGCAAACTTTTGGCAATTATTTTTTGGATTTTTGTACAGATTTCTGCCACATCTTTACATTGCTTAAATTTGTTTTTGCCTCTTTAATATTTTCCATTTAAAAAAATGTATAGTAAATAATGCTTTTAATTAATTAAAAAATTTAGTGCGCCATTGGCTTAAATTAATATTTTTTTTTAGGATTTTTCTTTAGATTTCTGGCACATCTTTACATAGTTTCAACCTGTTTCCGCCTTTTAAATTTTGTCCATTTAAAAATTATTTAAAGTAAATATTGCTTTTTTTGTTATTATTATGTAAAAAATTAAGTTCGCATTGACTTAAATAAAAACTCTTTTTCTTTACAAATATTACTCAATTTAAACCTTAATAATTTTTTCTTTTTTGTAGGTTTTTAGGTTAGTCTGACAAAAGCTCATTACTATGTAATCTTTGTACATAAACTCTCATGAGCTTTTGTTTACCTGCAATGCTAGTAGTGTTAACTATTTTTACGCTAGGTGGCGCTCTACTTCACAGCAAATCGCTTAACATATTCTGCTTAATGTGCATAACGCTAACTATTTGAATTAATTTAAATCCGCCTGAAAACAAATAATTTATTAATTGGTTTTAGATTATATTTTTTTTTTGTTCATCAAATTTTTATTTTCAAGCTGTCAAAAACAATCAGTAAATTATATAAAATTATTTAATTTTAATTTTATTTTACAACAAAAAGCTAAGAAAAAAATGGCGGACGTAAAGTCGGGCGCGACGACTTTAGGATACCCTGTACCAATTAGCTTGTAATAAAAGTCCGATTTCTCACAAAAACCTAAAACAGAAGAATTTTTAAGCAAAAATTTTTTTGACTGATCGTTCCTATGGGAGCTCATGATATAGTCAACGGATTTCAATAAAATTTGACACAGTGCTTAAATACCTTAAAAAAGATATGAATGCCAAATTTATTTCAAATATCTTTACAAACAAACAAAACACATCGAATTTTGTATAAAAAACGTGTTTTGGACCGATTGGTCCTTTGGGAGCTATATGATCTAGTCAAACGATTTGGATTAAATTTGATACAGTGCTTAGGAACTATAAAATACTCACGAATGTCAAATTTTGGTCCCAATATCTTAACAAACAAACGAAACACAACAAATTTAGTTAAAAAATCGATTTTTTGGAAGATCGGACCTATGGGAGCTATATGATATAGTCAACTGATTTCTGATCACCAATTTGCATGCGATCTGGGAACTATAAAAACTTTCGAATACCAAATTTGCGTGACCGATGATATCTCTACATAAACAAACGAATTATTCATCTAAAACGCTTTTTTTTGTGGAGGTCGTCTCAAACACCCTGCAGGGAGCTATATAATTTATCCCCGATATCAAAAAAATAAAATAAACTTGCCTCCTATGGAATAATATGGATCTACACGTGAAAGTTTGGTAACTCAAGCTCTTACCATCTCTGAGATCTAGGCGTTCACACGGACGGACGGACAGACGGACATGGGTATATCGACTTCCTCTATTCACCCTGATCATATTTTAGGTAACTTTGGGGTGTCTCCGACGTCTCCTTCTATATGTTACATACATTTTCGGCTTGCACAAACTTAATATACCCTTGGTACCATACGGTACAGGGTATAAAAATGTTAATTATGCAGCTTTTTACCAAAAGCTGATTGCTATGAGTACTGCAAAAACTCAGCATGTTTCAGCTCTTGTCTTTGTGCTGTTTAAGTAATTGACACCAGCTACATGCTAGATGGCGCTGCGGTGACAAAAAAATTTACAACAGTAACCAGCTGACAGCAGCGCTCTCTATTGTTTAAACTTTCAACTTTCAAATTTACAAAACGTTGCAAATAAAATGGCGTCCGAGCTAGTTAATAGAAAGTATGGCTGCAATTTACAATAATTTACTTTATTTCACACCTTTTGCTGCAACTGCAATTTCTTTTATGATTTATATACTTTTGCACAACTATAGGGCCGAACTCTAAAGCTCTTTACAGTCTCTAGAGTCCCATCTTTATAGTTCATCTTATCTATTTATACGATTTTCTTAACCAGAAAACAAACTACTTACTGAACTGACTGAGCGACGCGTCATTTTGCTTACGTATTTTGTTTTACAACATGTTTGTGTTGATATAAAACAGCCAACATTTAATATTTTATTATCTTATTTAATTTTTATGACTGCAGACTCAAGCTAAAAATAAAACGTAAAATAATTGCATTCATAAGATATAACTATGCCAAGTTTTTATAGCATATTTTGATAGGGATTTTCTGAGATTAAGCGCTGTCAGCAATATTGAAGTGAAGGTGCAGAAGGTCAGATCCAGATCTTGTTTGTCAGATCCAAATCTTTCGGAACTTTTGTGGCTTTTCGAAGCAAGTTTTTTTTCTCTTTTTTATCAGTAGGGTAACTAGAGCAGACATTTTCAAATATTTTCTTTGCACTCACATGACAAGTCGGAGATTGTCTAGCTAGCAGATAACTTCCAGATCAAGCACTTTTTGTGAGTTTATCAATAGATAAGTCTTGCTATAGAGCATTGAGTAACGATTTTAAGAAAGTTTTATGACTTTTAATGCATTCTGCAGCGTTAATTGTGAACAAAATTTTGTTTTCTTAGATGGTCATAAATTTTTCAGCGCACATGTCGTATTTTTGATATATATTCAAATTTCTGGCATATTTTGCTTATCTTATAAGGTTGATCGTGTTGTCAAGCTCTTGAAGTTAACCAGAAACGAGCTATCAATCAATTAGGGCAATTTTTCTTATCAAGTAATTGGGTATGCGGCACTTTTTCCAATATTTTTCGACATGTGCTTCAAATTTATTATAGAAATTTTCAGTTGCTTTTTATAATTGGAAGCATTTTGACACGAATAAACGCGGTTTTATGATAGAAAATTTATTTTACAAAAATATGACTATAAATTTTGTGCATTGCTGTATCTTTTGTGAACCAAATTTTGTGCTTAGCAGCCAAGTTAATAATTTCCATTTATTGGCAATAAGTTTATGTGCAAATCAAACGAAATTTGAATATGGCTGATGTTAAATACAAACAAGTAAAAATTTTATAAACTTCAACAGTATGAGAAAAATTGTATAAGACTGAAAATAAGCTAAAATAATAGGAAGTTTTTTTGGAAGTAGCTCCAAGGCTTGGAAGTTTTATTGAGAACATTTTAGTTAGAAGGGCTAAAATATTTAAGATTTTACGAATTTTTTGACATTTTTTGTAAATCGAAGCAAGGAAGTAAAAATAAATGAATTCGGCCGGATAATATTGGGAGCAACTTATCTCAGCTTAAACGAATCTTGTTCACAAATAGTCGGAAAACGTTCGAGCAGGAGAGCACATCGCAAACGCATTGAAGGGCACAGTTCGTAAAATGAAAAATAATAAATTGTCGAGATCTTCGTAGGGCGTTACTTTATTGGGAATAAACCGTGTGTCGTTCGCAGTGCTTGACTGAAATCAAAACTAAACTTCCAATTTCCAGCTTTCCATTTTGTCATTCATTAATATATAACTTATTAAGGACGTTACGTTTATATATTCGCTGCACGATCGTAACGTATAAGAGTCACGTTACGACAATATTTGTGAAATGTCCGTATGTGCAACCATAGTCAAAGATATTTCACAAGTTCGTCATAGTCACGTGCGCCAGACTGATAAAATTGAAACTGAAAAAAAAATGCTCATAAATTTTTGTAAATCTAATCAAAAGTAATATGAGAACAGTTTTTTTTGCGATGTGTTTCATTAAAGTATTCATTAGTCGACGTTCTTGATATATCGCCGTGAAAGGCACTTCTATTTTTGTCAAGTTCGAAGGGCGTTCTTTTTGTCACTAGTTTGACATCGCCTGTACTAATCAAAGCTACTAAGGCTAATACTAGATATTGTGCAACGTACGTAGTTGCTTTAAAGATCGTGTCACAAGTCATATTGGAGGCGTCCATATGTGCTCTGCAAGATATTTCTCACTAACTGTCCTTGGCAACTTTTGGATGAAAAAAATGTTCATAAAACTTTTGTAAAACAAAAATTGCGAAAGGATGCTACAAATGCATTTTGGTATAGTTTCCGAAAAGTACAACAAAATTTGCGTCTTCTTTTTTATGTTCTGTACTACAAAGTCCACAGGTTGGGTCTCAGATTTGTGCAACAAGTGTAACGGACAGAAGGCGACGGCTTTATGGTTGTGTCCGATCCCCGAATCACTTGGTGGCCGATTCACGCGTGTTTAATGAACAAATTTACTTCCAAACTGTTTTGTATCTCGGCAATGATTTACGGCAAGTTTTCTAACTTTCGAGCTATCACAGCCATTTTCGGAACTTATAGGTAGGAACTACTTTATATAATACTAGATTTTTATACCACTTGCACCGTATGGTACCAGGGCATATTTAGTTGCTGCAAGCCGTATAATGTACAGGTAACGGATATGGAAGGAGTCGTCGGAGACACCCCCAAGTTACTTAAAATATGATCAGGGTGAGCCAGAGAAGTCGATATTTGCCCACGCCCGTCTGTCCGTCCGTCTGTCCGTCTGGCCGTCTGTCCGTGTGAACGCCTAGGTGTCAGAGATGGCAAGAGCTACATTTACCAAACTTTCACATTATATCCCATATTAATCCATAGGAGACAAGTTTATTTTATTTTTTTGATATAGGGGATAAATTATATAGCTCCCATTCGGGTGTTTGAGACGACCTCGACAAAAAAAAAGAGTTTTAGAGGAATAATTCGTTTGTTTATAAAGATATCGTAACCAAATTTCGTATTCGAAAGTTTTTTATAGTTCCCAATCACTGTACTAAATTTGATCGAAATCGGTTGACTATATCATATAGCTCCCATAGGACCGATCGGCCAAAATAACTTTTTAAAAGCAAAATTCTCTATATTTCGTTTTTTAATAAAGATATCGTAACCAGATTTGGCGTTTGGAATTTTTAAAGACCACTTAAGCAATGTGCCAAATTTTAACAAAATCGGTTGACTATATCATATAGCTCCCATAGGTCCGATCTTCCAAAAAATCGATTTTGTAACAAAATTTGTTGTGTTTCGTTTGTTTGTTAAGATATTGGGACCAAATTTGACATTCGTGAGTATTTTATAGTTCCTAAGCACTGTACTAAATTCAATCCAAATCGTTTGACTAGATCATATAGCTCCCATTGGACCAATCGGTCCAAAAACACGTTTTTTATACAAAATTCGATGTGTTTTGTTTGTTTGTAAAGATATTTGAAATAAATTTGGCATTCATATCTTTTTTAAGGTATTTAAGCACTGCGTCTAATTTTATTGAAATCGGCTGACTATATCATATAGCTCCCATAGGAACGATCGGTCAAAAAAAAATTTTTTGCTTAAAAATTCTGTTTTTGGTTTTTTGTGAAGGAATCGGACTTTATTACAAGCTAGTGGTACAGGGTATCCTAAAGTCGTCCGCGCCCGACTTTACGTCCGCCATTTTTATACCTGTTTTTCTGATTCGTTCGAAAATTGTATTCAAAAGTTTTGTTTTCAAACCACATTAAATACGGTTTTCGGAGAAAAAAAAATTAATTTGGAAGTCTTCCTATGCTATTTATTAATGGGACTAAACTAAGCAAGACGCTTTATGACTTATCTATAATCTAAAAATATTATCGTTTTCTAACGGCAATATCTCGGAAATCTTTGAACTTTCCGTTTTGTCTTTTATTTACATTAAACTTATTATTATTATTAAGAACATATTCATAATGTAAAGAAAATACAAACGTGATCATTTACAAATGTTATTAACTAAGGATTTCCAATGCTCTCTGTTTCGCGCCAATGCTCGTAACTCGATTATTGATTTCCCGGTCATCCGGTTGAGCGTCCTGCGCCAGGTCATTTTAGGTCTGCTTCTGGATCGATTGCCTTGTGGGTTCCATTCCAGAGCTGTATGCGGTATCTCATCAAATTCTTTGCACAAAATTCAATCTCGATTGGTTTTTGTTCGCAAAGTTCCCAAAGGCGCACATTGCTAATGGTTCGGGGCCACCATTCGGGGGCACGAATGTTTGGATCTTCTTGATAATGATATTAGTACAAACCATGTCTCACAACCATATAATAGCACCGACTTTATGCATGCGTTGAAAATTCGTATTTTGTTTTTTCGCCGAATATTCGGTTCTCGCCAGAATCTATTTAGTTGTCCAAATGCAGCTCTGGCTTTACGAATTCTGCAGTCTACATCGTCCAATGCTCCTCCGGATACTGTTATTTGGCTTCTAAGATTCTCGAATTTTTCTACGTTTTCAATATGCAAGTTGTCGATACTAAGGGCGCTTGGATAAGTAGGGTTTACCCGCAAACTTTTCGTTTTTGCACAGTTGATTTTAAGACCAATTTTTAAGGCTTCTGTGGCGAGTTAATCTAACTGGATTTGAAAGTCCGAATGACGGGAGGCAGATAGTACCACATCATCCAAAAATTCTACATCTCCTAGTTTACAGTTGACTTTCCAGTTGATTCCAAAATTATTCAATTTAGCTGCTTCACATACCAAATCAAGAACAGTGATAAAGAGCATAGGCGACAATGTGCATCCTTGCTTTCACTCCGCTATTGCATTCAAAAGGATCGCTTACTTGTCCGCCGTGCAAAACTCGGCTTGAGGACCCAGTATACAACGCTTTTATGATATTGATAATTTTGTCCCTCTAGCTCGAAGTGCCACCCATATTGCTTCCCTATCAAAGGTGTGAGAAAGTCTATTAAAACTAGATATAACGCATAGTTCAATTCTTCGGATTGCTCTATGATAATACGCATAGTGTATATTAGATCTACACACGACCTTTGAGGCAGAAAGCCAGCATGATTTTTACGTAGAATGTTGTTGAGTCGCTCGGAAATGCGGCTAGTATTATCTGGTTAAGGAATTTTCGATGATGGTTGACAGGAGAGAGATACCCCTCCAGTTATAGCATATTTGTCGGTTTCCCTTCTTCGGGTTATTGATAGTTACCGATTCCTTCTAGGATTTGGGCATATTTTCAGAGGTCCCAACAGCTTTCAAGATCGGAGTTAGCTTTTGTGCCATCATCGTGAGCATTCTTAGCTTGGAAGTATTCAACGGCAATTTTGTCGTTAGTTCAACTTGTTTCTCATACAGTTGTATGATGAACCGGAAATGATTTAAAACCTTGTTCCTAATAACTGGGATTACATGGACATGCCATGACGGAACTTTGAGCTGAAAGGAAAAATTTACTACTATAGCTGCTCCATGTTCCTTTATTTAATGATATGAGGACTAAATAATAAGTGCCAAGTGAATAACTTTAGATTTTTTGTAAAAGTTCTTCTTGTCAAAACCAGTTCTAGTGTACTGCAAGTGGGGCAGAAACCGAACTGATAATTTGGGAACATATTAAGTTATAGTAAACGTTTCAACAATGGGCCCAGAAAGGTAATTTTTTCTATAAAATGTATATGAAATAGAAACCTTTTAATAATCGTCAAGACTTATGTAAGATTAAAAATTTGCAAGTTGTTTTTGTTATCCTAGAAGCATTCATTTGAGCCACGCCTCTTTGCTTTAATACTTTATTAGAAGCGAGCTGAGTTCAGCTTTATAAAATACACATAGATATTTATTTACTATTACAGATAAACAAAATCTTAGAAATTTTTAAGATTACATGTAAACAATGTTCTCTACCATAACAGCCTTATAGTTAGTCATCTTGAAAAAATGCTTCTTACCCCTTCGTTCCATATCATCTAGAACTAACACACATACAACACCTCGCCCAGATCGAGGATCTTTTATTTTGTTGACCTGGTTTTGATTTCTTTTGTAAATTACTCACATGTCAGAGTCAAGATCAGATCTCTGATCTAATCTCTAGATTAAACCCAAGACAAGTTTGCGCCAGCTGCGTGTGAGACTATCTAAGCCAAAAATTTTGAAATTCCGCCAGCTTGAGATACGAATAGTATCTGTATCTGTGTAATGCTCACTCCCACCTAAAAACAAGTGTGGCTGATATTATCACACGTCAGCTGAGATCTCGGAGCTCTTATCTCAAACGTATCCATTCAAAAACTGAGACATATTAGACATTATCTCTGTTGTCACATTAAAGAGCGTACAGCTCAAGAGTTGTCACTAAGGCAGATGCCAAGTATAGATACACACAGATACAAAGATACATTTGTATCTGTAGCTATTCAATTGCGCTTAGTACGACTAACCGACTACGGTTAGAATGTACATTTGTGGAAGTGAGCAGATCTTTGGGATGCCTTTGCTCTTTGGCTTGGATCTACGAAGACTGCATATAGATTAGCGTGTGTACAGATTTTAAGTATTTTTTTCTTTTTTTTTTGAGTGAGATTGCAAAAGATACAATTTGTGTATAAAACTTTAGTCAGCTTGATAAGAGATTTTTAGTCTTGATGCGAACGGCGACTGGATAAGTTAAACGCGGCTTCTGAAAAGTGCATCGTAAAGGGACTCTAAAAAAAAGTTTTTGCTATACTAGATATAAACTATAACTATTATTATTATATATAATATATGTAGAGATCAAAATGTGAGGCCTAAGAATTGATGAAACCTTGAAAAAGTTAAGCTCAAAAGTGGCTGCAAAGTGTATCTGATAAAATTTAAGTGCCTAAGTTTAAGTTCTTTAGCTGATTTTTAAAAAGTTTTCCAAAAAAGTGCAAATTATTATATGGCTTATTTTTAGTATATATATAACTACAACAATAACAACAACTACAGCGAACTAAGTGCGCGTTGAAAAATGATCACAAATTTCAATTGGATTTAATCAAAATCATAAGAAAGAAAAAAAAAAAGATTTAATTTTGAGTGGCTTTTGGCTGTATCTGTGTGTATCTGTGTGTCCCAGTGTCGTCTGACCGAGAAACTTAAACTAAGCCAGCAACAACAACAACAACAATAGCTACAACAACAACAACAACGTCAGCTTGTTGCATTTCATTGAAACGAACTTCAAAGTGTCGTCGCACACATTTTCTAATATAAAATAATAATAATAATAACAAGTTTATGCAAATATATTAGTGCAGCCTAGTGTATCTGTGTGCGTGTGTGTTTTTGTATCTATGTGCAAGTAAATTTTCGCAAATATGGGCAAAATGATCAGCGATGAGATGGCCGGCACCGAGGCCAGCGAGAAAATCGAATTGTCTCGTTTTGGAGAGTATTGTCAACGTCATGGCATAAATCCCAATCTAATTATGTTAAAAATAACTCTATTTGTTATGTACGGAGGTAAGTACAAATAATAATATAATAAACTAATTAACAAACGGCTTAAATGTAACCTCAAGGGTTAAGCCATGGCTTAAATTCTTATCATAAAATGGGTTTAGTTTGGTTTTTTTTATCAAAAACGTGCTGTGCAATTTAACAGTTGAGTTGGAAGGAATATATTATATAATTTGAGTACATAAATGAATGCATGATAAGGGACTGTGCAAATTGTTGTACCATAAACGGTTTCCAAATTGTAAATCTTGTTTTGCTGAGATTGTTTTGCAGTAAGCAGAGATTTAGGCAAAATCACAGAAAATCCTTGGGCAAATAAATTTTAAATTTTATTTAAAAAGCTTTAAGAGTCTTTAGGAGAGAAAGCTTAACTATAATATTGCAATTTAAAAGCTGACAGCTGACAGTTTTTATCCTTTCAAGATATTGTGCCATAAAAATCAAGTTAACTGCCTCAAAATTTACAGACATAACTCAATAAAAGTAAAAAAATAGTTTTGTAATACTGAAAAATGGCGTACATAAGGTCGGGTGCGAACGACTTTAGGATACCCTGTACCACTAGCCTTCACAAAAAAACAAAAAACAGAATAATTTTTAAGCAAACATTTTTACAACATTATTGAACGATCATTCCTATGGGAGCTATATGATATAGTCAACCGATTTCAATACAATTTGACACAGTGCTTAAATACCTTAAAAAATATCTGAATGCCAAATTTATTTCAAATATCTTTACAAACAAACAAAACACATCGAATTTTGTATTTTGTAAAAAAAACGTGTTTTTGGACCGATTGGTCCTATGGAAGCTATATGATCTAGTCAACCGACTTGGATTAAATTTAGTACAGTGCTTAGGAACTATAAAGAACTCAAGAGTGTCAAATTTGGTCCCAATATCTTAACAAACAAACGAAACACAACAAATTTTGTTAAAAAATCGATTTTTTGGAAGATCGGGCCTATGGGAGCTATATGATATAGTCAACCGATTTTGTTCAAATTTGGCACATTGCTTAAGTGCTCTAAAAAATTTCCAAACGCCAAATCTAGTTACGAAATCTTTATTAAAAAAGGAAATATAGCGAATTTTTCTTTAAAAAAGTTATTTTGGCCGATCGGTCCTATGAGAGCTATATGATATAGTCAACCGATTTTAATCAAATTTGGTACAGTGATTGGGAGCTATAAAAAATTTTCGAACATCAAATTTGGTTACGATATCTTCATAAACAAACGAATTATTCATATCAAACTTTTTTTTGTCGAGGTCGTCTCAAACACCCCCATGGGAGCTATATAATTTATCCCCGATATCAAAAAAATAAAATAAACTTGTCTCCTATGGAATAATATGGGATCTAATGTGAAAGTTTGGTAACTCTAGTTCTTACCATCTCTGATATCTAGCCCTCAAATTAAGGAAAAAATAATATATATACATAAGTTATACATTAAAATAATTAAAACTAAAATAAGTAAAGCAGGGCACTTTTTCCCTTCACAACTCCAATTTTTACATGTTAGTTAGAGCTCTTAGCCAATATTAAGCACGTTAAATTTGATTGCGAAATTCCGATTATTTATCGAGTTGTCGATAACTTACAATTGCGGTTTTGATTTGTAAAATTTTGGTCTTTCGGCATATAATTTTTAGCCTAATTTTAAAATGTTTCCCAATGTTTTTATAAATTTTAAGGCGTACAATTCTCTAAATTTGCATGTGAAAACCGTATTTGAAATTCGTTTAGGAGATATGGTTTGTGAAAGATAAGTCTAAAAGCTAAAAGCCTAATTTTTTGTTATTGACAACTCGATAAATAATCGGAATTTCGCAATAAAATTTGACGTGCCACTTATTTTCGCCGCTGTACATAATTCGTAGTAAAGTTTTTACAGAGCCATTTTAATTTTGTAATTTTGCTATTCTCTTAAAAAAATGAATTTATTTTTCTTTGATTTCTTAAAATGTTTTTAAATACTTAACTTATTGTACTAATAATAAATGTTAATGTAATTAATGATAATGTTGATATTGGGATTAAAACTATGAAAAGCATAATGCAATGTATTTTGCAACCAGACGAAATTTTTGTATTGTAGCTATAAGAAATAGTGTACCAATTTTGATCAAACTTCACATAAATGTGTGATTTGCTGTATTATTAATGAAAAAAAGAGTTTTAATTCCTCCATTATTTTCATTGACAAAAAAAAATATTTTACTCTGCGGCGGTCATCTTGGGTCCGCCAAGTTGAATTTCTAGCCACAGATTTATAATCAGCATGCCTGAAAACTCATATTTACATACCCAACTATGTTTTTAAATTCTTTTCTTATAATATTAATAATTAATGTCCATATATTTAATATATATTGATTTTTGGATTGAATCTATCTACCTAACCTATCAAAGCCATAATGCATTACATATTGCTAGCTAACGCAAATATTATATGGTAGCTATATGAAATTGTTCATTAGTTTTGATCAAACTACACACAAATGTGTAAATTGCCGTATCATGGATCAAAGCAAAGAGTTGTAGTTCCTCCATTATTTTCACTAGCATAAAAAAATGATTTTACCTTAATGCGGCCATCTTGAGTCCGCCATTTCTAATTTTTAACCACAGATTCATGATCAACAAGTTTTTTGGAGTCATATTTACATTTTTCTGCTTTTGGTGGGCATCTTGCATTCGCTATTTGGAAATTTTGTAAAACTCTGAAACTAGTTATAATCAGCTTTAAAGCATCTGAATAATAATAATGTTTTTCTGAGAATAAGATTATTATATATGCTTCTTGAAAACTTGCATAACGAGCAGATAGTTAGCGCCACCTGGAGTTTAATATGATTATAGATTGTCGCTACGCTTGCAAGTATTTCAAAAAAGACTTTAAAGCGTTGTAACTTGGGAACTACTAAAGATAATAACATGATTCAAAATACAGTTTTACGTATTTATTTGATACCTACAATATGTTGATATAAACTAAAAGGAAAAACTGGTAAGGGGGTGGTTAAAAATAACTTGTGAATAAATAATTTGGGCAACCTCTACCGCTTAAAATACGAATTTCTGGGTATACCTTCCACTACAAATAAATTTTAAATTTATTGTTGAACATTTTTTGCTTTGGAAACTTTTGTGCACGACTTATTAAATTCGAGATAAATGGGCTCAAACATATGTCAAAATAACGGAAAACCCTGCGGGTAGAAAAGGTCACCATTTTGGTTTTAGACTTTATGGAAGGTCTTTAACACATTAAGCAAGAGAAATTCCAGCATGAAATTATTTTCTGGTTAAAACGAATTTATACTGTTTTATTACTATCAATCAAGACTTTGTTTTTTGGTTCAAGATCTTATGTCCTCCAGAGGGCGCCATATTCAATATATATACATATGACATCACAAAGCCTATAACCAGCGGACCATCAATACGCTTCCAATGATACCTTATTTGTTAAATTATTTTAAGTGGCTTAGAAGGTAGGAGGGAACAGGCCAAAATCATAACTTAAGATCTTTTTTCTCAGATATAGTTTTCATGTTTCATAAAGACTAGGTAAAAAAATGTTTTTCGATAAAGCATTCCTACTTTTGGAAACTAATTTAGATACATCTCTCACAAATCCAATATGTAGTAAAAGTTCGATTTTAAGCTGGCTAGGAAACAAAAGAATGCTCCCAACGTTTATCATCATCGTTATCATCCTTGGCGCTACAGCTATAATTCAGCTTTGGTTTTTCAAACAATATTCCTCCAATAATCTATATCCTTTACATTTACCTCCCAGTTTTGGCCGTTTAGTTGTGCCAATTTATCTTTTTCTCCATTTATTCAAGGTGCTCGGGGTCGTCCCCAACTACTCTTCTTCCATTTGGTTGATTGAAGTATGTTTTTTTCAAAACAAATATATTTTATATCAATGGTACCTTAAATATAGTAAACGTGATTTAAAACATAAATTATGCTTCTTAATTTATAAATTAATATTTGTTAATAAAAAGAATTTATAAAAACCTTTCAAAATCCTTAACGAATTAAGCATGCCAGTGATATTTTTCTTCGAAGGAAAATGTTTATTTGTGAAGTTTATTTTTTTCTCAATTAAAATATATTTTATTATTACTTTGAAAAATTTTCTACAAAAATTTAACTAATATCCACAACTACTATATGAGAAACACACAATTTTTTTCTTTATTGCAACTGTAATTCACAACTGGTTAAAACAGACCGTGCTATAGGTTGCAAGTTTTTTGCATTGAAGTTCAATATTCAATTTTTCTTTTGTAATAGGTCGTATTTAAAATGACTTGAATGGTAATTAGAACAATTTTTTGCGCTTCAATTGTACTTTAAATCAAAGAGTATAGAACTACATAGAATGCGCATCTGGCCCATTTTTGATACAACGAAGAATTAAATTAAACTAGCTAGTATTATTAAATTAATGTTTTTTTTTATCTTGGTTATCAATAAATATCGCTCAAGACAGGAAAAATTAAAAAATTCTTTCTTTATATTTCCTTGACCATCTTTTTGGTGTGTATTTAGAACGATTATTTTAAATCTAGCTTTTCTACTGTATCGTTTATCTAAAAAAATTAATATAATTTATTTATAGTTAACAATAATAGATTAAAATAAATATAATAGTAAAAATATAAATAGAATTAAGATTTTTTAAAGTAAAAATGGTCGTTAATAAATTTTTAGAGATCTTTAAACGTTTAAAAAGAATTCGAAATACTCTGTAGCTGAAAATTAAGTTTTATAAATTATTAACTAATTTTACCGTAGGGAAAATCCTTATGGCTTCGCCGTCAGCAAATTCTTCATCCAAAGTCACTCGGCTTCTCTCAAGTAAAATTTCATATTGCTCCATGCTTAGCTCACCTACTCGTAAATTATTCAGGATGTCTATAAATTGACTATCGTTTTGTTGTCTGACATTAGTTTGCAGCTCACAAAACCCAAAGTAACGCCATAAATGGGGCTCTCCTTCGAATATAGTTGGTTGCTTAAAGCACCAGCTGCCCTTAACAGGTGGCAATTGCATAATAACTCCGAAAACTAAAATATTAAGTCCACCAAAAACTTCTTGAGATATTTTCAATTCTTGAAAACGTAGATGAATACTTCGTAAAACTTCATAAGACACCATCGGATATGACGCCATTTTCTCCGCATATCCTCCAGACGCTGTCGTGTCAATTGTCTGTATACTGTGGCTCGACCTTTCTCCATTCTCAAAGAAAACGCACTATGGAGGGTTTTCCCGTTGACAAGCCGTGTTGCCACACTAGTGGGTGTGATACGAATATTATTCATTTAAACAAAACTAATGAAAGAAATTTTTCCCTCAATTGCTTCAGTAATTATCTTAGCAAGTACACAAACCTGCTTGGGGCATAATAAGCAATTTTATTAGTCAGTTTAATAACCAGCTAAGATAAGCGTTGATTTAAAAACAAAGTGAAACATCTAATAAATTTATCAGGCAACATAATGAAATATAGTTTTGTATGGTATAGCTTTAAGCTATTTTAGAGAGAAACTGCAACAATTAGTAGCTATTCAATAATTTCAGAATCTCATATTTAAACAAATAAATCATCGAACTCCCGAATCGATGCTCATAATTCTTAGAAAAGCAACTACATTTCACAAAATGGAGTAAGCCTTAATGTTCAGCATAACTTTATTGCACATTATTTCATTAATCATACGCAGCGTTGTCCAATACGCATAAACCTTTTCGTATAAAAGACTCCGGCTGCAATGTTGGAAAAATAAATAATATCAATTCGATAGGAAAAACAATTTTTTGTTTGTTATATTTTTTTTAATGCATATTGCTATATTAATCATACGCAACGTTGTGCAATGCATATAAACATTTTCGTATAATATACTTAAGCTGGAACGTTTATAAACTTAATCATATGAATTTGATAAAAGCAAATTTATTTCGTTTTATTTTTTAAGTAATACACTTACATCGATTACTTTACAACGATTACACATAATCGTTTTTACTCGCTCTGACAGTGAATCTTGGAATTCATTATCACAACGTTGTTAGCGTTACTACGCGACTGCTGCTTAATATTAAGCTGCTCGGAAGTTATCAATTAGGCACAAAATATGTTACAGATTTGTATAACAATTTCACACACACTCACAGATACACGCATATCCATGCACACTCATACACTAGTGTAATTCTAGTGGCATATGTAACCATAAATAGCGCTGATTTTCTCAGCATGTGGCAATTAAGATGTCGTCCCCCTATGCGTGTGTGTGTGTGTATCTATGTGCTGTCTTGCGCTGGTATGTGTGCCTGCCTTTTGTATATAAATCTAGCTTTAAAAAGCTTGAGAAAGGTTTAATTTTTCCATGCTTAACTTGAACTGACCGTGCGCCATTTTATTTTATTTGTATTTTTTTTTTTCATTCTATGTTTCTCGTTTGTCCATTTTCGCTTTGCTGACGGTCAATGGCAAAAACATTTGCTTTTGTTGTAGTTGTGGGGTTTCTTGATTTTTATTTTATATTTTTTTAATGTCATTAAATTCAAATTGTCGCAAAATTAGTATTAATGGCTTTTTTATTTTTCTTATTTGCGGCGGAGGTTTCTATTTATTTTTTCTCTTTTGTTGTTGTGGTGACATTGCTAGGGGCAGTGACTTTATTAAGCCAAAAAAAAAAGAAAAAAATAAATAGAAAAAATTTAATTTAAATAATTTAAAAGTTGTGCAATTGAAGTAACAGATTGAAAGCCAAAACTTTGGCAATTTAATAGCAATTTGTAATTATATTAGCTGCTTTTAATTTATAGAATTTATTTTTATTGAAAAATTCAGAAAAATATTACGCAGCAGAAATGGAGCAGAAAATTTTATTAAATATTTTATTTTGCTGTTTTATATTAATTTTAATAAAAAATTTGTAGAGTGGCTAGAAAATAAAAGTATGCAATAAATTTATATGAATAAAGGCAAATATATAGAATTGAATGATACATATATACATAGTTAAATAGAGACACAGATAGATGCAGTGATACATAGCTATATGGATAGATGCTTAGACAATAAGATACTTAAAAGTATCCAGTAAAATGGTTAGATGCTCAGGTACATAGGTACTTAGATGCCAATATAAATAGGCACTTAGATATTTAGATACTTCTTATACTTTAGATGCTTCAGATACTTTAGATAATTTAGATTCTTTAGATACTTTAGATACTCTAGGTACTTTAGATACTTTAGATACATTAGATACTTTAGATACTTTAGATACTTTAGATACTTTAGCTACTTTAGATACTTTAGATACTTTAGATGCTTTAGATACTTTAGATACTTTAGATACTTTAGATACTTTAGATACTTTAGATACTTTAGATACTTTAGATACTTTAGATACTTTAGATACTTTAGATACTTTAGATACTTTAGATACTTTAGATACTTTAGATACTTTAGATACTTTAGATACTTTAGATACTTTAGATACTTTAGATACTTTAGATACTTTAGATACTTTATATACTTTAGATACTTCAGATACTTTAGATACTTTAGATACTTTAGATACTTTAGATACTTTAGATACTTTAGATACTTTAGATACTTTAGATACTTTAGATACTTTAGATACTTTAGATACTTTAGATACTTTAGATACTTTACATACTTTAGATACTTTAGATACTTTAATACTTTAGATACTTTAGATGCTTTAGATACTTTAGATACTTTAGATACTTTAGATACTTTAGATACTTTAGATACTTTAGACACTTTAGATACTTTAGATACTTTAGATACTTTAGATACTTTAGATACTTTAGATACTTTAGATACTTTGGATACTTTAGATACTTTAGATACTTTAGATACTTTAGATACTTTAGATACTTTAGATACTTTAGATACTTTAGATACTTTAGATACTTTAGATACTTTAGATACTTTAGATACTTTGGATACTTTAGATACTTTAGATACTTTAGATACTTTAGATACTTTAGATACTTTAGATACTTGAGATACTTTAGATACTTTAGATACTTGAGATACTTTAGATACTTTAGATACTTTAAATACTTTAGGTACTTTAGATACTTTAGATACTTTAGATACTTTAGATACTTTAGATACTTTAGATACTTTAGATACTTTAGATACTTTAGATACTTTAGATACTTGGCTTTCTTAGACTCTTTTTAGATTTTTAGATTTTTCAATTTTTAGATTTTTCAATTTTTAGATTTTTAGATTTTTAGATTTTTAGATTTTTAAATTTTTAGATTTTTAGATTTTTAGATTTTTAGATTTTTAGATTTTTAGACTTTTAGATTTTTAGATTTTTAGATTTTTAGATTTTTAGATTTTTAGATTTTTAGATTTTTAGATTTTTAGATTTTTAGACTTTTAGATTTTTAGATTTTTAGATTTTTAGATTTTTAGATTTTTAGATTTTTAGATTTTTAGATTTTTAGATTTTTAGATTTTTAGATTTTTAGATTTTTAGATTTTTAGATTTTTAGATTTTTAGATTTTTAGATTTTTAGATTTTTAGATTTTTAGATTTTTAGATTTTTAGATTTTTAGATTTTTAGATTTTTAGATTTTTAGATTTTTAGATTTTTAGATTTTTAGATTTTTAGATTTTTAGATTTTTAGATTTTTAGATTTTTAGATTTTTAGATTTTTAGATTTTTAGATTTTTAGATTTTTAGATTTTTAGATTTTTAGATTTTTAGATTTTTAGATTTTTGGATTTTTAGATTTTTAGATCGTAGATACTAAGATAATTTTTTTATACGCATTTAGCTTGATTTTAGTACTTTTTGCAATGTATCTATTAAAGTATATATTTGATTTAAGCTTTAGAGATGGATGCACAGATTCAAATATACAATAATCCTAGATATTTTTCCTTAATTGTATTAAAACATAAATGCGTAGCCTGTTTTTGCACATTTAAAGCTTGTTATTTTTAATTAAACGTCGACAACTTTTGTAGATTTAAAAAAAACATGGACTTTGTTAAATAAACACAAAGTTGGCTGTTTATTTAAATTAAATTTATAAATAATACGCACCATTACCCAGTTTTGTGCATCAATATTTCAACAAGCTAAATTAAAAAACTGTCATGTTATTTTTTTTCTATTTTTCAAACTCTCACTTAATTAATAAAAAATATAGCCATAATCTTTTATGCATTTCAAATAATATTCCTCATATGCTCTTTGCTCGTTTATTTACGTTAGTTATTTCTATATTTTTTATTCCTTTTCAAACTGCCTCATCAAATATTCATTTGCACAAAGTGCCACTGCAAAAATATATCCTAGAGTCAAATTTTTGACAACATTTTTGTTGCACCTTTAAAAATGTTTTCTACAAATTGCACATCATATTTTTTACGTTAAACAAATATTTTTTATACTCATCAGTAGCATAAATTGGCATATTAAAAATGCCGTTTGCACGCATTAAAAATGGCGTTAAATCAATGGGCATAAAAAAATGGAAAAGAATGAAGAGAAAAGGAAAATTATGTAGCGAGAAAAACCAAAATGAAATTGTGTGTGCTCACATTTTATATGGCTCCGCGAGGCGGCATTAATTATGAATGACAACAAGGCATGGCCACAATGGCCGGCCAAGGCAAACATCAGCCGCCATTGCGGCCGCTGCTCTAGCCCTGACATGCATGCATTTCCGTTTCCGCGCTTGTATGTCCAGAACATAGGTGCGGGAAACAAGCAGCGGCAAACAGAGGCAAACAACAATTAATTGTTATTGTAATGAACGTTTACACACAGCAAGATGTAAATGTACACGCAGAGAAAATAATTGAGGTACAAAGATTTTTTTTCAAGTTTTTAACGAAGGTTCTTTAAACGAATTTCTGGGATTACCTTTTGAGTAAGAAAAACTTACGTTAGTATCTTTGAAAATTTTCTTGAAATTTTTATAAAATTTCGTGTATTTTGAATCACATATTTAGCGAATGTAAAGAAAATGTTCCTTCATTACAAAAAAAATTAAGTAAAGTTCTGCGAGAAATGTTTATTTTTTTAAATAATTTTGTTATCAATTTTATTTTTCTCAGTATCAACTCTAGTGATTTAGAACCCTTTTACCTTAAGAAATATATCATTTTTTAAAATTACAGGGTCCGAAAATAAAAGAGGACCAAAAAATAAAAACAAAAATTGATAAATTATAAAATTTCGTGTATATTGATCCACATATTAAGCTAATATATAGAAAATACTTACCTTCACAAGATTTTAGTTGAAGTTCTGGGAGAATTGATTTTTTTAAAATAATTTTTTTCTCCTATTTATTCTTTTCAGTATCAACTTTAGGGACTTAGAAACCTTTTATCTATAGAAATATAATTATTTTAAAAAATTACAAAAATAAAAATATTATTTTTTCGTTACGTATTTTCAATAAATTTTATAGCCAGAAGAAGAAAATTTATTTTTTAGGAGCTTTCAATGTTCCTACTATCAATAAAATTGTTACTTTGAATTGAGAATTTCTGGTCAAAAATATAGCAGAGAAGACTTTCTTTTTTTTGTATATTTTTTAATTCAATTCTATTTTATATTTTTTTCATACTCGACTCGTAGACGTCTGGTTATACGTCTGGTTTTTAACTATTTAAAGATAGATTATGGAAAATTATAAAATATTAAAAAAAATAGCTGAGCCTCTGTGAAATCTTGAGATTATTATTATTTTTTGTTTTTTGTGGCTCCCAATGCAAAATTAATAAACTTTTTACTATAAATTGAGAATTTTTAGCCAAAAATATAGCAGAAAGAACTTTCTTTTTATAAAAAAAGTTTTCTATATTTTATTTACTATTTATGAACTCTCGTTGCTTAAAGGTTGTTGGAAAAAAAAGTAATTTATTTTGAATAATAAATAGAGATATAAAAATAGTTTTAGAAGATTATATGCATTTTTATAGAAATTAATTTTGAAATTTTTTCTGTCTATAAATAAATTAATTTAAGAATTTGTGTTTTTCAATGAACACTATTTAGGGTATTCACGCTTGCTGTTGAGCACATTTGCAAGAGTTGTGCTACAACACTGAACTAAACTTATCCTCAAGACAGAACCTTCACATTTAAAATTAAGTATGATCCTCGAAGTCAATTTTTGATTGTTTAATTCACTTCAAAAAGACATAAAAAATAAGGGGCTTCACCAACCACCTGAGCTACGGATTTAGTTATAGAATATTTTTATCTCTGGACCGCACTGCCTTCAGGGCAAAATAAATTTACTGATAGCTTTACTAATTAGTTAAAGCTATTAAGTTTGTAAATTCGTTACAAAATTTAATACAAATCGTGCTTTAAATTATAAAAAGCACCTTAAAATTTATTACTGCAAGCTTTCCTTTGTTTTCGCAAACATTTCAGAAGTCAGTTTTCTTTTAAAGTCAAGATGAAGCAGTTTCTAATATTTACCTTGATCTGTGCAATTTTAATTCACACAAATTCTTTTGTAGAACGTAAGTTTTAAATCACATTTCACACAATTTAAATTTGTAAATTCTATTAAATTCGATCTTCTAGTTTGTGCTCCAAAACCTCCATGGTGGAACAGGAAAAATTAATTGGATGTCCTGTCCCATACAATGAGTTTTCTTCAGAAAAAGAGTGTTACGAGATGTGTGTATATTGTGAGATGGAAATTATAAAATATTGTAAAACAGCCCGAGCCTCTGAGATACCTTTAGATTATTATATATTTTTTTAAAATCATTATAAAGCGAAAGTGACTGGACGATCCTGAACAACTATGATTTAAAAGCGGTCTTAGACAATTGTTAAGAACCTTAAACATGCTTTTCCCATTTCTAAATGAAATACTATGCGTATTTTGTTATTTTTCAGGATTTCATAAATTCTTTTTAGAAAATTATGATACTTTTGTTTTGGCTTGTTTCCTATGTTCCTCCTGTGTAAGAGCTTTTTAAGGCTCGGCGTCGATCAAGATGGCAGAAAACGGGATGTTTTCCACCCTGGCGTAAAGTTTGCATAGGCCAAAATCTAAAAAGCCTGGCACATTTTCCCGCATTGTAAGTGGCCCGTTTTGCCGCATGGTACATTTTCAAGTCGGCATAAAAACTCACTTTCAATTAAGTCCGATCAAAAATTTGACCAAACTATAGTTCCTTTCTCCGAAATATTTATGAAGCGATGCTCAAAACACACTTCCTTAAATAAATTAAAAATGCCACGCACGCTCTCCACCTAAGCTATGTATGAACAAAATTTTACGCCTCCAGCGATTACCGTCGGGACGATAATCCAGGTTGAATATTTCCCAAGTGGCGCATTTGGCCCCACCTAACCCTACATAGGTATATTTCCTACAGCTGCAAGGTGGAAAACAGGCCACTTTATTTGATACTATATCAATCAAAAAATTTTGGATTTTTATTTTCTTTTGGGAACGCCATATTTATTAAAATGTGACGTCACAAAGCCTATAACCAGGTCACAATCAAGACGCTTCTAATGATACCCAATTTGTCAAGTTAAGATAAGCGGTTTAGATTGTTGATTAAGACATTTTATTTGATACTGTATCATTTAAATAATTTGTTGTTTTTGCCCTTTTGAGGAAGCCAGCTTTATTAAAATGTGACGTCACTTAGCCTATAACCAGGTGACATTCAAGACGCTTCTAACAATGCCGTATTTGCCAAGTTAGAATAAACGGCTTAGATGTTATGAGCGAACAGACGAACATGCAGCTCACACCCATAACCCTGAGTTTTATCTATAACAAAGTTTGATTCACATATCTTTCACCCTTTTCGCTCAGTGTGCACTCCCCATGTAGAAGCGCTTATAACTCATATTATTGTTAATTATCTGTGAGAAAACGAAAATGGCTGGGCGAAAATGGCTGTAAAAATGAAATCAAGCCGCGGCTGCCCGCATGTCCCAGCCAATCTTCATATGAGAAAATGTTAAATGGACTTTTAACATAATTTCATTCGCACTCGACATGAAATCAACCAAACAGACAGACAGAAGGACGCAGGCCCAAACAAACGGACATGTTTGCCGCGTTTCCTCAATGCAACTCCCTTTCACACTTCTCCTACTTGGCTTTAAAATTGGTCAAGGTTTTCATTTTACATGGCGCAAATTGGCCGCCATTTTGTTCCGTTCTCACTACACTTTTTAATGGCCATAAATTATGGATATATGCTGTCCGAGGGCTTTAAAATAATGCACTTCGTTGGGGTCCTTAAAGCACGTTGCAGCTGCTTACCACAAGCGCCTTACTTAGTATTATGTTAATAATATTGAATTTATATATTTTTATTTTTACTTTCATTTAATGCATATTGTTTTAATTTTAATTTTTTGTTTACAACTTTTGCAGCTACTTCATCCTTGCTGCCCTACTTGACCATACACATGCAATCGATTGGTCTGACGGTGGAGGAAATCGCCATTATCTATTTGGCGCTGCCATTTACGACATTTTTAAGCCCACCCATAACAGGTAGGTGTATTGTTCTTTAACAGGCTACGAGAAAAGGATTTCCAGGGTGAAGGAATTTTTTGTAATAAGCACTTCAATTAAGTGAGGGCTATTGAAATTTAATTGCCTGTTTTTGTTTGCCATAATTAAAGTTGAAGCTTTGTTTAATCAAATGTAAGTGTTAAGTGGTGACATAAAGTGTTGTTTAAAAAAAAAAATAATTTTTTCAAGTGTATTTTCACTGAGTGAAATCAGATTGTGTAAGGTTTAATAGGCTGGAGTATGCAAATTATGTATTTTTTGCGTTAAAATTATGTTAAGGGCCTGGCACTAAAAAAAAAAATTTATTGGCGAAAATTAGTGAAGCAAATCCCTTTTTAAGGGCGATCTATTCTAAATATCTAATGAGGTTGTTATCAAAACACAGTTCTAAAATTTCGATTATTTATCGAGCTTTTGATAGCTGAAGCAAAGTCAAAATTCGAATATTTGTTTATTTAATTTGGCTTTGCTCGACTTTGAAAATTTGAATTAAAAAATTTTATTTTGTTAATACTGAGATTGTTTACAAAATAATTACTCTTATAATTGAGCTAAATTCTAAAAGCAAAAGATTATCCAAAATTTTCAATTAAAAAATTTTTTTATAATAACAGTCAAAAACGACTGAGTGAATATAACCTTGTCTAATAAAAACATTTCTAGTTAATTTGGTGCTGATTCCGGATGATGTAAATGAGACCTCGAAAAATTAAAAGCCTTCCAAACCAATTTTTATTTAGTCCAGAACTCCACAGCTTCCAACAGCTATCATGGTGAGCCATGTGGAACGTAGAAAATTATTTGGCAGCACATGGGGCTTCAGTCCTCATCTTATAGAATGGATATACCGTGTAATGGTGTGGATGCCCAAGACGCAGCAAAATGTGGCCATCAAGAAATACAGCAAGCTTCACAGATTTGTATGCATATCTCTCTCGGGAGCTATGCGTCAGTCCTTCGAATCACTCCACTGCACATTTTCATCAAAAAGTCAGCCATACAGAGTCTACTACGCATCCAGATCACATCTGGACTCTTAGAAAGTGAAACTGGTCATACCGCACTTATATATTCCCTTCTTGCCGTATCAATGCCTAGATCTCTGAGATGGCAAGAGCTATGAGTTACCGAACTTTCACATTAGATCCCATAATAATCCATAGGAGCAAGTTTAGATCTCTTTTCCTATAGTCGGGAGGCTTAAGCTGATGGCAGCTCCCATGTGGAGACAATGTTTCACGGATGACCTCGACCAAAACTGAGCCGGTTGCAGATGTATGGAATTCGTTCGTTGACGCCGATATCGTAACCAGAATCTCGTACCTCAAATGAGCATTCTGGCCCAGCGTTTTTCATAGTTCGGCGATTCACTGTACCAAATTTGATCGAGATCGGTTCACCCTATCAGTATAGCTCCTCATAGGGAACGAGCGGCGCAAACATATGCATTTTTTCAGATAGCCGAGCTCGTATATTTAGGGTATTGTCATCCTGGAGCATCTCCTAACCAGGATTTGGCGTTTGAAGAATGCCATAGACTACCTTAAGCAACCCTGTGCCGCACCGGAACAAAATCGGTTGACTATATCATGTGGCTGCCATAGGTCCGATCTCGAGAGATGGATTGGTTAACAAAATTTGATCGCTGTTTCGTTTGTTAGCTACGACATTGGTGCCTCCACCCTGACTACATCGTGCAGAACTCCATAGTTCGTGAGCATTGGTTCTTCCACTTAATCCAAACCGTTTGACTAGATCAAATAGCGCTCGCAGGACAATCGGTCCAGGAGACACTGGTTCTCACACGAAATCCGATGTGCTTCGTCTGTTTGCAAAGAGTGCGTGTCAACCCATCTGGCATGCAGATCAAAACAAAGGGTCTTTGCAGCACTGCGGACCTAAAACTCATTGGTAGCGGTTGACCATATCATATGCCCCCACACTGTTATACGACCATTTACAGAAAATTTTAGCCTATCGAACCATTCTCTCTGTTACTGGCCCAGCGCTAGTATGGGATCAGACCCTGTCACAAGCTAGTGGTACAAGGTAACGAATAAGTCGTCCTTGCCTGACTCTCAGGTCAACAAATGACCTTACTGTCAAAATATTCATAAACGGACTAAGTCATTTGCTTTAACATGTAAGGGTATTCCGCTATCCAAAGATACATTTAGTTTACAGTGCCCCGTTTTTGGGGTTGAGGAATCGCATTTTCTCCGATCTATTTGTAATTTTGAATACCGCCAGAGAAAATTCCTAACGGAACTATAACCCTTGGACGCAAATTCAAAGTTAACTTCCATAGCACATTGACTGCAGCCTTGTAAGATTCCGAATTGAGTATGAAAAATAATTTAATTAAAATCCAAGCTGTAATTTTATGTATCATATAAGTAAACATATATTTTAATTATTCCAGCTTACTACTTTACATATGCCATTTTCGATGGCATTATAATAAAATATGTCAGGCTCGGTAACTGCTCAGTATGTTTAATTCATCGTTTAATCCGGCTCGCGTGCCTGCTCATTAAAATATTCGCTTTTATAAAGAGTTAAAAAAATAAAACCAACATTGAAACTGACTTGGGCATAAAAAAAATAAAATCTACTTGCATTGCAGTGCTCTGCATATTTAAAATAAATTTAAAATCGTTCCACAGTAAAGTTAAATATAAAATGAAAATATAAAAAGCATGCAGATGAGAACTGAAACTGCATATATAAAATATGAAATGCACAGTGCGTAAAACTTGTTAAAAAAAGTCGCAGAAGAGAAAGAAATTTTTAATTGTCATTTAAACTGCGAGTGAATTAAATTATTTGCACTCGCTGCAAAGTGCAACAATAAAAAATCTTCTTGAATGCAACAATCCAAGCTATTACAAAAACAAAAAATAAAAAATGGCGCATAAATAAAATATATAAAAGCTGCGCATAAATTTTAAAATATAAAAAATCACTCAACCCGAGACTTTTGCATATTCAGCTAGTATAAAGTCTCTTCCGTCATATTGTCATAGTTGTTGTTTTTTATATTGTGTGGAATGCTGTATTTTGTATGCACTTTATTTTAATGGGTAAGGGTATATTAGTTTGGTGTGGAAGCATTTTGAGAGTGGCGCCTGAGGATGAGTGTAAGATCTTACAATTAATTTGACAGAGGAAATCATAAATTTGTCAGCCCCAATTAGTTATTTTTCGAATATCTTAAGAGATAGAAATTTGGTGGGGAATAATTTTTATTGCCAAGTTCCTAAGGTGCGTTTATTTTTTTTTCTTATGAGTCAACTTTCGTATTTTTAAGATACAGTTTTAAAACCCATCTAAGATGAATTTTTAATAGCTGTGCATAACCCATCTTTGGGACATACATACCTGCAAAAATTACCAAATAAGAACCTCTTTGTTCAAAATTTTATGATATAAATAATTTTTCGTTCAGAAAATACACTACTAATTTCCTTGGTAGCATCTTCTACAGAAAATTAAATTTGACATAGACCTTCCTCTTCCCTGACCCTCTCACTTAAGTAAAGAGTAAAAGCCTTAAACTGATTAAACACTTAGGTACTTACCAGGGATCGCCAATAAGAGTTAAGGGATTGAAAAAAGATGATCACAATATATCGTATTTTAAAGGACTATCCAATAAATAGGTCAAAGAGGATCATTATAATGTTACTTTCTGACCTAAAAATAAAAATTTTATTAAATAAAATATTAAGTAATTAATTATACATGTTTAAATAAATTGTTGAAAATTAAAATTATAAAATAAAATGATATTTTTTTTGTTGATTAAAAAAATATCTTCCATTTAGCAAAAAAAACTCAAATTTGAAATAAATTATTTTAAAAATTAATGTTATAGAATGAAATATTATTTATTTTTGTTAAAAAAAAAATAGCGTACGTAAATGGCGACACTTACTCAACCACAGCTTGCAATAAAATCCGATTCCTTCATAAAAAACCAAAAGCAGTAGAATTTTTAGTAAACATTTTTTTGACCTTTTATTCTTAGGGATCTATATGATATCGTCAACCGATTTCGATCAAGTTTCACACATTGTTTTATACCTTAAAAAGATCTGAATGCTGAATTCAAGCTTTATCTTTACAAACAAACGAAACACAACGAATTTTGTATAAAAACGTATTTTTGGACCGATTCGTCCTATGGGAGCTGTATGATATAGCCTGGCGATTTTAATAAAATTTGGTGAATTGCTTAATACCTATAAAAAACTTACAATTGCCAAATTTAATTCCAATATCTTCACAAACAAACGAAACACAAGAAATTTTGTTTAAAAATCGATTTTTAGGAAGATCGGCCCTATGGGAGCTATATGATATAGTCAACAGGTTTTGTTCAATTTTGGTACAATGCTTGGTACTCTAAAAAACTTCTGAACGCGAAATTTGGTTATGATATCTTCATAAACAAACGAATTATTATTCATCTAAAACTTTTATTTGTTTGGAGGTCGTCTGAAAAACCCCTATGAGAGCTATATAATTTAACCTCGATATTAAAAAAATAAAATAACTTATCTCCTATAGAATAATATGGGATCTAATGTGAAAGTTTGGCTACTCTAACTCTTACCGTCTTTGAAATCTAGGCGTTCAAACGGACGGTCGGACGTACAGACGGACGGACGGACAGACGGACATGGGTATATCGACTTCTCTAGTCCCCCTAATCATATTTTAGATAACTTTGGGTGTCTCCAACGACTCCTTCTATATTTTACTTATCGGCTTGCACAAACAAAAAATATATCCTGTGTACCATACGGTCCAGGGTATAAAAAGTTGAATATAATTAAAAGCTTTTATGGAATGCTTGCTTTGAAAACTTGTATTCTGAGTGTATTCTGAAAATAGTGACAATAAGAAGATCGGTGGAGATTCTATTTCAAATATTCTTTTGCCTACTTGAACTCAATATTATGAAAGCTTCAATTGGAGTAAAACCAATTTGAAAGATTTTAATCGGATTTATAATTCTTCAAAAATTAATTTCGGAAAAAAAGCTTAAATTTCAAAAAGGTTGGATAGAATATATATATAATATGGAATGCTTGGTTTTATTGTAATCTGAAGTTAATCAAAATCAATTTTTAAGTGGATCGGTAGAGATTCTTTTTCAAATTTTTCCTTTGGCTCAATATTCTGAAAGCTTTAATTTCAGTAAAATCAATTTTAATGACTTTTATTGGATTTTTTCAAATGGTATCTCACAAAAAAGTGATTTGAAAATTTGATTTGATTTGGAAAACTAGTATTCTGAAGTTAGTGAAAATTAATTATTCGTGGATCTATAAAGATTCCGTTTTAATTTTTTTTTGCCTTAATATTATGAATGCTTCAATTGCAATAAAACCAATTTTATAAAGCTTTATCGGATGTTATTCATATGGACTCACAAAAAAAATTGATTATTTATATTTCGTGCGAATACTCCGATAAAAATTGTAATAAATGCGAACAATAAAACCGGAAGACCGTTGTCAAAATTATTGATGCTACAGTGTATATATTAAAGTCGGCTTGTCCCCGACTATAACTGCTCCTCTTGTTGTTGTGGGTTGGCTGCATTGTCAGCGCCAACAACAACCAAAGTTGAGCGACAGCAGCGCAACGAGCAGCAACAAACAAACAACAACAAAAACGAACGAGCAAGCAAACAAACAAATAAAGTGTCAGGTAAATAAACAATAGATAATAAAATAAAACAAAATGGCAAAGAAGGTAAAATTCAGGTGTGGGTGTGTAGGCCAAGAGTCGAGAGGTCCAGACACAGCTGATAACAAACTTAAAAAAATGAAATAAAAAGATAGATAAAAATAATATAGACCGACCGCACACGCAAAATGACAGCGAACAGTTCACAAGTTGACAGCTAAATAGGCGCCATGTTGTAAAGTTGTTGTTGGTTGTTGTTGCTGGCTGCTGCGTTTATTGTTAAATTTATTACGCATACGCAGCGGTGTGCAAAAGGAATTCTAAGCAAAAAAATTATAGGAAAATGGCGGAAAAAAGTATAGGGGATTTATAAAGTAGATGAATGTGTAGAGAAATAAATGGCTGACCAGACAGTAAAAAATATTATTGTTTTATTATTAAGTTGATTAAAAAAGGCCAGTATTGATAGTTATATGATCTTCTGGTCATGTATTAAGATAAAAAATCTACTGATTCGAAGGCTACAGAATACAACTAAGAGAACTGAAAGTAATAGTTAGAAGTTCGATTTTGGCTACACTGTATGTTAGGTTAGGAAAGGCTTTATAGGCAGCTCAGTTAGTGGCTGAGATTAATCAGAGACCATGAAGTTATTTGTGTTGCCTAATAAAAAGAAGGGGAGTGAAGGAATTGAAGATGGAGGGATTGTGGAGGAGGATCAAAAGCTGTACATCCCTAATCGCCTAAGTCTCTCATGTTGCTGAACCGTTTTTAGGATTTGACGAAAGCAGCCAAATCTGCTATGGGCACATAGGCTAGACTACCCAATCCCCTCAAAGAATGGCTTACCCAGAAATCGGGTTCGTCTTCTAAGAAGCGCCTGGCAGTCGCATAGCAGGTGTTGGATGCTTTCTGTCTCTTCCTCATCTCTAGAGCTGCGGCAGAAATCGTGTTGGGAACGTGCAACCTCTCAGCCATATTGCTTATGGTGCAGTGCCCCGTTGCAACACCTACCACCATCCTAGTCCCGTTTTTACCGAAGCGCAGGGGTTCAGATGTTCGCTTTGGCTCATATCTCGGCCAGAGTGCTCGGGAGATGCGGCAACCTACGACCATGTCCCATTCTCTTTAAGTCAGAGCTCTAGCCGTCTCCCTGATTTACGATACGTCGTCCTTCAATGGTCTTTCTATGTTCGTAACAGCTTTGTTGTCTGCCAGCTCTGAGCCGTTCCCGGCGAACTCGTCCGCTGCCTCATTACCAGGGACACCTGAGTTACCCGAAACCCAGCAGATGGTTATTGACTGCTGACGGATATGGTTGAGCCCTAGTCTCGATCAGTTTACTCTTTATGGTATACGATGTAGAGCTTTAATTGCAGCCTGACTATCGAGAAAAATTACAATATTCCTTGGACCTCCGTCCAAGTTGCTAATAAGTCTCTTCATAGAAGATGCCTGCTCCTATGCCCTCCTCCATCTTTGAACCATCAGTATATAGTAAGTCGTCAGCTCGTTCCTTTTCAAGGGGGTTCTTAGCATTCGATCTTTCCTCTCCAGGAAAACTGCGACATTTTTGTCGGTTCATTTCTGAACCGTGGAGCAGTAATGACTATCCCCCGTCTGCACAGATACGCCGAACTCTAGTAGGACTGCCCATGCCCGAAGGCTCGCTGCGCTTGTAGCCGCCACCGACTTCAGGAAAGTTCCTACTGGTTGCAGGATCAGAAGAGCATCCAGAGCCGCCTAAGGTGTGGATTGCATTCCGGTGATCTATTTGCAAGGCGCCCTTTGCCCCCCCTTGAAGGTTGTTTTGGTGAGATTTGGTACTAGCCGCTTTCCTCCAGACCAACGCTCCATAAGTTAGGATAGATCTGACGATTGCTTCGTATAACCGGTAAATTATATACGGGTGCAGTCCTCATTTCCTACGAAACATCTTTTTGCAGGTGTAATAAGCACCTAACGCTCTTTCATTCTTTCTTCCGAGTTTTTCTTTCACGAGAGTTTGGAGTCGAGAACTACAATAGATACTGCGCCTTCATAGATCTTTTTGAGTTGCGATCCACCGAGGGACGGTGGGGTGAGCTAAGTAATCTTAATTTCCTAGTAAACAACACCAGTTGTGTCTTCTGAGGTTTGGCTGCACTATAGATGATAATTTTGTTTAAGCCTGTACAAAACAAGTATACGCCCTGTTTGCAATTGAAAAGGAATATTTTGCAAAAGTTGATGGCGTTGACACTGCTCAGTAATTTATTGGCAAGCACATATACGTCAAGAGACGGTACAAAAAAAAATCCAACTCCCAACTCGTGCAGCTTCGAAAAAGAGCAAAACTTGCTATTCAATTTGGTTAACTTTAGTGCCTGCCAGGATAGACTCAATAGTCTTACCCGCCTCAACAGCTACAATCTCTGTTCAGGCTGCCATAACTCACAGCTCAGAGTATGTAAAGCAAATACAAGCCAAAGTAACTGCCAACTTATCAATGCTTCAGGCCATGTATTGACTGTACATAACACACAACCATACACAGATACATATAGCTATATATAAAAGTATCTTTTATCTTGTACTTTGCAGGTTTTCTCGTTGACAAATTTGGCAAATATAAACCGGTAGTTGTGATGAGTTTACTGCTGAATGCAATTTTCCATCATTCGTTGCTCTTTATACCGCAACAGGAGATACCCGGCGTGGTGCCATCGGCATTTGTAATGCGTCATCCGGATAGCGGAGATATTGAGGTAAGTTGAATCTAAGCCACAAATCAAAACCAAAATGCAGTGTGCAAAACTTTGCCACAGCTGTAACTTAATTCACTTAACTAATGGCTTTAAGTAATCGATTGTATCGAGTGCCATTAGCGATTTTAGAATGCAACGTAGCAAATGTTTACATGTTGCAAGTGTCGCTTTACATTAGCCAAAAGCTTAAATACAACTGGCTGGCACGTGCAACTCTAGGCCAACTAATTAGTATTGATGTTTGTATGCAGTCAACTAAGTTGGCTAAAAAGATGTCTACACGGCAACCATAGCATGTGCAACACAGAGGAGCCGCTTAGTGTTGGGTAGGGTGCCTGGTTGGCTTTACAACACTGTGTTTAGTTAAAAGCTAAAAATGGTGCGGTTGCAACGGCTGCGCTTTTATGCTGCCACACACATGCACAGACACACGCACACTAAAGCTACACACAAATGTGTGCAAAAGTTGCGGCCAACTACCTGTACACACACACACACACACAGACACAGCTGTTGCACGTTAGTTTTAATACGCTTGCTGCCTAGAAGCAGGCAACACTTTTTTTTTTTATTTGGGTGCCAAAGCTAAATGGTTGTCATTTGGGGAAACAAAATAGTGAGCAAAATGGCTAAAAGAGTGCAAAGGAGAGAAAAAGTTAAAAAAAGTTGAGCCAAAAGTAACAGAGATACAGCAAATGGTAAGTGGTAACGAACCAAAGAGTTAGAAATAAAAAGTTTATGGTAATGATGAACATAGCTTTGCATATAGATAGGGTTTCCTTAAAGTTGACTTTCTACAAAATTTTTAGGTAACTCTTGAAAATTCAAAACACACATTCAAAAGTGGCCAGCAAAGGTCTGGATAGTTAGAGGATATGACATCTCTAGAGAACTCTTTCTTTCTTTCTTCATAGCGTTACGGTCTTTGGTGGATAATAGCTTTCGTAACAATCTATGTTCATTTGACCCTCTCTACTACGACGTCTCTCAAACACAAAGGCCTTTCGGACTATTCTATATGCTCGAAAACTCATTATATCTATTACAAAAAGATTTCCCAAACATCGTAGTGCGTTTCATCTCAACATATAAACTGTATATACCCTTATTTTTCCAAAAAAGGAAAAGAATTTTTTCGTAAAGGCACTTGGTCCACAAATCGGTTTTTGTGGATATCTAATTTTTGAAGTTGAATTCAAAGAATTTTTCAAAAACAAATTCCTCAAATTGGCGATTTATAACGCCGTCTTGTAAAAACATCTTTTACCAGAACTTCTTTTTTTGAGCTACAAAAATTTATTTTTGCCAAAAGAAACAAAAATCATAATAGCGCCCTGTAGAGAGCTAGGAGTACATGACTAATTTTCGGAGAGGCCTCCGGATGCAGCCATTGGAACAAAAGTATGGAGTTTTCGAAAATATCAATTGACAAAAAAAAAACGCTTAAACAACAACTTTTTCTCGTAAAAAAAAAATCATGAAAAATGAGTTGTGAAACAAAAAGTGGTAAATATTTATATTGACAAAATCCTACTTGGTGCACTAGAAAAATATATTATAAAGATTGCGTTAAAATTTCAAATCGAACGGAAAAAAGTTGACTGAGTTATGAGCTATACGAAAAAAGTTGTATCCAGATACAACTTTTCGCATTTTAAGTTTTAAAACAGACTACGGGGTGGGGTCCCATGCGCTGGTGAAAATATACCAATATACCAGTATCAATTTGGATAAAAAATCGATTCTCTACACTGGAATTACCCCTTAAAGCAATTTAAAAAGTTTGTGTACTTCTTTTTTGACCATTACAGCATTTGACTTATATTCAGTGGGACACAAACTAATAGAGGCATACCTTATATATAATATACAATTAATATATTTTTTATTAATTTTATTAACAATGGTTTTCCTTTTTTGAAATTGTTAGTCTAGCCTTTTTCGCCCTATACTCCAAATCGGAGCAGGTATCAAAGATTACAAAAAAAAGACGGTTCACAATGGGGTAACCTTCAGAATATTCTAAATTTGCCTATCGTCTGCTCCAATTCAATTCAATTTTATTCACGAATACATATGGCGTTTAATGTCCTTACAATATAGAATCGTCGTGTTTTTTTAGTGGCTCAGTTCCTTTTTAAATGCTTGACTTAAGTTAGTCTTTCGCCAGTTAAGCACAGCTTAAGAATGGTAAGGACCTTAATTTACAAAGTAGTAGACAAAAATGGCTTGTTTAAAAAACATAGCATACTTATAAGGGCTGTCTTGTAAACGCTTTTGATAAGGTACTGTGAGTAATGTTTCAGGGACTCAACAAATTTTGTACCAAGATAGTACGCTCCTTATAATGTAAATTTTTAATAATTTACATTTTCATTTGGATATCCCACTCCCACTTCCTCGTTGAAAAGAGATAAATAATAAGTCTTTTGCCTTTGTAGGCATATTGAAGTTCTCTTATTGGTATCTCCAGGGCTTAAGTCTCTATTTTTCATAAAGCATAATACACCCTAACTTAAAGATACTAGATATAAAAGAAAAATAATTATTATTAAAGCCCAATCAACATTGAAAGCAAAATTATTTCTTAAAAGCGCCCCTTATGTTCCAAATAACACAAAGAACTTTCCTTACATATGCCCATCATCTTTAACAAAACAATAGAGCAAAAAATTATGTATATTTTATAAAATGGTTCAGGTATTTTTTTTAATTTGACTCCAAAGCGATCTAAGCAAAACATTTTTAAATTTATTATAATAGCTGTACTCAGAAATAGAGCCAATATTAATTTATTTCGATTATGCTCAAAATAATACGTAACTCTGCAATTGTCAAGATTTTTCGTTCTCTATTTATTATATTTATTACATAATAGAGTCCCAACTGAAAATTTATAAAATATTTTTATAAAGCTTATAGGGATATTCTAAAAAATTTAGTTGAATGAGGTCATCGAAAAATTGAAGATGGATCTAATTGCTAAACCGCCATCCGATTGTAAAAAAAAGGTTTCCAGGATTGCATGAAGCGCTCCATAATTGCGTTGTAGTCGATGGGGAGTTCTTTGAGGGGGACAATATCGATTTTGATGAATAATCTTAAATATGGGATTTGCTGTATAAAGTCGAATTTATTGTTCAAGGTATCTTATATAATTATTATTATTACATCTAAATAATATAGAATATTGCTGTTGGCGTATTTAGACAAGGCAAATTCTTGATTTAAGAGTAATTTAAGGGTCAATTTTTTTTCTCAGTGTATGCCTGGAAGTTGAAGAGTATAATCGGCAAGCTTTTAAAAATTATCATTGGAGTATATTTTTTTATGGATATTTGCTTATACATGCTACAGATAGGCCAACAAATTGCACTTCTATGTTTCTTAACAAAGATTTAAAAAAAAACATTTACCTTTATTCATATACATTTTGTGGAAAAAACAATTTTATCATTTAATCCACAAAGTCTTTCTTTAACCCTCAGAGTAGTGCACTTTATCATCACAAAAAGCTGACGAAAACTGCATTTTCCCAAACTAATATCAAAAGTTTTGTAATATTTTTATATCTTTCAAATCTTTTTCTTGACTTGTCTGTCACTTAACCATTTTATACTGATGGCAAGCTTTTAAGTCAAATTTTGTCGCTTATCTTTGCAAATACAAAGATAATATTTAAGTGCTGCAAGAGATTTTCTTTAAGCAATCTTATGACTTTTCTTATATTGACAAATCTCTTTGCACTTCCATGCATAGCTTAGTATATGAGTGTATATATATATATATACATATATATGAGTGAGGTCTTTACAAAAAAGTTGTAGAACTTGCTGCATAAAATGTTTACACTTACAAGCATACACTCACAGATACACATATATAAAAGCCGGCATTCATTTGTGGCGCCACAATGTTGCAAGCAGCATAAAACGCAAGATACTACGCGCATGAGTGTATGTTTGCTTGTGTGTGCGTGAGTGAATGAGTGTTTTGGCTGTATCTGTAGCTGTATCTATGGGATTGCAGACGCTGGTGTTAGTGTGTGGCGCTAGAATGCGTGGAAACGACGACGACGCCACGCTTAGCTTTGGCGCACTTGCTACCAATTTCTGTGCGCCTGATAGAGTGCCACACACTGGGCCACACACAAACGCAAAAACACATCACTAGCGCGTGCACACAGATACGCTGAGATACACAGATACGTTTGTATATACACGCGGCGGCTATAAGCAAATAAGCAATTACGTATACGCAATATATTTGCTTGATTGCCGCTTAGCTGTATGAGTGTACGTGTGTGTGTGTATGCGTGTAGCTGGGCGTGTGTTGAGTGAGTGCTGTGTGTGTTTGCCTTTGGGGCTCTGTGCGTGCCTGGGCAGCCATAAATGTTGTTAAAACATTACAAGTATCTATGTGAGGCTGCATAAGTGCGTATGTATGTATGTATGAGCATACGAAATCATAGTAGTGTGCGTTAGTGCTGCTCTGCGTTTCGCCTGGTCACTTATAAAGTATTTTTCATGATTTTTTTTGCAAGTATTTTTTATGCGGCTTCCATATTTCTGCATTTTTTTGGGGGTTTTTTTTGCTATTATTCGTTGTAATACACTGTACCCAAAATGTAAGGTATATTAAGTTCGTTAAAAAAAAAGTTTGTGGAAATGGCTAAGACTGTAAAGTGGCCAGCTTGACAAAAACTTAAGCCATGCCCGAGGGCACTTAACAATAAGCCAGGAAATTTAGTCCCAAGTAGCATCTTATGCTCTTATATTAAGCTTTGCTTTATAGTGCTGTATCCTTCTCGAAATATAAGGTTGAGCTGATTTCTCGGAATTGAATCTTTTAAATTAATACGAAGCATATTTTTTGTGAATACCCTCAAGAGAGGCGAATCCTGTGAGGGACAGCATAATATAATATTGTTTATTGCGATTATGCTCTGAAAGTCTCAGCTGGGCCAAAATAAGAGCTATCTATACCATTTAAGTTCCAAGTTATGTTTGGGATGAATAATGTTAGTACAAAGATGTAAAGTGGGGACTTAAGTGCTGCAACATATGTAGACGAGGGCTGCTTTGTAAATTTCGGAAGCAGCAATGCTGAAAGTGACTTCTGCAAAACGAACTCTAATATTTTTGGGTCGCCATTACTCAGAACATTTGGTAATTTAGCGATTCTTCTTTAAAATACGATGTGACTTATCCCGAAATGATAATTTCCACTAATTCCAAAAGCAACGATATCTTAAAAACCATATTTAAAAATTGATACAAATAAAAAGCGTACATTATACAATAACTAATTATCAAAATCATGATGCAAAATAATCTACCTTAATACAAACTAAAAATGAAAATCAAAGAAAGTTACAAATAAATTTCAATGCATAAATTTCCTACTTCTACCAACTGCTGCTTTAACCAGTTGTGAATTATAAGCAGCTTATAGTAAAAGCACGCATTTTATTTGCAGCAAAAACTTTTTATCCATCTTACACTTCCCCGAAATACAAATAACAACCCTTGTCATATAGATTATACATTTATGCATATGCCCTTAAATACGATTACATTTATTGACATGGGAGAACTCTACAGATATACATAAAGTAAGCTTATTTCAACCGCTTTCGGGCATTTTAATTTATTACATTGTAAAATCTACGCTAATGACAAAATTCGGTAGCAAATTAAGTAAGCAGCAGTCTGAATTATATGCTTATTTATAACACTGGAAAAAAAATACGAGAAAAAAAACAAACCCACACATAAATTTAACCACAAAAAGTGCCATAAAAAACGTCCACTAAGCAGCCTACTACAAAAATTACTACTACCTCTATAAAGAGCAAAGTGTAAAGACGGGGCTTAGACAAAGAAAGGTACTCCCAAGTATTTGTAAATTTATTTTTAAAAAAGCATAAGCGGTAACTAGGCTCAAATATAAATACTATTTAGCTTTTTACCACAAAACATTTCTTTGCAAAGAAACTCTAATTTGTCTCAATTTGAAAATTAGGGTATTCGGGGTATTGAAGACTGGGCATCCTGAATGCAACTGATCAACTCTGATAAAATTCAACTAGCTTGCCAAGCTTTCGCACAAATTATTTATTTTATATATGTACTAGCGGCCTCCGGCACGCTCGCTCGTCTAGATCTTTTATTTTCTTCCAATGATTTATTTTTGTGGCGAATTCACGAAATTGCATTATGTGCAAATATTGATCTGATCATATGTATTTATACAGAAATCAAAACATGAATTGTAAGCAAAAATGGTAGAATTCCTTTCTTCTTAAGAAAACTTTCTTGGAAAGGAATAACTAAATCAATATTAATTTCTAAAATTGATGAAATTGTAAATTATCCTACCGAGTTTTTAAATTCACTTGATTTGCCAGGAATGTTAGGAGTGGCAACCCTATATCTCTTAGGGGTATGAAAAATAGATGTTGAACGATTCTCAGACCTGCCCAATAAGCACACAAAATTTCATGAGAATCGGTCTAGCCGTATGTTCACACAAAAACCAATATTCACAAAAATGCGTATATCTCACGAACCAATTCACATAAACACATCGCAATAGGCTTAAAACCTCCGCATGGACTCTTACACACGCAAAAATCAGATTTGAAATTCATCGACTCGTTCATGAGAACACCGATAGCACGTAAAACATAAGTTTCTTCTTATATATAAAATTCTAGTTTCAAAATGTTAGTTACCATACTCCTCGAAACGGCTGGACCGATTTTCATGAAATTTTGTGAGCTTCAATAAAATAAAATTTATAACGTTTATAATTTCTGTGATTCCTTTCAAATCAAATTGTCCTTTTCAGTATTTTCGTCGCAATTTTGATATATTTTCTCAACCTTAAACAATCCTTGGACTTCCACGAACATTTCAAGACCAAAATTAGCCAAATCGGTTCAGCCGTTCGTGAGTCTATAAGCTTCAAAGGAACATAACATTGTGACCCGAGAATTTTATATATAAGATGTATAGCTCCAAACTTTTTTTTTAAGACGACACATTAAATTTTTTTTTGGAATTTTAAAATATCTAACAAAATTCGGATTGTTGTAAGACTCGACAAGGTTGTTAAAAAAGCATTAGCGATCTTTTATTTTACATTCCGCAGCACTTATAAAAAGCATTAGACAATATTTTTAAAAGTACACTTTTTTTTTAATTTCAACATAAAAAATAAAAAATTTGTTCAGAAAATTAGAAAAAAATGTTTTAAATGTTTTCGGAGTAAACTCGGGTTCATCAAATGCTATTATTTTTATTTTTGAAAGAAACGAATATATATTATAGATATTTAAATTGTTTTTTATGTCAAAAATTAAATTTTTTTTTAATATTTTTTCTTGTACTTAACATGAAATTGTAAAAAGAGTATAAAAAATTAAATTTTTTTTTCTTAGATTCACCTTTTTTTAAACTCCAATAAAAATGTGTTAAAAAAATTTTTTTTTTTAAATTCTGTTGTCTTTTATTTTGCTCAAAATTAGAAAAAAATAGAAAATTTAAAAATTCTTTTCCCTTAAATTCTCCTATTATTAAACTCAAATACAAATTCTTAAAAAATTGGTATATATATTTATATTTTGTTTTACTTACTTTCTTTTATTTAAGCCAAATATTTAAAAAAAATATGAAACTAAAATTTTGCTTCTTATATTCTTCTTTTCTTAAACTTAACTTAAAATATATTCAACACATTTTTTTTATTGCTTTTATTAACCTCAAAATAAAAAAAGTATAAATAATTTTTATTATATTCAAAATTGTTTTCTATATCTAAAATATTTTTCTAACTTAAAATGTCATTTAAAAATTGTTTATCTAAATTTAATATTTTTTTTTAACTTGAAAGTTTCTGCAAAACTTTTATTTGAATTTTGCAGGAATCTATTTTAATTTCTACATAAAAAATAAATTTATATAAATTTTTTTAATTTTTGTTTATGACGAAATTATAATTTTCTTGTTTTATAAAGTTTTTTTTTAATCCAAGGTGTCTTTAATTGCCAAATATTTTTCATTATTTATAAAATTTAAAATTTTATATTTTTATTAATTTATTTTAGTCGGACGCCTTAGTAATCGGTGCTATTCAAAGTTACCTGTTGATTATTAGCTTTAACTTTTTAAATAAATAAATAACTTTAAATCATTATAATTTTTATTTCAAAGTTTAACATTTTTTTAAGGGGATGATCCCCCTGATTTTGTCCAAAAAATCAATTTTTTAAAGTTTAAACAAGTTTATCTCGAAAACGTGTTTTCCAATCAAGCTAAATTCAATTATAAAAGTATATAATTTTTTCTACATGAACTAAATGAACCTACAATATGTATAAAAAATTATTTATTTATGATTTTTTTTAACGTGCTTGAAATGAAAAAAATAGCAATAAATTGAACTTCATAATTCAAATGTGCATTATTCAATGAATTTTGCGTAAATATTTTCCATTTAAGTTCCAACCGTAGAATTCATTATATTCAACTAATGAAACCGAATTGTGATTTCAGTGCACAGCAAGAGACGCCAGAATTTCTGTTCGGGGATGATGAAATCACGAAAATCTGTATTTTTTAGCCGGCATTTTGAATTTCCTCATTCCTCATCAGTATTTTTGTACTTTTTTTAATTCTTTCATAATATTCAACTAATGAAACCGAATTGTGATTTCAGTGCACAGCAAGAGACGCCAGAATTTCTGTTCGGGGATGATGAAATCACGAAAATCTGTATTTTTTAGCCGGCATTTTGAATTTCCTCATTCCTCATCAGTATTTTTGTACTTTTTTTAATTCTTTCATAATAAGCGAATATAATCAACAAAAACGGAATTTCGCACGCCTTTTCATTGTCCCACAAAAAAAATCGAAATTTTGCCTTATTTTTGCCCAGATCCAGGGAGCGTTCCCTAAAGTAAAAGTTGTATCTTTTATTGAAAAATAATTTGTTGCAAAAAACTGAATCCGTTTACCTAAATACTTAGTTCTCGATAAATAATCGGAATTTTGTATCTGTTTAACTGTCCTTTCAAATCGTATGAAAACTTTATGAATTTAATTGCAGTGTATTTCATAGTCGGCCTACCTCAAACAGCTACTCTGCTTGTTTTTCTTTCATTTTGGACCATTTTTTGCTGGCTTGCAGTGTTGTACTATACATAAATTTCTGCCATGTAAAATCATCAATATAAAGCAAATAACTGTCACACATATTATATACATCTCGTTTGTTACTGTTGCTGCAGTTGTATCTGTGTCTTGATATCCTGCCAATACAAGGGAAAACTTTTTTGCTTCCAGTAAACATTTCCATTTATACATTTTGTTTTTTTTGTCGTCCTTTTTCTTGTATTTTTTATGTTGTACTTTTTGTGTACTTTATGCTTATGAGCAGCATTGCCGTAATGGATGGATGCGAAAAATGTATCTGCAGTTGGTCATAATAATATTTAATATCATAGTACTTGGACTGTTTGGGGGATCTGGGGAGCACTGTCAGCACATGCTGATGCAAGGGTCAAGTGGCTTACAGCTGGTCAACAAAATGAGCTCAACATTTGTAGCACAGTGCCTTGGGTCGAATGCATCGAGCCAGATCCGGAGCTGGAGTATATTTTATATTGATATTTGTATTGAGAAAGTGCCTGTTTCAGCAAGGGACATAAAATATGGGAAAGCACATTAAAGCAGTAGGGATAAAGTGTGCAAGGATGTGTTTTGTAGTATGTAGAGAGAATTGTGAATTGTATTTTCAAGACAATAATTTGTTTGAAGTGAAATGTGTTGAAAGAGGTAAAGGATATATATATATATTTATATTTGTAAATATATTTCAAGGCATTACAAACAACAATAATGTAATTAGTTTTGTAATTAGTTACTTAAGGAAAACATTCTTAAGGACTTGCAGTGATTTCCAAATATGAAAAGGTAATATTATGCTTCTCCCATTAGGATTTGGTTCTTCAATCGGGCGAATTTGATGAATATCGTTTTGAAGCGTATTATTGACCTTTCATTAATTGAAATTTAATTTTTTTCCTGGGTATTTTAGTTTCAAGAAATTGCTGCATGTTCCTAGGAAAAACCGACCACTTAATCTTCCCATGGGAAGATCCTACATCCTGACATAAGTCTCATTAACTAAACAAAGTATTATTCTGCAAAGAATAAATTTCTTCTTTACCCGATGTATCTGTTTTAGTATTATGATTCTTAATGAGTATCTTGTACATCTACCTAATTTTGAAAAAAGAAAAAAGAGTGATTTAAATAAGTACTTTAAATAAAGTCATATTCGTGAAACTTAATATCTCTCATCTTAGGAAAAATCACAGAAATTGTCATCAGCACTTAAAATATCTGCAACGGAAAGGCTCTCAAGTTCTTTTAGGACTTATAGAAACTTATATAATGTATAAAATACTGAATCTTACACAAAAAAGAATCTAGATGTCTTTGATTGAATCACCCGGGAAAAGACGTCCATCATCTGGACCTTTGATTGCTTGCAACTTCAAAAAATTTTACTTAATCTGTACATATCATATAGAACATTTAAGACCACATCAATACCTTTCGATTTCACTGTCTTTCATGTTGATACAAATTTTTGATCACGATATCTTGACGAATATCGGAAAAGAGTGCCTAAAAAATTATTTTCCAAAAATCTCGAAAACAGTGCTTACGAGAAAAAGTTGTCGTTTTCGTGATTCTCGACCCAAAATTAACCAAAACATAATTTTGATGGTATCAATAGTGTTTACTGGTAACTAATATGTAACCGATATAGCTGGCCAATGTGGACCAGCAAGGGAATCCATTACTTTTATTTAAATTTATTATATTATTTTCGTATTTAATATCGTTTAAATTAAGAAATTCCTTTCATTTTCTGACAAATGTAACCAAAAATGAATTGAGTTTAAAACTTAGCCAGGGTTGCCACTATATCCTTATTGGATGTCATTTAAAGCATCAAAAACCACGGTGTTGTATTATACAAGGAAAATCTTCTGTTTCGGCCAAAATTTTCTTCTCAAAATATTCTAATATTATCTGTATTTACAATTCGATTTACCGATGTGCCGATTTTTACGATTTGAAAGCATATATATTTTGTTACGGCCCGAATTATTGTCTCATAATTTCTTTACATTATATCAACTGAAATTTCGATTTATCGATGCTTATTAGTTAAAAGAAGACTTATTCGAAGACATCGATATTTTCTTAGACCTGCAGTTAAAGGCACCAAAAACCTCGATGTTTTTTATACGAAATAAATCTTCCGTTTCGGGCAGAATTTTCTTCTCATAATTTTCAATTTATCGATATATCGATTTTTACCATTTAAAACCACATATATTTTGTTACGGGCAGAATTATTTTGTCATAATTTCCTTATATTAATTGAAACTTCGATTTATCGGTACATCGATGGTTATCAGTTAAAAGCATCTAAAACACCGATAGTTTTTATACGACATAAATCTTCTGTTTCGTCCAGAATTTTCTTTTCATAATTTTGTTATATTATTATATCCTTATTTAAACTTCGATTTATTGATATATCGATTTTTACCATTTAAAAGCATATTTATCTTGTTACGGCCCGAATTATTGTCTCATAATTTCCTTGCATTATATTAATTTAAACTTCGATATATCAATACATCGATTTTTACCAGTTAAGAGCATCGAAAACATCCATATTTTCCCATGACAGATTCTTAGAACTTCGCTTAGATTTTAGTTTAAGTTTAAAAGAAGGCTAATTCGAATAAAACAGCGATGACGTCGGGGTTGAAACTCTGATAGAAACCGAACCATAAACACACTAAGTATATACATTAAAAATAGCTCGACTCACTTTGTGGATATCATATACAGTCTGATGAAGCTAATTTTTTAACGTATTCCATGTCCTGAAAGCCTTGCTTATTTTTAGATAATGATCCATTATCACTTCCGCCTTTGACTTTCAAACCCAATAAAACTTTCCCAGCACAAGTGCATAAATAAGTGCACTACTTTCCTTTGATATTTGCATTTACGATTGCCCAGCGTCAGAAGTGTCCATAAATGTACAACTTAATATCTCTGGATATGAAAAATAATTTAAAATCCCCAGTAAAAAGGAGAGAGCTAGGGATTGCCATGGTGCAATCCCTCAGATACCTTTGGCTTGTTTGTTGGCTTACTGCTGCAACACCTTGGCAGCAAACAAATTGCAGTTACAGTAAGACACTTGCCAGAGCAATTCTGCATAAATCGAATTATAGAAACACACAAAGCAGCTCGCACAGATACAAACACACACAGATACCCACCCACACAAATGCATTTATAGAGTTGTTCATGTCAAGCGATATTATTGTTGTTGCTGTTGCTGCTGGCGCTCTTCTTTGGTGAGATATTATGCTAAAATCAAGCCAAGCCAAAGGCACTTGCCATTCAAGGATACAAATTCAAATGGAAAATAGAAAATGGCAGCAGCTGAAAAACAGAAAACGGAAGCTCTCTCTCTGCCAGAGCCAAGTGGAAAGTAGAGGCGTCGCTTGACAGCTAACAAGCGGCGAGCGAACTGCATGAAGCGAAACACATTAGAGCGCCAACCTACAAGATACAGCAACAACTTCAGATACAGCAACAAACATACAAATAGACACGCTAACATAAATACAGGCACAAAACTTCAAAAGAGCGGGTGAGAGAGTGCAGAGAGGTGCTTAGAGATGGCCTCGAGAAAGTGTGGGAAAAGTGGAGCACATTATAGCTTTTAAAAATCAGGAGAGTTTCGAGGGGTTGAAGTGAGCAATTAATACTTATTTTTGATAGTTTAGTTGTTAAAAATATTAAAAAAAATTAATTATAATTCTTTTGAAATATCGTAAAGTTTTAGATTAAGGAGAGCACTTCCCGATGTGGGCTTTATGAGTTTTGTTACTCCTAAAACAGGTATTGAATTTACAGTATTATAAATATGCTGCTTTTAGGTTAGGTTAGATTACGCCGGTTGACCCTTGGAATCACACATAATAGATGCATTTAGTATTACATAAAAGACCTACTGAAAAATATATTTGATTAATAGAATAAATATTCTCCCAAATTTCTTCCGGTGAGTTCGAGATCTTTCTGAAATAATCTGCAGTACTCCTTTCAGAGCATTTTATTCGGATTCGATTTAAAACCACTGAACCAATGAATTTATCATGTGGTTTGAAACCGGAAAATGTAGCAAAAGAAATTAAAACGAATTGGCAAAATAGGTCTCAAATAGATTGTAAGCTGAAATAGTTTTTTAAATATTCTTTGATATCTTTAGATTCTTTTAATGGCAATTTCTAGTTAAATAATTATTGACAAATATTTTGACGCCTCTCACAACCAAACAAAAAATGCCATTCACTTGAAATTTGGTACAGATGTATGGGAACAAAACAAAAAAAATGGATAATCGAAATACGTTGCCCACGAAATTTGAAAAGTCCCCTTACTTTTTGAACACACCTCGTATAACTCAAGTCCAATTTTTAATTATCATATGGTGTATACAAAATGTTCATGTCTTGCATATAAAAATTTCCCTTTTAATAGGAACACCATAGTCGCGGATAATTTCCCTCGTAAGGTGTAGAGCTAACAAAGAGTAAGGACTATAAGAGGATGGTGGCAGATCAAAAAGTGAAATTGAGTGCACGCAAAAGCGAATTCGACATTTTGAAATAAAATAAGAAATTCTAAGACTTTGAGATTATCAAATGAACCTTAATTTTTTGATCGATCGTAATATGTCAATAAAAAATCGATTTTTGTAAAATTTCGCGATATTCGTGAAAAACATGTATATTTACAAATAAAATAAACGTATCGATATTGTTTATTTTTGAACATATTTTCTCTAAATTAATGCAATTTTTTTTAAGACAATCCCGAAAAGTTGTGAGGTATTACTAATTCTAGCGCTGTTGGAAATCGCGATTTTTTTTTGAGTTCGGCGGAATTTCGCAAAGCAAACCTGATAAGGTTTTTAAGATATATTATAATTAGAAAACACTGTGCTTGAGAGTATTTGTATCGTGATATATCTAACACATCTGAATATTAAAAATTATTCTTTTACAATTTTTGAAAAATTTTGATTTTGAAAAATTTAGCGAAGTAAGTTTCTAAATTGGTGAAATCCGTGAGAAAATAGTTTAAGATGTAAAAAATAAAAATTCTTGTCCAATAGCTTTGAGTAATCAGATCTCCATAAATAAGTATAAAAAATAACTTTCAATAAATAGCAATATTTAGGAATTTGGTTGCATATGGAAATTTCTATAATTTTTGATCTTAAAAATTACACAAGCTTACAATCATATTAGGTTGTCAAAAAAGTCTTGCGGTATTTTTATTGAATTTTCAATTGTTCATAAAATTGGTTATAATAATGCGATTTAAGTCAAATATGCGCCGTTTTGTTCGATGGCGAGTTCCCAACGAGATGCCAACTTCATAATGCCCCTCTTATAGAAGCTCGCTTCCCTATTGTCAAAAAACTCGGAGAGCCAATTTTCACAGGACTCTCTTGTGGACAACTTCCGATTACCAAGGTGGTAATCAAAATAGGTGGTAATCACTTGGTGCGAGATCCGGACTATACGGTGGATGCAAAAGAACCTCCCATCCGAGCTCCCGGAGCTTCTGGCGCGTCACCAAAGATGTGTGTGGCCTGGCGTTGTCCTGATGGAAGACAATTCGGCCTCTGTTGTTCAAAGATGGCCTCTTCTGCATGAGTGCTGCATTCAAGCGGTCCAGTTGTTGGCAGTACAGATCCGAATTGAGCGTTTGGCCATAGGGGAGCAGCTCATAGTGGATGATTCCCTGCCAATCCCACCAAACACACAGAAGAACCTTCCTGGCCGTCAATCCAGGCTTGGCCACCGTCTGGGCAGCTTCCCCGCTTTTCGACCACGACCGTTTTCGCTTCACGTTGTCGTAAGTGACCCACTTTTCATCGCCAGTCACCATCCGCTTCAAAAACGGGTCGATTTTGTTGCGATTCAGAAGCGATTCGCATGCATCCATACGGTCAAAAATGTTTTTTTGCGTCAAGTCATGTGGCACCCATACATCGAGCTTCTTTTTCAATCCAAGCTTCTTCAAATGGTTTATAACGGTTTGATGACTCATGCCCAGCTCTTGGCCGATGCTACGGCTGCTACTATGCCGGTCTCTTTCGATCAATTCAGCGATTTTATCGCAATTTTCGACAACAGGCCTTCCGGACCGTGGCGCATCTTCGATCACCTCTGCACCAGAACGAAAACGTTGAAACCATCGTTGTGCGGTGGAAATGGAAACTGTATCGGGTCCATAAACTGCACAAGTTTTATTGGCAGCATGAGATGCATTTTTGCCTTTATCGTAGTAGTACTGTAAAATATGCCGTATTTTCTCTTTATTTTGCTCGATGTTTGCGACGCTATAACTCACGAACGACTAAAAGCAAACAACAATTAATCAAACACGTGTTTGCACGTGAAAAGAGCTTTCAAAAAGCTCTAGCGTGAACCGATGCGACGAATACAACTAGAACTACGCGCTTGCAAAGACAAGCTTGCGGAAATACCGCAAGACTTTTTTGACAACCTAATATTTTTAAAAAATTATGAAGCTTAAAATAAATAGCTATTTTTTCTAAAATAATTTTAATAAAATTACTTAAAAACACAATAGCCATTTCCATATTGATTTCCCTAAGTGATGCCGATAAAGCATGTTTGCTGATATGACTTAAATATCCTAAAAAATATGCTTAAAATAAAATATTTTTAAAAATTCATAATTCTTAACATAAGTTCCCAATTTTTGACCGAAAATTTCTTTATTAGAGAAATTTAGTTCTGAACTGTTTTTGCGATCTTGATAAACAAACAAAATATCCACAGTGGCGAGAAAATTTTAAAAAAATATTTGCATATATTTTTTTTAACAATATCGATCTTGAAAATGAGCTTATGGGAGATATTATTTTTGGTAGAATCGTTTTTGGAAATTGTAACGCTCCCACAAGAAAAAATAAAGTTTATTATAATATCATTATAGAGATTGTAAGCCGCAATTTGACAGTAGGGTGGCCGCCAATGGTATGGTACATTTTCAAGCCAACGATATAAATAATCTTCCTATCAAAAAAGTTTTGCATATAGCGCCTATAAAATTTAAAGACGGTCGAAAAGTATTTAATAGGTCCGAAACTATTTTCTATGTCAAAGGTCATATCTTTCAGTTTTCCAAGTTAAATCACATAGATTATGGCTTTAAACAGGAGTGGATTATTAGGATTGACCAAAGTCTTTTTCGAAGAATATATAATATAGTATATAATATAATATCTGAGTTCGCAAAAGACATTCAACCCAATTTTCGAACGTTTTGGACCTGGAGTCCAAAAACCACTCGAGCGGATCCGCCACTAGTTTAAAAAGTTTTCTTAATGTAAATTAATTTGGTAAGCGCTAAAATTGGTTAAATTTGGGTATTTTGAACTCAAAGCATTGCCCCTATGCAGATCATCTAGCATTTAATTAATACATATTACTATTTTTCTACGACAAAATGTGTTTCAGGCTTAGCAGTTTGCAGTTCGTGGAGATAGTATCTATATTTACCTATTTTCTCGCAAACACTTCTTAAACACTTAGTGACATCTCTAACAAATCGAGTACAAACAGTATTTAACTTCGCGCCCATCCCTAATACACACACACACAAACACACACACATACACACACACACACACATATACTCAACACTCACTAATACCATATGAAACTTCTAAACACAGAAAGGCAACGCCAAAAAATCCACTTAAATTCAAGTGCACGTGTATGCTTGCCTAGTATGAGTGTATGAGTGTATGTGTGTGAGTATTAGTGTTTTTATGCTTGTGTTTGTGTTATGTGCACGTACATTTATCTTTGTGTCGTTTTGCAGCACTTAAGCTACACTAAAAACATACACACGCACACACTCCCACACTCACAGAGGCGGTGGCACATTAAAATCATGTCAGTGTAGTAAAGGAGCCAAAAGCTGAAGCTCAGGCTAAAACTGAAGTTGCTGCCACTAGTTTGTGCCATCCATGGAACACTCCCGGATTGCTCCCGGGCAATCGTAACCCGAAATGTAATGAAACGCAATGGTCATGGGGTCCTTGGCGATGGCTTTGGACAGGATAGTGTGTATGCTGCTGCAGTTACTCGTTTAAGAGAATGTATCTTGTAGCTATGTCCGTACATACGTATATTGAATTTGTATTTATGATGCGCACATAAAATACAATAACACCATTAAAATAGCTGCAATAACGACAACAACAACAACAACAATGGCAATCCAAACGCATCTTGTGGGAACATTTTGAGCGAAGAGGGTGGCTTGATAAGTTGGCGACTTTTTCGGATAGTATCTTATGCTGTTTAGTTTCTCGGGAGGAAATTTATGAATAATAATTTGGTCAAATGACTACCACCCAATTTTTGAGTACTTATTCGATTGTTTTGGGCCTTATGCTAGCAAGAATAGCTTGAATGTCGTGCTTGAGCTCTTGATTTCCATTCCTTTTTCATGAATTCGCTTCATCCACCATGTTTTGAATGTTTTTTTTTATTTTTTTTCAAATTTCTCACAGTTTAAGAGTTACCACTTTGGAAGTAAGTTTTGGATATTTTTTAACTTTCTTCAAGCTAAAACATATCCTACATCAAAAAAGGCCGTTTTTATCAAAATAAACGTTTGTTTTATTTAAATAGTACTTTAAAATATGAATTTCTGGGGCAAATCCGATCTAATAATTGGTTTTGGCTATAAAATGTTTTTTTAACATCGGATCAACTCGTTTCATATACCAATTTAAAGCTTACACTTTGCCGCAACTTTTTAGATCTACTGATTTCTTCTAACCATTATTAATTGAGATATGACCATTTTTCAAAAAAGTTAGTTTTAATAAAATTTTTTGAATGGCTTAGCAGAAACATGAAATAAATTAAATGAATTTTAGATTACAAATCAAAGAGCATGTTATGGTGGGGTAATGCCGACCGCCAATTTTTATGCTGGTTTTGCAAAGGTATTATATACATTTAAAGATTTTTCGATTACAAATTCAAGAGCATGTTATTTTTTTTAAAAACTAAATGTGTTTATTTAAAAAAAAAAACGTAATGCTTAGAACATATGAATCGAAATAAAAGTTGAATGAATGTCTACTTTATTGATTGGATTGAATAGCTGTGTAAGTAATCTGATTTGATTTGCAATTCAACTAGCTTGCGGCCGTAATTTTGGTTCGGTCGACGTCTTGCAAGCCCTACCATATATGGGTCGGATTTGCTATTTCTGCTCACTTTATTAGCCAAGAAAAAAGTGTAGTCGAATATTCACAAAAATGTAATTGAAAATCGTAAATATGTACTTCTTGCCGTTTGAGCATCTAAATGTAGACTTACAGATTGTCAAGATACCATTTTGGATATTATTTTATACCGTACACGAAGATAGTAACTCAAGCACGCTTAGTAGAAACGGCAGTTTCTGAGAAACGATGGTAGGTCGGGTTACCCACATTTTTGTCGGTTTGGCCCACTTTATCATATATTGTACATAGGAAGCTCACTTATTGGAACGCTCAAAAATTTGAAATTCAAAAAATTAAAACCAGATTTTTCGCTGTATTGCTTCTAACTAAAAATTTTTAAAAATGCGCAAAGCATGTTTTTCGAAAAATCTCGAAAACGTTGGTTAATTTTATATCCTTTCTTCATCAAAAAATACTTTCATAAATTAGAACATTTTAGAAATTAGAACTATCGTTGGAACAATCACAAATTTTTCTTCAAAACTGAAATCTTCAAAATGTAAAAATCAATAATAAAAATTTTGACGTTTTTTTAAATGAATTTTAGTTTTCCTTTACGCGGTTTTACGCTGCTGCGTATTATCCTTTAACAAAATGGATCCATATGACACTTATAAACAGCTGATCGTTGTTGCTCACATTGTTAGTCAGACACTTCTGCATTTCTGGGGTAGACTAATTTTAAGCCCAAAGCATTATTAATCGAAAACAAAGAAAACTATTATAGACAAATATTGTAGGCATCTGTTTTAAGCATTTATAAGAGGTTTACTTAATGCAATTATTGTCATCCAATTCGCCGAAGAATATTAAATAGTACAGAGTTATTGGTCACTGCTATTAACCTATCGAAAGTACCCTGACAGACCATTTTCTACAGATGATTTAACTATTTCGAATTGTAAACTTGAAAAATGGGTCTGGCGGTAACAGATTTGGATTGACAAACTAAAAGCCTAGTTAAAGAATTTTATTTAATCCAGTGGGCAACTTATCAACCTGCCCTCGTACATATCATGCTGCCGTTACGGACTGCTTGCTATTTTGCTGTTGTCGTCTGTGGTTCATGTGGTTCACTATTTCATGCCATTATATTTACATGGCATAGTGGAGTTCCTTCTTGGAAATCCTCTACTCTCTTTCCTCTCTCGGTTTCTTTGAGAGATCTGGCTGGCTGGCTGGCTCTTTGCCTGTTTGTCTGGCTTGGCATAAATTTATTTGCAGTTGTTGTTGCTGCTGCTGCGACGGAAATTACCATTTTATTATTGCAGGCGGCTATATGGCTCTGATGGTCCACTCAACTGCCCCCTCAATGTACGCCCCCCTTGGCGTCAAGGTTGCTTTATTGAATTCGCATTAAAATTGGTAATGGATATACAACAAATACATATGCACACACAACCACACACAAACACACAGATACCACACATAGATACATAGTTACATTGAAATAGAGTTTGTTTGGCGCATTATATAAGGCGCAATCACGCAATCGAAATGCGCAAATACAATGACCAGCTTGATTTTGCTACGCCTTAGATACACACAACTGGAATTCCATTCCGTAGCTACATAGAGATACATTAACTTGGCCAAAGATATTTATGGCTAGTGTTATGCAAGTATGTGAGCTTTAAGGCAAATATTAGGCTTATGATGGGTTAAGTGCTACTTTGGCCATGGAATTTTTGACGATGGGTGCGTGAAATGTTTGAGAAGTGCGGAAGCCTTTAAGATATCATAAGCTTTAATATGGACTTTGTTCATGACATGTGGATAGTGGAATTTTTTTAATAATAAAACTAGCTTAGTTGTTATTGAAGTAACTTTTAGGAGCTTAGTTCTGTGAAAGGGACTTAGATGATAAGCTGAAAACTGTATCTACATATAAGTGGCTTGAGGAGGAAGGGATTAGGTTTGAATTAAGGAAGCATTTAGATCCATGGGAGAGTCAAGTAAAATAGTAGACTAAACAGATTCTTGGCGAATTTCCTTCACTTAGAAAACTCTATAAAACTGTAAAAAAGGGTATTCAAAGTTTGTTCTCTTTACTTTGAAATATTTAAAGCAGGGCTTTAGAGAGAAAATCGGCAGCCTGCCCCTCTATTACACCTTTAACTTGAATCACGACAGTACGACAGTAATTTTACCAGGACCCTGAGAAAACTCCGCGACCTGGGGGAACCAGCTCACACACAACCTCCCGTCCGGCCTGATTTGAAGATTCCAATATACCAAATATCGATAGCAGAATATCGAATTATCGATTTATTGAAAGCTGGTAGAGGCTATCACAGAATTCCATATCATATCGTATCTGAATAATGTTTTTTATGCAAGAAATAAATAAAATTTTTATTTAAACCTTTGTTTTAAAAATTTCTTTTTGACTTTCCGGTTTTTTAATAATGCCAAATCGATAGCCAAATATTTAGGTAGCGCTTTTTTTGATAAAAAATTTCTTATCGAATTAAAATATTTGAATAATTTTCACAAAATAAGTGATCTGTCGATTACTCAAAAATACCCAATTCATCAACATCTTTTAGCGCATTTTTGATCTGATAAAATTTCTTTAATGTTTCTTTACGTCAGTTCCCGCAAATGTTTCAAAATACTTTACTGAAATATTCATAGGGTTTTTAGATATCAGCAGAAAGGGATCAGCTAATGCTCGGTTACCCACAATTCTTCGAGTTAGAGGTTATTCTTGTCTTCGATATATATGAGATCATTTAGAGAAATAAGTTCTAATCGACATTCGTTTCGACCATTTTGGCATACAAAACTTATAATCTGCTCCTTTTTACAAATCTATTAAGCCTTTCGGCTTTTATTGAACTTTTTTAATTTTGTAAGTTGAAATTTTTTTTAAACGGAAATTTTGCAGCATTTGGTATTTTATGAAATTTTCGGAATTTAACTTTTTGTACTGAAGTTAAAAATAAAGTTCAACTATATCAAACTTTTTTTCAACTTCAAACTCAGCCAACTCTGCTTAAAGTTTTTATTCAATTCAATTTCTACTCCTTTATTTTCAGGTTTGGTGGTCACCCTGCCCCAGTCGTGAGTGCCCCGAGGAGACTGAACTCGATTTGGCTGTGCATCAATGCGTTGACTATTGTTTGCTGCAGGAACAAGTTAATCCTCAACTTTTCAATGCATTACCAACGTCATATGACAAGCCAGCAACAACAAATCCAACGACAACAACTACGACAATGGGAACACCAACAACCAATGCGTTACCCACAATGACCACCACGAGCACCACCTCATCTCCGGCATCATCATTACCAGCATTATTCGCAACGCAAACGAGAAGCAGATACCAAGATGTACTTAATATGTCACCTACCATGTTCCCACCATTGGAGAACATATCAGCTTTGTCCTTACAGTTTGCATTGCCAGCTAGTAGTAGCTCCTATTCCTCGTCATCATTATCGGCACCAGCGCCAGAGCCAGCAGCAGCATCATCATCATCAGCTGAATTGTCAGCCATGTCCATGCAGGGATTGAATCGTAAGTGACACCGTTACATGATGTGCACTCATACATACTATGTATGTATAGTATATATAGTATATGTATATATGTATATACGGAGCAGCCAGAACACATTATTATCATGCTTGTTGGTTGTTAGTCGGTAGTTTTCTTGTCAACTTCATTACGTGAATGCATACCATGTCATCTCCTATGTATATCGTAGCTATCTAACTATCTATACTTGGAACTTGGCACCGCATCCCTTTTGGCAAACAGTTCCAGCCAGCTCCAGACTATGCGGGTTCTGCTTTACTTTTATTTGCTGGATTTTTTTTTCTCTTATTTTTTTATTTGTTTGTGCTGCAGCAAAACTTCTGTCATAAATGGAAAAGCGCAAACAAGCTGACTTAAATTGCAAGCGACAATGAGTTGGGATTCTATAAATTGGTACAAAATGTTCAGGGGGGCGACAGCTGAAGAGTAAGTGACATGTTTCCAATCTAAAATGTGCAGGAAAAGACTTTGTTTTATAGTTGGCAATGCATATTCCAAAAGCAGCAGAAGAAGACTTTGTCGTAATGACTCTTCAACACAGGTCAACATGAATTTGAAAACAAGTTTTTAGTGATGGTTACGATTCTAAAAATTACCTGTCATTTGTAAAGTTATCACATTTTTGTGGGTATGATTTACTCCTTATAGACCATCATTAAAATAACCATTATTTTTTTATTTATGACTAAATATCTGCTTGAGAGCGTCAATTTAATGTGACATAACATAGCCTATAACCAGCTGACGATTAAGCAGCTTCCAATGATAAGTTATTTGTCAAATTATGTTGAGCGGTACAGAAGTTACGAGAGAAAAGACGAACATACATGCAGGTCTAATACTTCAGACTTAATGCTAGTGCAGCCTCTACTCACTTCCATTGATATCTTGGGATACTACCGTCTAAGTTATGTAGGACCCCAAAAGAATCTTTTTTTTGCCGTCTCGGTAAAACTTCTATTTGCGACATGTGCGTTTGCCCTCTTTGGAGCATTTGGTCCTTTCCGGTTTTAAGAGAGACCGGTTTTTGGTTTTTGTTTTGGAAAATTAATTAAAGACATATTAAGTCCACGAGTGGTGAAGAAAGGGTGATCCACCTGCGCAGAGAAACGTAATACGCAGGTAAGGCTAGTTAATTCGGAGATCATCAGGTATCTGGATACTCCGTTTGAGACTGGGATATTTTTGACAAGGGCCCCAGCCGGTCTGATCATCGGCACGGGACGCATGAAACCTTGTTCCAGCCCTTTTTTTGTGCTTCATAACCATGATATGGAGTGGCAAACGAGCCACCATGCTATAGAAGAGCTAAGTTGCAAGCAACCAGACCAAAATCTTAGCTGGCACCATCCAAAATAGGACACTGTAGCACCAGTATCAGTCGGAACTTTCGTGAAGGGTTCAGCTATAGGATTTTTGATAACCCGTGTAAAATTAAACCAATTATTTTATTAACATGAAGTTTATTGACTTTCTTACGAAAGAACAGACGACCCTATATGCAGGTCTTCAGACTTAATGCCTTTTTGAGGACATCATATACTAATTAATGTGACATTACATAGCCTATAACCAGCGGACGCTCAAGCAGCTACCACCCATACCTTATTTGTCAAAATAAGTTACGCGGCTTAGAAAATACGGAAGAACAGACGTACATGCATGTAGGTGAAACACTTCAGACTTGATAGATTATGTGATATCCCAATAAATTAAATACGTTATCCTCTAGAATGTCTTCTAGAATGGACATCATTTTTAATTTATTGGGATATCACATAATATTCTGACGATAAAACAGCTTCCAACGATACCTTATTTGTCCAAGTATGTGAAGCACTTAAGAAGCTACGAGAGATCAGACGAACATACTTATGTGCAGGCCAAACACATAACCCACCTTGTTGCTTCGCCTGCATAAAAGAAAATACATTAAGCTTCCTTAAAAAATAATTTCCTTTCCTAGCAAACCCTGTCCTAACAGCCTTTATTACCAAATTTCTATCAAAATCCCGCCATTCATGCCTATCCTCTGGGTAAATCACACATAAAATGAATGACCTCAATAATGGCATTACTTTTGCATCAGTTTGACACTTGCACAATTGGAAATTATTCATGCATCGATTCAGCATAAGTTCCATAGTGAACCATAGAAACCATGACATACAGCCTGCAGCGTTTTGTAAGCTAAAGCAATTTGCCTGTTTGTCTATTCCACAGTGTCCACAGATCAGGCTGGCAGCAGTCAAAGCCCACCCAACAGTTGGGTGCATTCGGACAATGCGGAGGCCACCTATTTTATGCTGCAAATGCATCCAGATTTAGCTGATCCCACTGAACAGTTGGGCATGGAAATCGAACAGGATGACAATGAGACAGTGACTGACATCAAGCAACGTTTTGGGGAAAAGAAACTTTGGCAAATGCAAATCAATGTCACCGATTTGGAGGAATTAGATTTGCGTTGTGGTGGCTTGGTGCGACGTACGAATATATCCTATGTGAGCAGTGATGCGGTAAGATGCATGGTACAGCGTTGTACATTTTCGTTAAATGCGCCGGAGATATGCCCACCGGACTACAAGGAAACGGATGATACTATATTCTGGATATACTTTTTGTTGAGGTAAGTGGATTGGAACTAGCTTTGTGAGAGCAAGTAGTAAGCAGCAATTCTATCCAATATAAGAAAAATCGACTTAGCTGATCGATCTTATCAGTCCAAGTTTCTGTTTCTCAAATATTTAAATTAAAATCGTCATGTTTCCTATGCTAGTTGTCTTTTACAAGCTCTGCTTTAATGCATATAACTTTTCTCAACAAAATATATTAAACAAATTATGAGTTATGGATAGAAAAGTAAAAACAATTTTGGTCGAAAAGCTTTTTCTTATACTAGTTGTCTTTCTGAAGCTCTTCTTTAATGCATATAACTTTTCTCAACAAAATATGTCAAGCGAATCGTGAGTTATGGATAGAAAAGTAAAAAAAGTTTTGGTAGGGATAGCTTTTTCCTATACTAGTTGTCTTTCTCAAGCTCTTCTTTAATGCATAAAACTTTTCTCAACTAAATATATCAAGCGAATCATGAGTTATGGATAGCAAAGTAATAGAAATTTTAGTAGGGATATCTTTTATCTATGCTTGTTGTCTTTCTCAAGCTCTTCTGTAATGCTTATAACTTTTCGCAGCAAAATATATCAAGCGAATCATGAGTTATGGATAGAAAAGTAATAGAAATTTTGGTAGGGATAAATTTTTTACACCCTTGTTGTTTTGTTTAGCTTTTCTGTCATGCTTATAACTTTTCTCAACAAAATATATCAAGCGAATTATGAGTTATGGATAGAAAAGTAAAATAAAGTTCGGTAGGGATAGCTTTTGTGAGACAAATTTTAAAAATGATTGGGAATAGGTATCTTCTATTTTTGAAAGATCTTCAAAAAATAGCATTTAATGTTGTTTCTGCGAGTTAATGATAGGACGACGTAATGGTGAAATCAGAAATAAGGAATGGAGGGTTTGGACTAATCCCAAACGAAAACGGCAGAAATTTACGTACGGAATTGGAAACAATTATATTGAAATCACTTAATTAATGAGGACACAGGGATGAAAAACATCTTGACAGACCCCTCACGAATCAGTTTCGTGATTTAAATGTGGGATCACCTAATCAGGGGCTTATATAGTAATCCTCTTGTGACATAGAAAAAGGAGTAATACAGAACGCTCGAAAAAGTTCTTATCAGAACACTTATGAGGTACACCTTTGTCGGTCAACTCACAATTTAACGTCACCAATTTCCATTTTAGATTCCTGGCCACTACCATGTTGTCAGCCGGCGTAACCATAATGGATCCCATAGCACTAACCATGATTGAGAAATTTGGCGGTGATTTTGGACGCGAGCGCCTATTTTCCAGCATAGGCATGGCCATTTTTTCACCCATTACCGGCATTATGATTGATTACTCCTCGCGTGGCTTGGGCTATACGGATTACTCGGCGGCTTTTTATACCTACGATGTGCTGCTGGTTATATCCACTATGTCCGTGCTAATGATGCCGCTGGGCGAGAAATTGCCCGCCGATAATGTGTTCAGGGATTTGTGGAATCTCCTGAAAATGCCGCATGTGATTGCTTTTATCTGCTTTCTATTTGTCCTGGGCAATTTCTGGGGCTTTATAGAGAGTTTTCTATTTCTGTATCTGAAGGAGCTAGGTGCGCCCAATTACTTGCTGGGTAGGTACTTTTAGCTAACAATAGATAACACTGGCTGTCATTTGTATGCGTCTGCTCCTAACAGGCATAACCATCACCGTGGGCACTGTCAGCAGCATTCCGTTCCTGTATGGCGCTGAGAAAATCACACGCGTCTTTGGACATGTTAATTTGATTATCATAGCCTTCTTTTCGCATGCTGGACGCCTGGTGGGCTATTCCTTTATAGAGTAAGTTTGAGCATGCTCGACATGTGCCTCTAATCTAATTTGATGGTTTCTCGCTGCAGAAATGCCTGGTGGTGCTTTCCATTTGAGGCCATGGAGTCACTATCCTGCCATTTGATGTGGGTGGCAGCTGCCACTTATTGCTCCATATTGGCGCCGAAAAGTTTATTGGCCACGCTGATTGGTGTGCTGGGCATGGCACACTTTAGTCTGGGTAAGTGTTTCCAATGCCGACCGAGTTACTAATGAAAGCCCTTTGTGTCAACTAATGTGCAAAGTTTGCTAAACAAATTGCTTTTGTTATACTCCATATGGTTCAGGTCGTGGCAGTGGCTCCTTTACTGGTGGTCTGCTCATTGGCCAATTCGGCACACGCGATGCTTTTCGCTACATGGGTTTGTTGGCGGTGGTGGGCGGCATTGCTTATGGATTGCTGCATTTGATATGGCTGCGCAAATTCGATCATACCAATGAGGAATCCGAGGAGGAAGCGGAAGCCATGGAGAATGGCGAAACGGAGAAACTAACAGAGCCGACTACCAAAGAGCAGGGCACTTCCATGTCGCTGGAGCGTTTATCTCTAATGATTAAATACAATCAGATTGGCAGTTTATCCTCGCTGCCGCGTGGTTCCCGGGTAAGTTTGCCATTGGCGTACAAAGTTTTTAATTGGAAATTCTTGAAGCATTTATTTTTTTTTTTTTTTGTGTGTTGGACAGGCGGATATACATGACCATTTGTCAGTGCGGCGTAGCAGCTACAATGTGGAGTCTTCCAGGGTGCCCAGGCATGGCATTGGTAGCTCCTCCAAAGTTGACATACTGCGCTCTGCGCTCGAAATTAATCACAAATCCTCAAACAATTCGATGCTGAGCAAAGCCGATAACAAAACATCAAATCAATCATTGGGTCGAAATCGTGCCGACAGTGCGCCCAAATTGAATCACACTAATCTAAAGAACATTTCCCAGCCGGCACTCGAGGGTGTCGTTCTCGAGGTGAGTTAACGTTTCTATATACACGTACTTGTGTGTGTGTGTGTGTGTGTGGGTGTTGGTGTGCGTGTGGTGTAGTGTGCGTGTCTGAGGGTATTTGGGGGGCACGTTTTGTGGTTTTTGCAGCCTCTGCTGCAGCATAAATGTTGATTGCTGTCAATTGTTTTGATTTCTGTTCTTTGTTTGTAATTTTTTAAAAAAATTTTCGTTACCAATGACAGCTGCTGCCACAATAGCTTTTGGAACACATACATATATATACTAGAGTATCTATGTGCGATAAATATACACGCATACAATTGCAAGTTGCCTTGACGCGCCATTGATGTGCGTGAAAGGCATGGGCTTGGTTTATGTGACATTTGTCGTACGCAACTTGTTGGAACAATGGATGTAAAGGGTATATAGTATATCGATGAAAATTTGGCTTTTTATAGGAAAAGTTACAAAACGACGTAGTTCCTAAAAACATTTGCTGTAAGAAACTCTTG
>JBAMAX010002609.1:0-58230 GCA_037043745.1 Chymomyza amoena
TTGGGTAACTTAGAGGGTCTCCAGATGGCGCCTGCTATATATTACATACATTTTCAGTTTGCACAAACTTAATATACGCTTTGAACCTTACAGTACAGGGTATACAAATTCGCGTCAATATCGTTATTCGCTTGAGAGATGCGGACAAACGGACACACAGACGACGGACAGCTAACTTTTGGGGTGTCTCCGACTTCTCTTTCTGTATGTTCTAAATATTTTCGGCTTGTACTACCTTAATATACGCTTTGTACTATACGGTACAGTAAAGTATGAGACTTCTAAAATCTAGCTTAATAAACTGTTTTAAGTAAATCTTCTTTTAAAATCTTCTATGTTTTTTGCAGGTGCATTAATATTTTTACGGACATTTTTTAAATACCTACTGTAAAAAGAATTAAGTGAATTTTTATTTTATATATAAAATTCCCGTGACCGATTCTCATGAAATTTTGTGTGCCCATTGGGTGGTCTGAGAATCGGCCAACATTTATTTTTCATACCTCTAAGTGGTAAGTGTTGCCACCCCCAATTTTTTTTGTTTTTTTAATTTTTGGACAAATTTTTTATATATTTTTTATAGTGGCATTCTGTACATTGTCAGATTAACTAATAAGCTATTTCAAAATAATGAATTTCAAATCTGATTTTTGCGGGTATTAGAGGTTGTCAATACGAAGGTTTTAAGCTTATTGCGGTGTGTTTGTGTGTATTGGTTCGTGAGATATACGCATTTTTGTGAATATCGTGAATATAGCATGATAGAAAATTGTTCAACACCGGGAATTGGTCATTAAGTGCAGACAGTAGCGTAGTCGCGAAGGGGTTGAATAGTAGTTTCTGTGGGGCATGAATTTATTAGAGATGCGAGCTCTCTTCAGAACACTTAAGTTCGTCCATACGGCTCTTTAGAGAGTCGTGAAAGTCAACTAATCCAAGAATGCTAATGACTGTCTAGATAAGCTAACTAGGGAATCTTACGATACACATTTAAGACTATTCAAAAAGTTTTAGCAGGACAACGTCTGCCGGGCCCACTAGTTATTTTATAATATTTAAACAAAATAATGCCAGACAAACTCAAGTGTCAAACATTATGACAACATTTATGGCTAATTTATAAAATCATAAGGACATACAGTGTCTTATAATTTTATAATATATTATTTTAAATAAAATTCTTTCCAAAAAAAAAGTGAACTCCGCCCCACAAGTAAAGTTAAGCAAAGCAATTCTTTTGTGTTTTTAGCTGGGGTAAAACATTTTGATTTAAAGCACAAGAGTTACGCTTGAATTTTAACGAAACGATATAAAAATGCCACACGTTTCATCAAGGAGAGCGAACTAAATTTTTTATGGCAGCTGTTGTCCTTGGGGATGCCTGTCGCTAGCAGTTCCGAATGTTTGCTTGGTTGTTTGCTAGCTACGTAGCGTACACTTCAGTCCTGGCCCTGGCTCATGCTTCTGGCCTGGTTGTTAGCCAGCTTTGGCTCGTAACGAAAATAAAAGAATGCGATTTATTTTCGCATTGACAATCGTTTGATTTTCGCCTCTTTTCTTTTTGTTATTGTTTTTGTTGATTTCCACTGCCAGCAGCCGCCGCCGCTCGCATTTTTCTGCTCTTGATTTTATGATGCCAAAAGGAATGACCGTAGCGGGAGAGTGGGGAAAGGGGAACATGCGAACTGCTCGTTGGCAGCATGTACGGGACTTTTTTTCTTATTTGGATTTTTCTCTCTTTTTTTTTGCGCTTTTTGCTTCTCGCTTTTATTGAGCTGGCAATTTCTTTGTCATTTAAATTGTTGTTGCTGCTGCTGGTTGCATTTGTCGTGGTGACCGTGTGACTGTTGTTGTTGTTGTTGCTTTTGTTTCATTTGCTGCTCTTTGCTCGTACGTTTTATTTTTTTTTTTATTTTCGCCGCTTTCAACGCATTGTCGTCGCGTTGTGCCCTCTGCCAGCGCCAGCGTCGCTGTCCACAAGCAAAGGGGGGCGAAAGGATGTTAGAGCAAAGCAACAACAGCAACGTGTTTTTGTTACTTGTTTTATTTTGTTGTATGTTTTGCACTCACTTGCGCCCGCTCGTAAAATGATTCGCACATATAATTGCTTTTGTTGTGCGCCCACCTTGGCGCATTCCACACCCACACACCCACTGGCCAGCTCATCATCATTCCACCGCCCCCACACACACACTCACACACATAAAGTCTCTTAGTCCTGATCTCCTGCCCTCAACTCACTGCCGTTGTCATTCGCGAGCGCGTTGAAATCATTCGTCAGGATTTATGCGAATGAGCGACAGTTTTTGCCATTTGTTTGTAGCACAGCAGCAACAACAACAACAGCATTAGCAGATAGCAACTACGATGACGAGGACGCTGAGAAGGACGATGACGACAGACGACAGCAGCAGCAGTAACAACTAAGCAGGACGAACGAACGGATGTGGCAAACATAAGCGATGAATGATGTTGTATCTGTATCTCAGGCTAACGCGACTCTGGCTCTGCTCTGCTTTGGTTTGGTTGTTGCCGTTTGCCACTAAAGTATCTTGCCTCGTCTGTGGGCGGGGCAGCAGCGGCAACATGCTGAATATATTTTACGCGTTTAGTTGCGCTTTAGTACACGATAGTCGTTGTCTTTCCTGCTACTCCGTTTCTCTGCTTCCTTCTTTTTGTCCTTTCCTGGCCACTTCCTTTACTACATATTTTATTAATTCGTTTTATTTTGCTTCGCGTGACAACTTGACATAAATGGACAAATTGAGCTTTTAAATTTGTTGCACGAAAATAAAAATGCATAAAAAATAGAACATGAGTTAAAGAAACATCAGCGCTAAAAGCGAGGGAGAGAGAGAAGACAATAACTAACTGCCAGATAACCAATAACAAATTGTTTTCCAAATAAAATTGATAGCCCCAAACAAATATTTATTAGATTAACATTAAGTGTAACTAATTCATTGCACATATGGCATGTATTGGTTGGTCCAGCCAGCTTCAGCCTAGCGAGCAATTTGGGTCAACTCCATTGAATTCAATTCTCCAAACAGTTTTGCCAAAAAATAAATTGGAGTCAGTTTTAAATGCTAAATATTTTACAAATGGCCAAATAAATCAAAAACCATTTTAAACGAAATCAAATAAAAACGATACAATGATTTTGGTGAAAATGAATTTGCCATAAATGGAATTTAATCGAAGTAAATGGAAATGAAATAAATCACGACAATGATATAGCACAAGCAGCTGAAATTAATGGAGTTCGATTATCAGCGAGTTGTAGCAATTATTTCAGTCTACGAATTGTTAACACGATGTGGGCGTTGGGAAAGAAATTGAAGATGGCTTTAATATTAGGTTCGGCAGAATTTGTTATTAGAGCTGCGAAAGTCGACATTCGAGGGTTCAAACAATCGTAGTAACGAGGCATAAGGGCAAAAGTGATAGAGTAACAATGTGAACAAAAAAATCAGCTGATTGCAATAAATACAATTTAAAACCTTTTTTTTGGCGACCGTTAAAAAATTACAGAAAAATTTAAATAAAATTACACCAAAAAAATTTATAAAATAGTCTTAAAAATTGGGTGACAATAGATTATAAATATTAAAAAGTTCTGTACATCGCATATTGATGAAAAATTTTGAGATGAAAAAGATGGTTCCGTCATTGTATGGCGATGGCTTATAAAATAAGGCACAGCACAATAAACTAAACAAGGAGACTCCTTGCTCCAACTAAGGGCTTAATTAGGGCACTTACTAAACAAGAAGAATCGATATTATTTTCACTGACTGGAAAAAACGGACACCTTTGGTGAAACTTTATTGAAATTGATTTTCTTTTTCAAACTAAAAAAAAAAATGGGTTGCGGTAAAGGATTTTTGTAGAAGGGTTAATGCATATTTAAGGGAACTACATGGTTCTTACTGACTTAAAAGGAAACTACATGGCGAAAAAATAGAATAAAATATTATAATATTGTGCTTTTGTTGTTTGTCACCTAATTATGTTACAGCCTTTGTAGTAACAAATGCAGAGTCTGTTGCTGTTTATAAGAGTTGCTCCATGATAACCAGAGAAGCTGATTTTTTTAACCCGAGATCTAAAATGTGAAGGTCAAATGCAATCTAGAACAATATACATAAATAATGTTTTTACATTCTCTTATGTTTAATGCCAACGAAGACGCTGGACTTCTTACCAAAGTCTCTGGTTGTTTACCAGCATATGGCATTCATTATATAGATATAGGCAGGTCATACATGATAGTTATCCAGCTACCTAATCGGTTTGTATACTGAGAAAAAAATCAAGTATTCCATACTTAAAACGCCACTTTTGGAACTTGATATCGGGCCAAGTACGGATCTGCTAAAATTAAGAACTCGATACTTAGATTAAGTATGATTTTTAAGGTACGAAATACATTTATTAAAAATGAATACGCTCGAAAATAGCACGAAATTCGTACTTAATTTATGATAACTTTCAAACTTATTTCGAGTATTCGAGATCTTGGAGGAGGTATCCGAGTTCTTAGTTCATATCTGTTTTGAACATGAATCAAGTTGTTTAAGTAACTTAAAATGAATGTAAAATATCTTAAAGCAAGAATGTGAATCTGCATTTAAGAACGATTCCATCTTGAATCAAGTTCTGTTATGATCTAAAATTCAATTTCAAAATTTTTGTTATGAGAAAGTTGTAACTGAAAGTAAGAATACACAAGTTTAATTCAGGTTTGTTTGTACTTAATTTATTTAATAGTTTTGCAGGATTACGATAAAATCTTCAAAGTGCTGGGACTTATCCCCGAAAGATCGGGACTCCAATGAGTCACTACTTTGAATAACGTAAAAAATCAAATTCTTTAATATTTTGGCAATATCTATATTCTAAATTAAACAAAACTGTTAAAGAAAAATGTTTTTCTTTATGTTACTATTGAACATAGTAACGTATTATTCAACCAATTTCCACACATTTTAGGAGATTTTTATTATTATTTCAATAATTATGGTTTTGTAGAGGGATTTAATAAATAATGTTTACAGGGAGCATATCCTTATCTTAACCATGTTTTCATTCAACTGAATTAAAGATTTTTCGTTCACAAGATTAACGTGATAAAAAAAGTTTCATTTAAACGGGCTTATTTTTTAATTTTTATACGCTGTACACCGTCTGGAACAAAAGGTATATTAAGTTTGTGCAAGCCGAAAATGTATGTAACATATAGAAAAATTTACCTAAAATATGATCAGGGTGACTAGAGAAGTCGATATACCCATGTCCGTCGGTCCGTCTGTCTGTCCGTTTGCAAGCCTAGATTTCAGAGTTGGTAAGAGCGAGAGTAACCAAACTTTCACATTAGATCCCATATTATTCCATAGGAGACAAGTTTATTTTATTGTTTTGATATCGGTGTTAAACTTTATAGCACCCATAGAGGTGTTTCGGACGACCTCGAAAAAAAAAACAAAAGTTTTAGATGGATAATTCGTTTGTTTGTTTACTTATTTGGCATTCGATTTTTATATTGTAGTTCCCAAGCACTGTACCAAATTTGACCAAAATCGGTTGACTATATCATATAGCTCTCATAGGACCGATCGGCCAAAATAACTTTTTTTATACAAAACTCGCTATACGAGTTTCATTTTTTAATAAAGATATCGTAACCAAATTTTGCATTAAGAAGTTTTTTAGAATACTTAAGTAATGTACCAAATTTAAACAAAAACGGTTGACTATATCATATAGCTCCCATAGGACCTATCGGTTAAAAAAAAATTCTGTTTTAAGTTTTTTATGAAGGAACCCGATTTTATTGCAAGCTAGTGGTACAAGGTCTCCCAAGGTCGTCCGCTCCCGACTTTAGGTACGGCATTTTTTTTTATTGCTAATATTATTTTGCAAACCTTTTTATTTTGAAGTTTTCAACAAAAAAAAAAATTTACCCTCTTTATAAGCCACCAATTTTTTCTTAAAAAATACTTAAATCTTAATTTTTATTTTTACTTTTTAGTTTATTCTTTTATCTCCATTTTTTAACTCCATAGCGCACAAATATAAAACGAATGCTTTTTTTTAAATCCAAGAAACTAACATTTTTAAAGAAATTTGCTTTAAACGTAGAATTTATTATTTATTTCATTTGTTTGGTTTGTAATTGTAAAAAAATTACAGCAAAGATATTTTGAATTGCTAGAATTAAATAATATAATTGCAGTAAAAGTATTTGGGGTCGTCTTTTGTATAATAAACTAAAAAAAATAAACATTACCACAGTAAAAAAGTTGCAAATTTTCCTATTTAAATTAAATAAATAAATTTAAATTAAAAATGGCTGCACATGAAATGCAGTGCATCCAAAACTGTACGCACATAGCAAGCAGCTTTTTGACTACTAAGAAATTTCCTGTTCTTTGTCCTGCTCGCACGCATATAAACAGTTGATACAATTTCTTTAAGCATAGACACAAACCATACAAACATAAAGTATTGTCATCTCAAGTTATAAGCTCAGAATCCACACAGCTGTTTTTAATTTAGCAAAGTACTAAACCTTTTGTGGAATTTGTGTTGCAGATAGCTTCGCTTGCTATGGCTCGCTAGAGGGCGCATAATTATAATATTGGTTTTTATAGTAATTTTATTCATTGCTTCGAATGTGAACGTTTTTTTTTTTTAAAGTTGGTTATTATTTATTTATTAATTTATGTAATAAACTATTCCGTTCAGGTTCACTTAAAAAGAACAAAGCAGTAACAGCAACGAATTTTTGTTGACTTAATCATTAATTTGGTTATTATTATTCTATTTAAATATAATAAAATAAATATTTTGATTTAAGTAAGTTCAAGTTTTTTATGCCTCAAATTTTCCATTCTTTCAAAAGCTTGTAAAAATCAAAATTAAGATAATACATAAAAAAATAAAAAAGAGACTGAAGTGTCGTTTTGATCCCATTTTAATTGAAACGGAAATACGAGATATTTCAAAAGAATATCGACACACAAAAATAAACCCAATATGAGGTACCATATAAAAGTACTTGCCATAACTTTTTAATAAAGGTATTAATAATTACAATATTTTTTAAAAAATTTTCTATGCTCAAAATAAATTCAATAATGGGCAAAAGTTCTAAAGAAATTTAGCTTTCTGACGGTAAAATTTTTTAAGAAGTATATTGAATCAAAATTGTCTTTTGGAAATTCTTAAGTGTTCCTAACTACTACAAAATTTTATCATAATCCCTATGATGGGATCGGTAAAAAAGTTTTTAGAGCATTATTCGTGATTGCTGAATTTGGTTGAAACCGGGTTATTTTTTTTGTTTGTATCTCAATGCATCTGAAAGTCGGTGCTTCCGACTATAACGTTCGCCATTTTTTTCTTAAGGTATTCTTAATAATTATTTAATTCTTCTTTTTGATGGTAACACAAACAAAATATTGTTGAACAAATTTTCATTAAGAATTCGAAGCTCAATGCAAAATGTTAGATTAAGAATTTATTTTTTTTGGTAAAAAGATTTTATATCTTGGAATAAGTTTGTTTTCCATAGTTCAGGAACGAAACGTTTTATTTTTGAGAATCTTAGTAACTTGCAATTCATAATGATTATCTAATATTTATGAAATAAATTAATAAAAACGAAGCATCGAAAATCGTGAAAATAACAAATTTCATACTTTTAGCTAATTTGGGGCAATAAAGAATTTTATGTCTCTTTTTCCTTTTTTATGTCTCTATTTCATATATTAAATATAGCATTTTTTTAAGTATTAATTTTTATGCTTAAAATTTGATAAAATACAACAGACGGATAACCAACTTTAGTATACTAACTAATGCCAACTTGGTATTGATGCTTAAAAAATATGCACTACGATGACGCATTCAATTCTTTAAAAACTTATAAAACTAAGCGAAAATTATAGATATATGCATATTTTTAACGTTCTATGCAAAAACCCCAATAACAATATTTAATACATTTTTTGAATGACGAGGCATAAACAAAAAATTGTTAACCAACTTGACGATATTATTTTTGCATCCATTAAAGTGCAATTGCATTAGGAGAGTTCGTAATTTCTATAAATTACTCTGGGAGAATGCGATAGTGGGATACCCTGAAAACAATTTTTCCAAATAAAAAAATTGTCTCAAAAATGACGTCTGTTGTGCTGGAACCAACTAACCAATTAATAATATTAAATATTATAAAAAAAGTAATCATGCAAAAATTGAATTAATATATATTGCCAAGAGTGGTGTCACGCCCCCTAGCCACAAATAAAAAAAACTCGGTTTTAGACAAGATCCCTAACAATTCCTGAAAGTTGCATCCAAGTTGCATTAAGTATTTTTTTCTAGCTGAAACTAGCGTGAAATGTGTTTACGAGTCAAAATGTTTTAGAATGTGAGTTTTCCATATCTCTATATATAAAAGAAACTTATGTTTTACGTGTTACGGATGTTCTTATGAACGCGTCGATAAATTTAAAATTTTGCGTGTGGTAGAGGTTGTCAATACGGAGGTTTTAAGCCTATTGCGATGTGTTTGTGTGTATTGGCTCGTGAGATATACAAATTGGACATTAAGTGCAGACAGAAGCGTAGTCGCAAAGGGGTTTTAATGTAGTTTCTGTGGGGCATGAATTTTTTAGAGATGTGAGCTCTCTTAAGAATACTTAAGTTTATCCATACGGCTTTTTAGAGAGTCGTGAAAGTCAACTAATCCAAAAATCTTATGATTGTCTACGTAAGCTACCTAGAGAATCTTACGATGTTTATATACTTTAAGAATATTCAAAAAGTCTGCAGGGCTCACTAGTTCTATATATTTTTTTTATCGACAAGGTGTCTTTCATTGAGAGGGTTCTTCTATGGGAAAACGGGCAAGAAATTGACATGAATCGACAATCTTCACCTGCTCGTGGATAATATCCCAGAATATTAATAATAGTGTCGGTAATTTACCAATATCAGATTAGAAATGTTCATATCAAATTTTCTTTATAGCTCTATTATCATAAGTAATTCCCTGTTTGACCCCTTAGAGAGGGGCATGGGGATCTCTTTTAATAACTGTTCGAACAGAACAGGGACCTACAGTTTATAGCCGAATCAGAAGGGGGGGTCTTTAATTAATAGAGACTTTCATGGCAAATAGCGTCTTTGAGCCAGCGATGCCAAAGCCCTATTATATATGAATAAAATTTTTCTTAGTCCTGAATTTGCAATAAAACCATATGGGTAACCCAGGTAACATTAACCCTTCATTAATAAAACATTTTCCATCTAGGTTTTCGTTGTTTCAAAAATAACTCTGCTGGAAACTATTATCTAATTTTCTGCATCAAGTTTAAATTTTATACTTTTAAAGACTTGCTGTAAACAGAGAAAAACTATTACTAAAAACTTTGAGCTATCTCTAAAAAGAAGAAAGAATCGATTATCTTTTAAAGGACCAATTGTATAAAAAGTAGGTTTTGAGTGGAGCTACTAAATGAAAGGCTTTAAGCGTAAATATTGAGACTTTTGGGTCTACTATATATACAATTTTTTTCGATTACTATATATCTGATTCAGAATATTAAATTCTAATTGAAAAATTATTGAAGTTAAAAGCAACCAAAGTCAAAAGTTCCATAACATCCCCAGTTCCTATCTGATTTCGAAGATCATGAACTCGAAATGTTCGTAAAAGAATTCCCGTTCAGCTTGACATAATTAAAAAAAAAAAAATGTCGTTACTAAAAATTTGTAATTTTTAAAAATAGTTAAAAATTTCCCTTGTTTTTACTTCACTTTTCGATTTAATCGTCTTTGGTGACGATAGAAAGTTTTGCTCACAAAATATTAACGTATTACTGATAAAACTGCTCAAAAAATTTTACATTTTTGGGTTTCTCGAACTAAAATTACCATAAAAAATGCTTAATACGAAAGTTCAGTCGATGACTTTTAAATGTTTAAACTATCGTAATTTAACTCCACCGACTGTGTAATTTTTTTTATTAAATTTATCAATACTAGTATGTGAGTTGGTCTTATTCTCCGAAGATCTCAGTCTTGGGGATATCCTAGCTAATATGATCCCTAAGACCTCGGAATTTATCTACATATTACGTACATTTTACAATTCCCGAATATCGTAGGTATACGATAGAATTCGTTACTACAGGGTATAAAAATAAAAACCAAATGTGCTACATTTTGAGAAAAAAAAACCCGAAAATGTCCTTGCGCAAATGGCAGCAAAAAAGTGTGGGAGAAGAGCGGTCGGTGACTTTTTGTAAGGCACGTCAACGAAATAATCAACAAAAGGACATGGCATAAAAAACTAAGGACTAAGCGAGCGGCAGAAATGACATTGACGGGTATGTGAACAGAATAAAATTTCATCAAAATGCGACTGTCACATACACGGAGTATCCTCACCCAAGGATATGGTTGGGGGTAAATTGCAAATGGGTGAAGAAATTGCTACTTTCATTTTGGCTAGGCATGGCTGAGTGCCCGTACCCTCTATGCCAGCTCGTTTCCACGCATGGAGAACTTTCACTGTTTGTAACATGGCGGCTGGATGGGGGTTGCTTTTAGTGGCAACGCAACGTCAAACATGTCGTCAGCGGGCAGATGAGCATGAACATGAGCATTAGGGTGCGGTTAGTAGAGGCTAAGGGCTTAGGAACACACACACACATGCACACATGATATAGCCGGATTTGCTAGATGCGCTTCAGGTTGCGGCTACCATGTCAGAGCTGTCAGAGCAAAAGAACAAAAGCACTGAGTAGCGCCATGCGGCTTGGGTAAAGGGCGCGGCTGTGCCTTGAGGGCGACCACTTAAAGCCAGCACTCACCTGGCCATTGCCACTTTAAATTGGTGCCAGCTCTCAAGGTGTTGAAGGCCACTAGCCAGTGGCCAGTGCATTTGCCAAATTTTTTTTTTACTTGTTTGCAATTGTGTTTTTGTTTGTAAATGACCAAGACGAGCAGGATGCTGGCTAGCTGCAGGGCGACAGCGATATTGGTGGCGTCGACGACGGCGCTGATGCTCAGCGGGCGCTCGGCGGCAATGCTAAAATCGAGAAAAAAGCATGTATAAAAAATTGTATATAGTCAAGTATATAGTATATACGCCAGAGAACAAAACTAAATAAAATTCGAAACGAAATGTCTGCATTGTGCACTTTGATTAATGATCGAATGTCAATTACCGCAGATACTCGCAATGTACACACACACACATACACACTCACTTAGATACACACTCATACACTTTTGCACACACATACGAGAAGAAACTCAATGCGATGCGCAATCGAATGCAGGCGGCACAGCGTAGATATCATTTGGTTTCAGCTGGAATCCCGGACTTGGAACGCGGAAGAGCTCAAAAAAATTACTCCCAACAAATGCAAAATGCATTGCGTCACTTACTATGAAAAAAAAAATAAAAATATGTGTATAAAAATATATATATTTAGACACTTAGAAGGCAGGAAGAATATTCTTAATAATTCTTGAAAATTTTATTTTTTAAAAAGAGTATTTGCACATTAAATTTATTCAGTCGCGATACCGATCCGATACTTGTCGGCTTACTTAGTGCGCTTGCAATTTATTTTGCAAAAAGTCCCTTCATGGCGCCACTTCCAAAAAATAATAAATGTAGGCAAACCGCTGCCTATTCGCAAAAAAAATATAAATAAAAAAATGACGTACGTGAAGCCGGGCGCGGACGACTTTGGGATACCCTATACCACTAGTTTGCAATAAAATCCAGTTCCTTCATAAAAAACCAAAAACTGAAGAATTTTAATGCAAAAATAGCTATATGATATAGTCAACCGATTTCGATTAAATTTGGTACAGTGCTTGGGAACTATAAAAAACTTTGGAATGCCAAATTTGGTTACGATATCTTCAAAAACAAACGAATTATCCATCTAAAACTTTTTCTTTTTTTCGAGGTCGTCTGACACACCCCTATGGGAGCTATATAATTTATCCCCGATATCCAAAAAATAAAATAAACTTGTCTTGTATGGAATAATATGGGATCTAATGTGAAAGTTTGGTAACTCTAGCTCTTACCATCTCTGAGATCTAGGCGTTCATATGGACAGACAGACGGACATGGGTATATCGACTTCTCTATTCACCCTGATCATATTTTAGGTAACTTTGGGGTGTCTCCGACGTCTCCTTCTATACGTTACATACATTTTCGGCTTGCACAGGGTATCATCATCAATTCCTTTATCTCCGGTTGGAGCATAAGGCCTCAATAAAGCACTTCCAACTGGTGCGGTTTTTGGCTAGCAATTTTAGCTCGTTCCATGATTTTCCGCATTCATCGACCTCTTTTTGTAGCGACCTCCTCCATATTGTCTTAGGGTGGCCCCTTTTGCTGCTTCCTTGGGGAGTCCAATCAAGAGCTTGAAGGCAAACTTCCTTCGCATCCTTCCGCAGTGTGTGGCCTATCCATCTCCATTTCCTTAACTTGATAGTGTTGGCCATGGGTTCCAGGTTGTACTTTTTATATAGGTCGGCATTGCTGATGACGTTTGGCCACCACACCTTAAGAATAATTTTCCTGTTAGAAGGTCGGTTACAAGCCAGGTCTCGCATCCATAAAGCAGCACTGAGATGACGTTTGATTTAAATAACCTCATTTTGGTTTGGAAGGATAATTGTGACGAATTTCAGTTTTGGCGCAGTTGCGCATATGCACCGGTTGCTTTATTTATTCTGGCCAGAATATCCTTTCCAACACTGTTCTCAGCTGATATTATACTGCCTAGGAATGTGAAGTCATCAACTTGCTCAATCTCTTTGCCCTGTAGCATAAACTTGTTTTCGTTATTGCTGTTTATTTTCATTGACTTGGTTTTGTCGATGTTGATTTTAAGGCCAAATTTTCCCGACTCGGCGCACAAATCATCTAGTTTTGTTTGCATATCTGAGTGTTTTACTGACAATAGGCAAATATCATCCGCATATGCAAGATCTTCTAGATGTTCGGTGAAGTTCCAGTAGATTCCTCTTCGCTTGCCTTAAATAGAGCTATGTAAGATGTCATCAATAACGATCAGGAAAAGGATCGGTGAAAGTAGACATCCTTGTCTAACCCCTGCGCTGGTTGGGATGCTATCTGAGAGCTCGACATTATGGAGTATTCTGCACCTGAAATCCGCATATTGTGATCTGGTTAGAGCTATAAGCTTCTCCGGAACACCTCTGAATCTGAGCGCCTCCCATATGCTATCGCGATGTATACTGTCAAAGGCCGTGCTATAATCAACGAAAACGAGTTGAAGAGTCAACTGCCACTCATTCATCAGTTCAACTATAATGCGCAGGGTGCTGATCTGGTCAATACATGATCGACCTGGGCGAAATCCCGCTTGCTTTTCCTTAGCGATTGGTCGAGTTTGCACAGGGTATAAAAAGTTTATATCATTCTGAGTTTTATTGTATAGCCCTTATCTCAATTTTTCTCTGTAGTGCAAACGCCTCCATTTTGTTTAATCGAATCTGTTTTGAGTTTTTTTGGAATACTCAATACGTCGATTCGAATTTTTTTTTCTGGTATCGAACATCCCTTAGAATCTTACATATCAAGCTTATGAAAAAATTCACGCACATTTTTTAAAATAATTTTTTGTCTCAGCAATTTATGAGAATTCCAAAATAAAACTCGTCACCGATTCTATTCAGTCCTACAGAGCTGTGAGATTGCCAAGACGAAAAATTATTATAAAGTGTGCGTGATTTTTAAATTGGAAACATCAGTAAAAAAGATTTGTTTAATCGCAGTAAAGATTTCACTATATACCATTGTTCTTTTATTAGAAAAGAAACTAACTTTTTTACTTACTTAACTACTAAGACTGACCATAAAAAAAGTAGTGTAAACTTTCCATGTGACAAGAGTTCTGAAATAACCCCCAGGAAACACTTAATAATAAGAAAGCTGACTCAAAACCTGTCATTTTATTTTTACCTCAGATTCGGCATATACAAAATATCACCGGACAAACAATATTGAAAAAAATTTTGCGATTTTTAAAGGTATTTTATGACCGAGACATGTTTGCTCAGTGTTTTCAAACAATCTCGAAAATAAGGTACATATCGGGAAAGATATTTCCAAAGGTTTTTTTTTCGGAATCGAATCAAAATCCGACTGTGACTCAAGGGAAAAATGTATCTTTTTTTCTCGAATATTTTTATTTTATTGCCAATCTACCGATAAGTATAAAGGTTATGATCCAACATTTATAGAAAAGTAAATAACTACATACAAAACAGAACTTATTGTGTGATATGGCTTAGATTGCGTATATACAGTATATACAATATTTACAAAAATCAAATAGATTGCTATGATGAGACACGCTTCCTGAGATCATTTCGGAAAGTCGTTTCAGGCGTCTTCTTGGTCTATGATCGACCAGGGCACGTGCAAGTGAATTTGGATGTATTCTTAAGCGATCAGCATAACGGTCGCTAAGTTTATCTTATATTATATATCACTCACATACAGAATGATGCCTAGATCATTGTGGAGGTTGGGATTCCGGATATACCACGAGGCATCAGCAATTTTGCGCAAGCATTTTTTTTATACCTGACTTGGATGCCATAATACCAAGTTGGCTTTATTAAACTCTTATAGAGAATACTTTTATTTTCTAGGGATAGTCTCCGAAACAGCCACTTTATTTTAATAACTTTGGTTCTACACCTTGCTGTTATTATTTTTATTTGTGGCGTGTGGCAACTCTGTTGTTACGTTTGACGAAACAAATTTTTATTCAGTCTTGTTGAATTTTTTATGAAATTTTTTTAAAAAATTGGAGACCAGGAGACCGTTTTTAAGCCGATCTCCCATCTTTCGAAAGGGAGATGATGTTTCAACGTATGTTTATGATGACAAAGGAAATACTTTACTTTTACATTGACAGCCTTGAAGAGTATAAATAGTTTTATCAAAGGACAATTATGTCGAGATGCTACATGCACATATTACCAACAACAATCAGCAACTACAAAAAAATGCATAACATATTTATAACTATATTTTGTAGATGATAGATAAAATTGAATATTTTGTTCAATATATTTGAAAAAGTAGCAGCTTAACTCAGTTATTGCTTTAATGAGTTATGAATTTTAAGCGTCAATAACCGAAATTTGCCACTTTTCGGATACATCAACCGCCTAGTTCCACCTGCTGTAAATTCTAAGCATCAGCCAAACAAATATAGTAGGGAAACCGATGGTAAATCTAAAATTGAAACATTTTGGAAAAACATTAACATCAAGAATGCTGTTGACAGCATAAGTGGAATCATGGAAATAATTAAAATTAACAACAATAAACCATGCTTGAAAAATGTAAAAAAAGTAATGAAGCCGAAGTTAATTTCCTTCCTGAAATTATGCAAAACATTTTGGATATAGCATATAATCTCGGCTTTGAAGGTTTAAACGAACGTGATATGAATGAAATACTTAAAGCTGATAAGGAACCCCTTTCATATGAGGAACTGATTTGGTTGCAAGCACCGGTATTTGATGAAGAGCATGTTGTATCTAAGCAGCTCATATCAAAAAATTTGTCGAAAGTTATTTCGAAGAAGGAATAAACATCCACCTTGAAAACAATACTGACGTGGAACTCAGCGCTAAAGTTTGTCGGGCAATTAACTTAAATCAATGAAGAACGAAATGGACAAAAAGGAAAAACAAACACCTTTGGACAATTTTTTTAAGCCGGGCATTATGACAGAATGTTACAATTTCTTCATCATCTTCGGATTAAAGCCATTTAAAAAAAATAAACGAGGTGTGTTCAAAAAGAAAGGTGACTTTTCAAATTTCGCGGGCAACGTATTTTCGATTATCGATTTTTTTTCGTTTTGTTGTGTTGGCACACTCTTCCCGAACATCTGTACCAAATTTCAAGTGAATGGCATTTGTTGTTTGGTTGTGAGAGCCGTAACGGTTATAAGTGTTTTGCGTGCTCGGCGAATTTTCGCTTTCGAAAAATATGGATCAACGGATTTGCATCAAATTTTGTGTAAAAAAGTAAGTGCTCCGTAACACTTGAAATGTTGACAGTAGCATACGGTGAAACTGTTCTGAGTAAAAAAAATGTTTACAAGTGGTACAAACTCTTCCAAGATGGCCGGGAAGATGCCAATGACGAGCCTCGCTCTGGACGCCCAAGCACGTCAACTACTGATGAATACGTTGAAGCAGTCAAGAAAATTGTTTTGGAAAATCGTCGAATCACTATCAGAGAAGTTGCTGAGGATGTCGGTATATCGCTTGGCTCGTGCCATGAAATATTTTCTAACGTTTTGGGCATGAGACGTGTGTCAGCGAAGTTTGTTCCGAAATTGCTAAATTTTGACCAAAACAACCGTCGCATGAGTATCGCTCAAAAGCTGTTGAATGACGTCAACGTCGACCCAGATTTACTCAAAAGGCTCATGACTGGTGACGAATCATGGATATATGGCTATGATATCGAAACCAAAGCCCAATCGTCTCAATGGAAGCGGCCAGAAGAGCCAAGACCGAAAAAAGCACGCCAAGTTCGATCAAATGTCAAAGTTTTGCTCACTGTTTTCTTCGATTGCCATGGCGTGGTGCATCAGGAGTTCGTACCATATGGTCCTACGGTCAATAAACAGTATTATCTGGTAGTTATGCGCCGTTTGGGAGAAGCAATGCGAAGAAAACGTCCAGAATTGTGGAAAAACAATTCAGGGCTTTTGCATCACGATAATGCCCCTGCTCACTCATCTTTGCTTGTGAGAGATTTTTTGGCCAAAAGCAACACCACAATTATGTCTCAGCCACCATATTCACCGGATTTTGCCCCATGTGACTTTTTCTTGTTCCCAAAACTAAAGAGACCTATGAAAGGACGGAGATTTGAAATGATTGAAGAGATAAAGACTGCATCGCTGGAAGATCTCTAGGCTATACCGAAATGTGCTTATGAGAAGTGCTTTGAGGATTGGAAAAACCATTGGTATAAGTGTATTGTAGCTGAGGGGAATTTCTTTGAAAGGGACAACATAAATATTGATGAATAAATAAATATTTGTTCTTAAAAATACAGTCACCTTACTTTTTGAACACACCTCGTAGCTTACATATTTAAAAAACTTGGAACCGATTGCATTGAATTTTTATAAATTTGTATTAGAATAATTGATTCGTTATACGGCTTTTCGCTTTACGGCCAAGTTTCGTGGAACGTATCTAGGCCGTAAAGCGAGGAATGGGTGTATTATAAACAGTTTTGGCTTGCACAAACTTACTTTATAAACAATTTGTACGTAACAAATTTTAATGATTTAGCTAAGCCTACCTAAGTCGCTGACATATTTTATTTTTTAAATTCGAGAAACAGGAGTTAGCTACTCAAACTGCAATGGCCAAGTTCTTGAGAAGATAAAACAATGGTGAAAAAAAACCCAAAACAAATCGATAGTCTCACAAATCGAAGAGCGATTTGTTTAAACGATATTTAATAGATGAAAATCACCGCAGCCATCTATAATATGAGAAAACAGCACGCATCGCCAACATAATACATTGGTTAATGGTTACAAATTAGGCTGGCCATAACCACAAACACGCACACATACATAGTGATCCAATCACACATACACACATACGAATACGTGCATCATTTGAGCTACACAGAGGTAGAGGTAGAGAGAGAGAGAGGAGCGAGCCAAGTAAACAAATGGCCAACCGCAGGCGCACAGTGGTTCATCGTTGGTTTTTTGTTGGTCAGAAGTGATGCAAAGACTAAACTGCCAATTTTACAAATGGCCACACATTAATTACCTCACATACGTAGCTGGCCACACTTATTTATAAACACACTGCCGAAGAAGGGCTTGAATATGCTTTGTTTATGCTGAGGCGGCTTGTGTGAGTGATGAGCCTTGATTGATTTCTGAGGCCACACTTGAGGCTTATTGTTGCAATAATTGTAACTGAGCGATCTTTGGGTTGCCTGCTGCCCTTGCAACACTTTGATTTATGCGGCATTTTGTTGAGAGAGCTCCTTAGCTCGGCTCTATCTGTGAAATTTGTTTCCAATACAATCTTGATGAGAACTGATGGCCATCTATATGGTTAGTTGTTTATTTTGACAGTTTCGAGTGGCATACTACATTTTGGATGATGTTCATATAAATTGCCTGCCTAATTGGCAAATGAATTACATTTTCCAAGAATCTACAGTGTAGGGCAGTATTTCTAGGCGGTATTTTCAGGGACATATAGGAATCTGCAGTGTTGGGCAGTATTCTTAGGGAGTTTTTCCAGGGATGCCGCTACATAATTTCTAGTGCAATAAAGTGGACAAGTTTTATTTTTTTAATTAAGGAAAAAATCCTAAGACTCCTAAACACAAAAAAATTATGTACATATTGCTTACTTAGAAGAAGAACAGAGAGAAATTCGTCTTTCCATATAAACTTCAAAATTTTGAGAATTTTAAGAGTTAGTATAGCTAAAAATGAATATCGATTTTATATAGGGAAATTAATTTTTATTTCGGCTCTTTTGTTCGTCCTTTAAGGCACGCCAATAGGGTTGTTTCGGATTGGCCTCAAAACTTAAAGACGTCCCGTGCCCAAAATAAAACCCTTGAGCTGAGTAGCTGGATTTTCAGCCTTCTAAGTTTTCAATAGTTTATTTCCCTTTTTTTTTTTATTAAAAAACACATTTTTACGAAAATTTATAACTAAGTAAGCAGATGAAAAGATTCCTTATAATGTTATGGTAAAGGATATCTGAAAATTAGCCGCAGCCTATTATAACATTTTCCATATTTTTTTGAAAGATTATTTTTTAAAATATAATTTTATATAAAAAACTAGTGAGCCGGTGTATAAACATCGTAAGATTCTCTAGTTAGCTTATCTAGACTAATCATAAGATTTTTGGATGGGTTGACTTTCATAACTCTCTGAATAGCCGTATGGACGAACTTAAGTATTCTTAAGAGAGCTCGCATCTCTAATAAATTCATGACCCACAGAAACTACATTTCAACCCCTTTGCGACTACGCTTCTGTCTGCAATTAATGTACGAATACCCGGTGTTGAACAATTTTCTACTATGCTATATTCACGATATTCGCAAAAATGCGAATATCTCACGAACCAATACACCCAATACACATCGCAATAGGCTTAAAGCCTCCGTATTGACAACTTCTAACACACGCAAAAATCATATTTGAAATTCTTCAAAGCGTTCATGAGAACACCTGTAACACGTAAAACATTAGCATATAGGTAATTTAACAATGTACACAATGGCACACAGAAAAAAAAAATAAAAAAAATGTTAGGGGTGGCAACCCCTTCCTTACAAATTACTCAAAAATTGTTGTGCTATAAACCTTCTACACACTATCACAAAGAAAATATAAAAAAAATTTGGCTAATTCGTTCTGCCGTCTCAGAGTTATGCGATCATAAACGTAGAGCATTTCATTTTTATATTTATGGATATCCACCGAATTTCGCGTTTTCCTTTTCTTTCCTTTCCTTTCTCCAAAAACCCTAACACTGCAGGGTTGCGGGATGGGGTCACTGAATCCGAACTCAAGGTAAAATGAAGCACGATAGGACTCTAAGATAGCCTTCAAAAAACCTCAGGATACGGTATTTTTTTTTGTGGCTGTGTTATGTACATATGTGTGTGTATATAGATTTAAAATTATTTCTTAGTATTTAAAAATATAAATTGAGATTTTTTGGCTCACGAAATGTTAATCAATAGATACAATTTGAGAACATTCATCATTTATAAATTGAACTCAAGTTTTTCTTCTAAAACTAACTTTGAACTTTTAATATATTTGTACATTTTTGGCGGCACTCCTTTTCAACGCCTTCGACGACTCCGAGCTTTTCCCATGGGACTATCCAAAACAGTAGCTAAAATTAGTTTCGGCTTCCTTCAAACTAAACGTTGGAAAAGGCACAACATGCAAGGAACGTTGGAAAGAAAACAAGTACAGCGTAGTGCAACTAGTACAAAATGAACCGCTTTGAAAAAGTCGTAGAAATTAAATGCTACTTTGGGCTAACTAAACGCCTGCAGTGCGCAGTCAGAGGTTTCTTTCGGACTAATCCCTTAATCCCTTCACTTGTGCCGCAGTCCCAGTTCAGCTAACCAAACAAGGCACTACGGGGCGTGTGTCGGGGGCGTGTCGCTGTGTCTGTGCAACAAAACTAGGCAATATGCAAAAACCGGCAGCAAGCCTTTTGGCAATCAATCCGTCGAAATTAGCAACCGTAGACGGGTTAATTGTTTGTTTTTACCAACAACAAGACAATTGATGCATGGAACCAAGCCGCGCCGTCGTCGTGCTGGTCAATGGCTTGAAAGGGTTGACCAAGTCAGCGTCTTTTGTTGGGATAAACTGGGATGAGAGAGGATGAGATGGGATTAAAGCCGAAACATCAGTGCATGACGGATGTTGGCATTGCACAAACTGTGCTAAATTTACTTGACTTACTGAACCAAAGTCAAAAGTCAATTTTAGGTAGAAAATTTAATCATGAAAAACTTACATCGAATTCTGTTTTTACAATAGTCTGGTAAAAAATAAGGAAAACATTTCTTAATATTTTGCACGATTAAAAAAAGGATATTTGATTGGGATTTTAAAGAAAAATGTTTCATTTTAACCTAATCGTTTGGCAATTTTGTTGGGGAATTCTACTTTCTAAATTATTTTCGATAAAATTTTCATGTTTTTTTCTGGAAGTGTATCTATGGCATCTCGAATTAGGTGCTCTTATTTCAATACATTAAGTTTAAGTATAAATTTTAAAGATCATATAGTTTAACGTACATATTGCGTGGAACTGAGATACAACCCTAAGATTAAGATATAGTATTCGGATTTTATATTATTTTTAAATAGAAGGCGGCCTTTAATATATTTAGAAACATTTGTCGTTGGAGTCTCTTTTCTCTTTAAGAGTCCGAAATGACTTTCGACGTTTATTCTGGCCACCGGATGCCTGTAAGTTAGAACATCTAGTAAACCTTTCTAATGGGAAAATGTGGAGAAAAGTTCATCATTGCAACGCGTTGTAAGCCTTATTTCTAGTCTTTAACCTAACCTAGGTAGTACTCTATACTTTAAATATTTGGGTATTCATAAGCAAATATAGGATAGGAGTAACCAAAGACACAAGCGAATTTATTTTAAAAATTTTGTATAATCTATAAGTTAATTGCGTGGGCGTTGGTGGCGTAAGTGGTAGCGTGCTCGCCTCTAAAACCGAAGGTCGGTGGTTCGATTCCCCGCAGTAGCACTACATTTTAAAAAGATTTATCATAGTTAAAAAAACAACCTTAAAATCTTATAAAAAGTGAATATTTGCACAAATTACGATTCGCAAAAGGGATCTTAAAATATACGAGTATATGTTATTGGGATTGATATATAATATGTCCTAAAAAACATTCTTCTTCGAGTATTCTTATTGTTGCCAATTTTTGTGATTTCAGTACTGGGATTTTTTAGCCTATCCAAAGCATACGATGAGCACTGACCAGGCAGCCATGAGATAGAATCACTTTTTAGCCTTATCAATACTTTGTTAGTTTTTCGTTGGTAGATGCTTGTAATTCATTATTTTATATTTCTGTGCATACAATTCACAACTCATTTAAGCATAAGTGCCCTAAATAGCAATATTTAAAGTAAAATATATAATTGTTTTCGATTTTATTTATTTTCCATTCAAACTTCAACTTTTCCATTTTTTTTTTTATATGTTGGCTTTTGGTTCTTTTGTGTTGTTCACTTGTGGCCAATTTGCTACACATTAGAGCTGGAAAACGTTTTTGTTAGAGATTATTATTATTTTTATTTAAAAAAAGTAGCTTATAGACTGTATAATGTTTAACAATGACTTGACCGGCCTTGCAGAAAATCCTTTTCTAATTCGCAAGAGGATGCTGGCTCACAAAAAAAATGTATTTGTAATGCTTTTCATTGGAAACATTTCCTTTGAACTAATTTGAGAAAAATATTTGTTAATTATTTTTAAAGCTTAATAATTATTTATATATAATATATTTACCATCCAAAATTTTCGGTTCGTCATCTTAGATTGCGTTGACGTGTCTGGCGTTTGTTGTGGGCATAAAATCGAATATTTCATCTTCCAATTCTTTGCTGCTTGATCAGCATTGCCAGATGATTAAGTGTGACCAAAGATAAAAGCGAATTTCTAATATTGTCTTAAAAAAATGTTCTACATGTCTCATATAATGGGATAGTTTTTGATAATAGCCAATAGAAATCCCGCTATAAGTGAAACTTGATTTCTTGGATTTTAAATGCTTTTTTTATATTAGTCAATATTAACCTAACAATTTGTTTTGCGAAATTCCGAATATTTATAGAAACTTAGAACTAAAAAAAGATTGTAATTTTTATCCTCAATTAAGAAGTAATCTTAACTTGGCTCAAAAATAAGAAGGATTGTATTCTATGCAAAACAAAATGAGACGGGTTACTCAAATAATTGAGAAAGTTGTGATTATTTTAGTGATGATCATTAAGATCGCCATAAATGATACTTTGAAATCTTGGAAAATAAGCACAAGTTCCCGGAATAAAAATATAATATCTTGAGACTTACTGTAAATGGTTTTCTTGACAAATTATGAAAGGTACCAAGGAATATCGAAAACGATTATATTCCAGGAAAAACATTACGGAAATCGCTTTCTTGAAAATATTATTTGTCTCATGCCTTAAATAAAATGTCTCATATTAGTTATTTAACTATTCAAATTCAAAATTTCCTACAAAATCTGAAATATTTGAAAATTAATAGATTTATGAAAAGCATTGTAATCTGAGTAACATTCTTTATTAGTAGAATGGCGAGTTTTCCAATACACAGAAAAAATCTTTTTGATGTACTGTTAAATATGAAGTATGTTAAGATAATATGGGGCTACAAATTATCGGAAAGTAGAAGGATTTTTGATATTCAGTTTTACTTAGTTCTTAACCGATTTGGAAAAACTTTTGACTTGTACAGGCAATATGAAAAAAATACCCTTGTTAAGTTTATGGATTGTAATTTGAAAGATGGTGTACGTTAAAGTGGGGCGCGGACGACTTTTGGATACCCTGTACTACTAGCTAGTACTATATTATATTATAGTATATTTGCTTTAAAAAACCACACGACATTTGATTGCCAAACTGTTTTATGGTAAATAACCAAATACCGACGAATTTTTTAAACAAAAATGTTATTTTGACCGATCGTCCCTATGGAAGCTATATGATGTAGTCAACCGATTTTCTCAAATTTTTTACAGTGCTTGACTACTAAAAAACTTGCCAAACTTGGTTCAAATATTTTCACAAAACAAACGAAATAAAGCGAATTTTATATAAAATTTTTTTTTGGCAACCGATTTTGATCAAATTCGGTACACTACTTGGGGGAAGAAAATTAAATAAATACTATTGTGTGCCAAATTTGGATACGATATCTTCACAAAGAAATTAATTATTCTTCTGAAACATTTTGTTTTTTCGAGGTCCTCTAAAAGAACCCTTTGGGAGCTATACGCCTTCCGTAACTAAATAGTTTCGCGTCTAATCTGAAATATTTTTTCTAAGATCTAATCGTTCATACGGACGGACAGACGGACATGGGTATATCGACTTCTCTATTCACCCTGATCATATTTTAGGTAATCTTTGGGGTGTCTCCGACGACTCCTTCTATATGTTACATACATTTTTGGCTTGCACAAACTTAATATACCCTTTATGGTACAAAGTATAAAAATGTGGTCATTAAACGAAAACTTTTTTAGAGAAATAGGAATATATCAAGATATATAATATAGAATCAACTGAATAATAATATCCTACATATAACACATTTGAGAAGCAGATGAAGGAGACCGTTGTCCCAACAAAAGCCATTTCTATTATCTTACTATAATTGTTGTATATCCCTTTTCTATTAATTTGGCTAGAAAAAAAGACGATTAATTTGCCCATGAAAACGCTCTAAGGTACACATGTGCAGTTCTGCTACCCCTTTCAAAACTCTGAGTCAACTGCAATTGAATCCCACTGCGGTAGGTCTTCAACCGAGTCCATGTCAAGTGACCTGACATTCCGCTACCGTTGCACGTAATTACGGGTAGTCGTTGGAGCACTCCTCATTGCATACGTGTTAAATTATTTCCCTAACACGTGCTCGTGTTCATGTTCTTGTAATCACTCGGAGCTGCTAATTTCGACCCTTGCTTATTATCGTCTGCTTATTCCAACGCTGCACCTACTCAATTTCTGACGTCTAAATGGGTCTTAATCCTTTTATCGCATTGCGCGAGTGCGCGCAATTTCCAGTTGCCCAGCCAGCTTGGAGAGCTTGGAGTCGCCGCTGGTTAGGAACGTTGCTGGCAGGAACCAAGCAACTTGCGCAGATCTTGCAGCAATGATAAATTAAGCGCTAAGAGTGTTTTCGTGTTCCTTCAAGACAATCCACTGTCAAAACTGGGAGATTGATTGTGGCCAGTTTGTTTGCGTGGCGTATGCATTTGGCCAACATGTCAGAAGTTCAGACTGGCTTTATGGTCGAATTGTCAACGCAATGTCCCGTGTCCCACGCCAAGAGCCGTGCCACAATCAACAGTCATAATTCGCAATAGGAACGCGACAGCAAGCTTGGCCCAAGACAGGAACGTTTCAAGGAAGTCGCTGTGACGCAGACACATGGGCTAAGACCAGTTTATGACACTCTCAAGTGTCCACTGCTCCAAGCTCATTTGCATGCGACAAAGCTGAGTTTTTACAGCCAGTTGGCAACGCTGGCCGGTTTGAAAGATGATGCCTTGTTTAACATATTTCCAGAAGCCAACAGGTGCCAATGGGGTGTGATCAATCATTTCGAATCGATTTTTAATTAAGAACTCTTGTTAGCGTTTGTGACTATCGCACCCTGAGCATCGCATCGACTCCACAAGCTACCTCGTCCAGGCCACGTTGCCAGACGTCGCAAGCAACGGTTGATGTTAATGTTGATTGGCAACAAAGGCTTGTTGAATTCTTTTGGGCGTAGAGCCGGGCCGCTTGCAGGACGGCTCCGGCGGCTCCACAACAGCGTGGGGCCATGATGTTTAAATTTGTCCTAATTAGTTGACAAAGAACGATGAATCAGCACAACTTAGTTTTATGTTAAGATGTGGGTGTATGTGTGTGTGCCTAGGCAGCTCTGTGTGTTACCAATTTGTGTGTGTATATGTGGGTAACTGGAATAGGTAACAGTGTTACTTTAATTTTTTGATATCAAATATTTTGTTCTACACTTTAATTATTTATATAGTTCATTCACTCATTCTTAATTGGTTGTTAATAATTTAATTTTTTTAATGGGCAACATTTTTGTCATAACAATAAATTTATTTTAACAATTGTACCTTTTCAACGACAACATTTTTTTAAACTTTTGTCTTAATAGTTGGAAAAAAAAAAGATAAGAAAAACAAAATTCTTGATGATGCATAATAAATTGTTTATTTTGAACAATACATAATGCCTCACTAAATCGGAAAACTCATGTTTTTTTTTTATATAGAAAAAAATATAGATATAAGTATGTATATATACAGGGTGGTCCATCTAGTGTTTGGTCGTTTGACCGAAATTATTTTTCGTAAAGAAATGTCATGAACCAACCTTTCAAATAAAACTTTGAACTTTGAAAAATATTTAGCCGTTTTTTTATAGAAAAATTAAATTCCAATTTTTATATAGACCACCCTGTCCTATTCAATTTTTTTTTTCTGGTAATTATATTAATTGGCTTATAAACTGGCAACTTATGGAAGTGAAAATTTTGAACTGTTTTAAATAGAGCCTGGGTTTTTTTTATATATAAAAATATTTAAAAATTTCTGGTTCTCTATTAAAAAAATTTGTATCTAAAACAATCATGTAATATATATATTCATAAAATAATATGAATAGTTAAAAAAATTTATTTCAAAAAATGATTACAAAGGAAAAAATTAAAAGTCTAATTTTTTATGCTATAAAATATTAAAAATCGCTTTTAATATTAAATAAGAATTTTGTTTTGAAATTTAAAACTATTTTCTATGGCCATCTTTGGGAACGCAAAATTATATTTTTAAAGGGATGGCGATTTGTGTTCATTTTCTAGCTTTAGAAAACTTTTGATGTTTGGAAAAATGCCAGAAGAATCGCCACAATTTTAAATATGAACGCTTTTAAATATTATTTTTTTCAAAGATGTGTTTTGGTGGTTTGGTGGAAAACCACAATTTCATGAAACTTGTTTGCAAATTGAATAAGCCTGGGATTAGATTGGTTATTATGACAGCTTATGAAAATAGTAATGGTAGTAAAATAAATCTCTTAAGCACATTTTTTGAATTATTTTTAAAATCAGTAGTAAGCTGAATTTTCATCGTAATTGAAACCTATTTTCTTAAGTTGCACCATAAAATTATAAAGATTCTTAAGGGTAGCTGTAAAGAATGGTTCTTAAGTTTACTTAAGGGCTATCTCGTACTCTGCTATGGAACATTCCATAAACGTCAGGAACCATAATGCCGGAAAAATTTTGAATAGAACTTAGGTCTGTGGAGGACCGTAGGCCACAGAAGAACCGAAAATTGTGCATTAGCTATCCACTTTATTAAATTTTGTAGCTCTAACCGATCTACCAGTTAAAATATAACTAGATTTTTATACCCTGTACCGTATGGTACAAAGGGCATATTAAGTTTGTGCAAGCCGAAAAATGTATGTAACATATAGAAGGAGACGTCGGAGACACCCCAAAGTTAACTAATATATGATCAGGGTGAATAGAGAAGTCGATAAACTCATGTCTGTCAGTTCGTCTGTCTGTTTGAACGCCTAGATCTCAGAGATGTTAAGACGTAGAGTAACCAAAATTATTATTATATTATTCCATAGGAGACAAGTTTTTTTTTATTTTTTTGATATCTGGTGTTTGAGACGACCTCGACAAAAAAAAAGTTTTAGATGGATAATTCGTTTGTTCATGAAGATATCGTTACCAAATTTGGTATTTAAAAGTTTTCCCAAGTACTGTACCAAATTTCATCAAAATCGGTTGACTATATCATATAGCTCCCATTGGACCGATCGGCCTAAATAACTTTTTTAAATCAAAATTCGCTATATTTTGTTATATTTTTTAATAATGATGTCGTAACTAGATTTAGCGTTTGGAAATTTTTTAGAGCACTTAAGCAATGTGCCAAATATACTCCTATCTATCATAGGATATCATATAGCTCCCATAGGACCAATCTTCCAAAAAATCGATTTTTTAACTAAATTTGTTGTGTTTCATTTGTTTGTTGAGATATTGGAACCAAGTTTGATATTCGTGAGTTTTTAATAGTTCCTAAGCACTTTAATCCAAATCGGTTGACTATATCATACAGCTCCAATAGGACCAATCGGTCCAAAAAAACGTTTTTTATGCAAAATCCGATGGGTTTCATTTGTTAGTAAAGATATTTGAACTAAATTCAGCATTCAGATCTTTTTAAGGTATTTAAGCACTGTGTCAAATTTTTATTGAAATCGATTGACTATATCATATAGCTCCTATAGGAACGATCGATAAAAAAATATTTTTTGCTTAAAAATTCTTCTGTTTATGGTTTTTTGTGACGGAACCGGATTTTATTGCAAGCTAGTGGTACAGGGTATCCCAAAGTCGTCCGCGCCCGACTTTACGTACGCCATTTTTGATTTTAGCTTCGTTTAATGGAATTTTTAATTTTACTCCCATATTCCTAAACATATACAGATCTTTTTTTTATAGGGTGGGCCATAGTTTATTTGTTAATTGCGTTTATAGGAATATACATTTTTAAAAAAAGCTTCGAAACAATTCATGCAGATTCGCTTGCAAAATTTGATTTGCTCAGAATTAGGAGTGTTTAACAACCAATCCATAAGTTAGTTCACCGTATATTACCAATAGATGATTCTTAAGGCCTAAGTTGCTCTGGCTACGAACATTTATAAATTAGAGCTAACTTCTACTTTATAATGATATAAATAAAATAAATACATATTACCCTTCGATGGATGCCAATTTTATTGAAATCAGTTGGGAACTTCAGGTGAAATCAATTAGGAACTTCAGGTGATGTAGAAAGTTGAAACTCGGCATTCACTCTCGTTTTTTTTTTTTTTTTTGTAAGAAGTTGTATCTCAGACTTACCATATTATAAATAAAATCGTACTAGAAAAAAAACAGTCACCAAAATCGGGATATTTCAATATAAATTTCAAAAACCCTAAAAATTGGAAAGGACACTGAAGAAAAATAAGAATAGTACAAGATACATTATAGCAAATTAAGGATGCCCCCACTGTAGATGGCCTATATGTGTTCCATAAATCCCATTTCTAAAAATTAAAATTGATCAAGATACCATAATCAAGTTAATGTTGGGTTTTTATTTGGTTTTCATATTGTCTATATTTTGTATTACTTATATATCTAAAAAGTATATGCCAAATAACTATACGCCATAACTTACATACAGATGCAACTAGTAGTTAGATACAAATACAATATATTTGTATATAAGTTCTATATTATATAATATCCCTTAAAACTATGACAAATGGGTTTTGTGTTTAAATTGCTAAACTTTATACAAACCTATATAGATGTGGTATGCTTAAGTACTGCTAATATACAAAGTTTTCTTTTTAGGGTTCAATCAGGATGGGACAACTTACAACTTACTCTATAAGCTATGGTATATATTAGATAGGAAATAAAAACCAAAATGTTTGCCTAATGGTCGTCATATGCACTTAACTATTTCACTGTATATTCCGAATTGTCCTGTGAGTTGCAATTATATAATACATAGTCACTCACATGGGGTTGCCAAAATGTTATTATGTTGCATCTTAAGTAGGATTAGGAGGGACTTGGGTATGATACCAAAAAATATTGCAATTGGTTTTAGTTTAAAACAAAGTAAATTTTAAGTTTGAAGTTGCCTACAGGGCCGTCAGATCATAGTCCTGCTTGATGTGCTGCAGATTGGTCATGAGATCGGGTTGTTGTTGATGATGTGGATGCAGACCCTGCGCCATTTGATTGTTGTTATTATTATTAGTGAGGTTGCTGTTGTTGTTATTGTTGTTGTTGTTTTGGTTGCCATGTTGCAAGACTTGGTGCTGTTGAGATCCACTGTAGGCATTGCTGCCATTGCCACAGGCCATTTGTTGTTGCTGCTGCTGCTGCAGATTGTTGGCATCTGTGGCGGCGGGTATATAGGGCGGATTGCCCAGTGAGGAGCTGACGTCACCTATGCTCTCCAGGCTCTCCGAGCGTAAGCACTGCAAAAGTGGGTAAGAGAAGGAAGAGTATATAAGCACTTAGTGCCTGGTTGTTGGCTATCAACACAAAGCACGCACCTCATTCATCACTGGTGTTTGTTGTTGTTGCTGTTGTTGGGGCTGGGACTGGGACTGCGCTTGTTGTTGTTGTTGTTGGGGCTGCTGAGCCTGCTTCTTGGCACTGCTGCGCTTTGGCTTCTTGGCTACCGGTGTTGGATTTCCATTTGCATCCACTGTTTTCTTGCGCACATTCTTTGTGTTCGGCAGCTTGTTGTCCTTCTTCCACTTCATGCGCCGATTCTGAAACCAGATCTTTATTTGGCGCTCCGACAGCACCAGCGTATGCGCAATTTCAATGCGTCGCCGTCTGGTCAGGTAGCGATTGTAGTGAAACTCCTTTTCCAGTTCGAGTATCTGATGGCGTGTGTAGGCAGTGCGTTGGCGTTTCGGCTCCATACCTGGCTGATAGGATCCGTTTGCTTAAAAAAAAAAACACAAAAACATAAGCAAATGCATTATTAATGATGACTACCAAACTGGCCTTGATTAAGTCGCCGCGTGGCTCAATTAATAAACATCAAAGTTAGAGTTAGAGTGAGAGTACGTTCTGAAATATGCGTAATAAGGCTCAATAAATCTACAAAGATAAACTGACGAACCCCATCCGCGAAAAGAGCAAAAACTTTTCATAGCTCAAACTTTTTGACAACACCTTAACCTTAAATCGCGTCAAGTTACCACCGGAAGGGGTAGCGCTTAGTTGTCTATTCTGCAGCTGGCCAGCCTGCCGCCGGCTACAATAAAAGAATTGCAGTTGGCTGTAGCACTGCGGCTGTCCTGGACAGACTGACAGACAATCAGACAGCACATAATTAATCAAAATCAAATAACGCAACTGTTTGGCAGTCGGTACGTTTGTGTGCGTCGCTGTCTATCGAAAGGTCCTTACAAAAAAAGGACAACATTACGCGGGTGTTTTGAATTTTACTCAAAGGCCCAAAATTAAACATTTTCCGCCTATGTCAGTTTGACACAGACTCGGGGTTGTATCCTTTTTTTTATTTTGTAGGCGGAGAGCACAAAATAAATGCGCCGCACCTGCTGCCGCACAAGACGGCCAGCCAGTCCACGGTCTATCTTCTTAAATGGACAAGCTATCAAATTTATTTTCACACCATCAATTTCAATTTTATAAAGTTTGCTTTGGAAATTCTTGAACCTAGGGAAAGCTCAGTATTGACCTACCAAATAGCTGAGCTGATATGTATCCAATGACGTTGATGTTAATGTTTCCATCAAGTCTTGGGTATTATTGTATTTCTGATTTGTTTTTGTTGTTGTTGTTATGTCCTAGGGCCATATCTCTGATTTAGTTCTGTTTTTTTTTTATATTTTTAATGCGCGTTGTTGGTTTTGCGCTTGACCAATAATATCCGGAGTTGTAATTTATAAAAATTTTGTTTCACTGTGACAGACAGCTTTCGATTTGATATAAATATTTCACTTAGTTGCTGATTTACTACTCAAACATAGATTAATGATGATGCTTGCCTCCGTTTTGTTGACAGCTCGCTCCAAAGCAATGGGGCAGGAAGTTTTTTTTTGTTGGAACAACATGAACTCAAATGGTAAATGGTTGCATAGGTTGGGGGAGTTTGTAAAATCGCTAGTTTATGTAGCTTTAAAGTACACTGCAACATGGATTTTGTAAACAGCGTTGGGTTTTATGTAAAATTTTACATGGTATCTATATTATATACCAATTACTTAAGGCCTAAATGATGTGGGTAGAAGACCCTGGGGTTGGACATTTTTATATGGTACGTTTACCGCACTATAAAACCAGGTCACAATAACCAAGTTAGTGCAAAAGTCTGCAATAAAGTTACTTAAATTTTTTTGTAGTCCTGATTCCAAAGATGAAAACTCTTTTCGCGTAGAAAGGCTTTTGTAATAGAGTAACGCCTCTAGCATCAAGAACACAGCCACAAAAAAAAACCATATCTAATTGCTTTATGAAGGCTATCTTAGAGTCCTATCGTGCTTCATTTTACCTTGAGTTCGGATTCAGTGATCCCATCTCGCAACCCTGACGTGCTACGGGTTTTGAACCTCGATGTCAGCGAACCCAAAATCATAAGGAAATTCTGTGCATATATTCTAATATACATTGTGACAAAAAAGTTTCCGGAATTTTGATTTCTTCGCTATTCGTGGTGTGGTGCATCATGAATACATTCCAGAGGGACAAAGGAGTATTATGCGACTGTTTTGAGACGTTTGGGTGAACGGGTTCGTCGTATTCGGCTGGAATCGTGGGCAGACAACAATTCGTAGATTTTACACGACGATAACGCGAGCCACGATTGTAAACACTCGATAAATACTATCGACCAGGTACCGTATAGTCCAGATCTGGCCCCGTGTGGCTTTTTCCTCTTTCCAAAATTCGGGGAACCGCCCCCTATAAAAAATGTTTCGAAGATTGAAAGAAGCGTTGGTATATGTGTATTACTTCAGAAGGGGCATATTTAAAAGGAGACAAAATAAATATTGAAGAAGATTAACTATTTTGCGTTTTATTTAAAGAATTCCCGACTTTTTCTGTCTCAATGTATATGGAGCCCTGGCTTAGCAGCTTCTTCCATTTTCTGATTAATCGAACGTGACAATCATCTTATATATTGTATAAGAGCACAAACTTCTATCTTTCAAAATAACCTTGTAATCCAACTCTATAGCAATTGTCCGTACAAGGAATGCGGTCCCCCATCCTAGAAATATGCAATAAACAGATTTGGTATGGCTGATTTAGTCTATCCACAAATTTCTTTTCACTTCTATTTTACGCTTACTTCACCAGTAGCTACCCAGGAGTTAGCTATTTGCGAGGCCTTTGAATCAGGCGCAAATATCTTGATATTCACAGCTTGACGTCACTCTTACTTGGATGAGGGTTATAGGTAGCTAAAATCGATTTTGAGAAGGTCTGCAAAGCAATGCGGAGTCTAAAATAAATCAACGGTCAAGTTTGTTGAAGACTTTTTTTTGTAGCCCCTCCGGATAACTATTCCTAATTATTCCGATCTTTGTGCAATTTAATTGACCAATTGTCCCTAACACTTTAACCATTCATAAATAACAATAAAATGAAACGAATCTGTAAGATATTTAGAAGACAGTATGTTATTGCGGCAATTGGCGAATCTATTCCATCCCAATAAACAGAACTTTTAACTTATAGAACATTTGAACTTTATGTAATGATTTAACAATTCGACATTTTGATACAAATTCTTTTTTTTCTTATCTGGCCGTAACAAACCATTATTGGGTTACGGACTAACATAAAACGTCTTCCCAGGGGTCTCTGCTTCACGCACATCTTGTCTATTCCTTAATATCAAAATTAACTTCACACTACCTCGCTCAAATTTATTTTTAAATACCAAATAACGTCCTATCATTATTGGAGCAACTAGTTACATTTGCAGGAGATCACTAATTTCTATATTTCTAAACTGACATGTCCAACGAGCTTTTACAAAATGAAAATGGTATAATTTTTTTTAAAGCTTCAGCGGCTTTACTTTGAATTAATTGAAAGCTTACGAAATTTCGTTCAAAATTCAAAAGAATTCACTTTTAAAAAAGACTTTTTAAAAATAGATAAATATGCGAATAGAAAATGATGTCCTAAATGCAACCCCACGATTAAAATGCTACTGAACAGGTATTTAACAGTACAAGGAACAGAAGTACTATAAAACATATAATTATTTTTAAAGAGATAAAGAGCATTATATTATATTTAGTGTAGGCATACTTCCTCTTTATACAATAACCCTTAAAAAATAAAGAGAAACAAAAACATCCCTGCTATATCACAAAAATTACAACAAAATTTTAAACAAACGCGCTTCATAACAATATCAATTACGAAACCCCAAAGGAACAAAAAAAACAAGAACAATGGAAACAATTGAAGTTTACGTCAACGTCACTGTCTGCGTCAGCGTCGTCGTCGGCGTCAGCATTGGCGTCAGCGTTGGCGGCATGCTGCGTTAATTCGTTTTTAATAAGTGCGTATCATTTTATTTCAACATTTCAACGAAATGCCAACGGCCCAACCAATGCCAGTGTCTTGGTTCCATTCCGACATTGATTCCGATTCCAAGCCAAGTACAAGATCAAAGTGCGATGTCATCTTGCTGACTATGAGGACGGTGGACCGTGGACCGTGAACCGAGCAGTCCCAAAGAGTGCCAATTGCATTTCTACTTACAAGAAACGCGCGCAAATGGCAGCCAATTTATGGAAAAAATGCCAAATCATATGCTCACATACATATGTATATACGAACATATACATATAAACATATTTACAAGGCCAAGGAAATCAAGATTGCAGAAACCTAGCAACTCATGCTGCCCTGGGCAGAGGGGGAATGCGGCGGCAGAGGGACAAAGAGCAAGAGAGCGCCGAGCGTGAAGCTGCTAAAAAGCAAACTGAATATTTGGAAAATTGGCGCTCTCTGGGGAATTGGCCATGATTAGTGCGTAGGATGGTGTTATTAAAAAAAAAAAAAACAAAAAAAACTCACGCATGCACACGCACACTCACACGCAACATCTTGCAGTTAGTGTAACTGTAGAATTGTCAGCCAGATGAACGGCTGTCGGCATGTTTGTCCCATCCAAAAATTTCATATGATTTATCATGCATTTGTGACTCTACAAATTTATTTTGGAGATCGTTGCCTAGCCCGAGATCAGTTGATTCGCGTTGCGATGTCTTCAAAAAAAATAGAGATGTAGATTTCTTTGGTGCAACTAATTTTGAATACCGTTTTCAAAAAAAAACGGCATATAGTATTTTCAGGCCAGGAAAATTACATTTGATGAATATGTAACATATTATTCAAGCCTTTAACGGCTGTTTATATTCTAAATCTCAAGAAGAAACGATAAAGAAAAGATAAAAAATCAAGTTGGAAGAAAATCTTAGTTTTACAAACTATTATTTAAATCTATTTGTAGAAATCTCCTTAATTTGGTTGTTCGAGAGTAGATGGTAGGCTTAGTGGTTGAGGTTCACATCTCCCACAATTTTCAGACTGTCAAGGTTTATACAACAATATCAAAAAAAAAACGACAAATTAGTTTCATTCTGAATATCACAAAATTTTTGGCGGAACAATCGAAATTATTTCGGTTTTTGTTGTACAAAATCAAAACAGGAGTTTTAGTTTGACCAAAGGCATTATGTTTGGAAAGACTTTTATTTATATTCGGCATGAGATTTTCTTTGCATATTTTTTTTAATACACTATTTAAAAATGGTTACTTTTTATTATCACTAATTTAAAATAGCTGAACTGAGAAGTTCTGGCATAAGATTCTAAAATATATACTAGGATAACAAAGCCACATAAAAAAAGTCTCGATATCTGGGGATAAGGCGTATGAATATTTCTCTATCGTATCCGGCAATAGAATTGGCCCACGGATCTTGGGTTGATAGTAATTTATTTATTTAAGGAGTACAACTAGGCACAGTTGACATTATATATTATAAGAAAAAACAGTAAATTTATTTAGAAAAGAAAAAATAGAACGTATAACTAATCCGCGTATCTAGCCCGATGGGTGAACTTTTTAATGATATGCACCTTCTCACATTAAGAACCACGAGCCAGACACTTGGATTTACAATATAAAAGTTGAAAAAAAGAAGGCAAGATAAAAGTTCAACATTATAACAAAAAAAAAGTTACCAAGGGATCACCTTTGACCAAAAGAATGACTCATAATATAGGATTAGTCAAAATGCTCGTAGTGGCAAGTCAAGATAACTTAGGATAGAAGAAGTGGTAGATTGAATAGACCGTTCGAAAGAGAGGAAATTATAAAAGTTATTATAATTAGAGCATAAGACACGGAAAGGATCGTGTAAAGCATAATTAGATCTACAAAATTGCAAGGCTAAAGGTTGAAAATTACGAGTTACTTTAGAAGGAATGACTAAAAAGAAGTACATTGGAATCGATAAGAACGAGTAACAGCTTATGCGAGAATAACACGCCATGACATGTTCGACGATGATTTAAGGAAGGCAATTTTATAATGCGAATTCTATCAGAATATGGCGGCACTCGGATGTTTGGGTCCCAGTTTAAGCCACGAAGTGCAAAAAGGAGAAATTGCTTTTGTACGGACTCAATCATGTCTTGATAAACATAGTATTGAGGACTCAAACGCAGGAACAATATTCTAAAATTTTCCAAATAGGACGGACGAAAGAGATCTGAAAATTCAACTGAACAAATTTTTTTGAGACCTCTTGTCTGACGCAGTTTTTTATATGATTTTGGGGGATTTTTTTGAATCTGATGTCAAAAACCCCGACACGTCAGGTTTTTATAATAACTTCCAAAATACCATTTCTAATGGGAATTTATGGAGATTAGATAAGATTAGGAATTTTTGCATAGTCTGACATGGCCGGGGATCTTGGACAGCGATCCAAAAAATATTACGAAAAAACGATCCGAACTACAAACATGAAATTAGATTTCATTGTAGCCTTTAGAAAATCATATGTTTTGACTTCGAATTGAATTTTACGATAATATTGACTGACGTTTCCGCCTGACGGACTTAAAAGGAATTTCTTCTGGAACTTTGTTACATGTGTTTAAATATGAAGTCCATTTAAAAATACTTTTTTCAAAACACAGACAGTGAAAAAAAGCAAGCAAAATAAAAATATAATTAAATTTTAAAAATTGTAAATTAAACATAAAAAAAAAATAATTTTAATTTTGCTGAAATGTTTTTTTCTTTTTTTTCATATTCTATTTACAAGCTATTTATATGTTGTTAGACAATATCTGAATTTACTAAATAATAACAATAAAAAAAATATATCTTATATAGAAAATTCTCGTGTCACAATGTTAGTTACCATACTCCTCCGAAACGGCTGGACCGATTGTGTGTATTGGTTCGTGAGACATACGCATTTTCGTGAATATCGTGAATATTGCATTTTAGAAAATTGTTTAACATCGGGTATTAAACATTAATTGCAGACATAAGCGTAGTCACAAAGGGGCTGAACTGTAGGACGTACATTTATTAGAGATACGAGCTCTCTTAAGAATACTTAAGTTCGTCCATACGGCTTTTTGGAGAGTCATGAAAGTCAATCCAAAAATCTTAAGATTGTCTAGATAAGTGGACTAGAGCATCTTACGATGTTTATACACTTTAAGAGTATTCCAAAAGTTTGGGCAGGACAACGTCTGCCGGGCTCACTAGTATACTATATATAACAATAAGTTTCTACTATAAACAAAGCTAGAAAGACTTAAAAAAAGATTCTACTTATCCATTGTTAAAACCAATTGTAGATAAGGTGCTATCTATGGGTTAAATCTTTTTGGCTATTTTATTATTTATCATTTATTTAAAAAATTTTGGAGTTAATGAAATAAAAATTTAACTAAAACTAAAATCCCATATCTTCATTTATATGAAAATTTTTTGATTTAACGCTTGGGCTCAAGCAAATATATAAAACCAAGTTCAGAGCATTATTCTTCATAATATAACTAGACGACTTTCTTTCAGAGCATATAATTTGAGAGACGTTACTTAATAATTTGTTTGACGGTTTCATTCCATTTGTAGGTTAATGTTAAACCAACGCCAACGATATCTCTTTAATCCACTAACTGATCACCAACCCATTTGACGCTGCTGCTCCTCCTGTTGTTGTGATGGTTTTTTTTTTCGTTGTTTTTCGATTGTTAAAGGTGCGGAGCAGAGCAATTTGGGTCATCGATCTGGCTGCCAGACAACTTCCGGGCTTTGTGCGAGCAGCTTTTTTTTAACCCCAACTGATAAACAATTTCCATTTCATTCATTTGCAACATGGACCTGCTCTTTCAATGATTAATTACCGCGATATCAACAATGTGTGTAAATATTGGGAGCAATCCGATCCAAGCAAAGACCACCGCAGCTATTCAATTATATTCGTATGTTATCTAAGCCATAAGATATCCAGCAGATCCCCAGAAATTTGACTCGTGCCAAGTCGAAAACATTTTACAACTGTCAACTTTGATTAAACTGCTCATTCATCAAGTTTACAAGCTTAGAAACCACAAAAAACTGTCAGACACAAAGCAAAAAACTATATAAACAAATAGAATAAATTGCAAACCAGTTTCGGAAACACTTGAACTGAACACTGGACCCATGCATAACTTTTTTTTAGATAATTAGAAATAAAGGGAAATCGCATCTCATGCTCATTGTACTTAACAAATAAATGGCAACAAATTAATTTTGGTTACGCAAACAGAACTTGACTTGGCTCAAATGAATGCGAATCGAATGCGAAGCTGGTTTTTCTAAAAGTATTTTTTATATTGCGCATACGCCATGTGGCGCAGTGTCTGGCTGGATTCTATATTATATTTATACTCAGGCTTTAAAGTTAGTACGCGTGTTGTGAACAATTCAAAATGTTGTTGATTTGTGGCGAATTGTCTAAGGGGGAGAGTGTATGAGTGGCTAAGTTTTCGTTTCGTATTTTTTTTTGTATTTTGTGTGAGCTCATGAAAAAGGCAAGTCAACATTTCAACAACAGCGGGAGCTGCATCAGCAGCTTGTCAAGTGACTTGCAATTTGTGGCATACAAATAAAAATAAACATGAGCTCATGCTACTTACACATGTTGAGGACCCAGACCCAGACCCGTACATTGCCTACAGACTATACATGGTATTATATGAGTACGAGTACAATATAAGTATCTAAACTCGTATAGATGTTTTTTTTTTCATTGTACCCACCGGCATCAGCATTTTGTAGTGAAAATTTAAAACGCCCGCAGAATATTCAGAAATATTAAACATTTTCGCCATTTTAGCAATAAGTGAATCACATATTGTTGGTGAAAATTTGGGTCAAATATTGAAAGAAACTGCGTAAAATATTTCTGTTGAAAAAAAAACAATAACAATATTCAAATCGAAAGAGTTGCACTGATAAACCATCCATTTTGGTGTATAATTTTAATCCTGGCTTTCGAAAAACTAGAATTTCTACAGGCAGCTTACGCAAACTTGTGAAGCTGTAAAAAAAAAATGTTTTTTCAAGAAGAAGAATTAAGATCTTTGTATTCAACCAGAGAGTACTAAAATATATAGAGGAGAAGTTTCTCTCTTGAGTGTAACCTTTCAAAAGATTACGCGCCAGATAGGGTTGGAAAAACAATATTTGAATATGCTTTTACACCAAGCGTACCCATTTCGGCGCATAATTTTTCGACGGGAAAAAAAATTTTTGAGTAACTTCACCTATATATATTTTAGTACTTTCTGATTAACAGAATTTTATCAAACCGTTGAAACAAAAATTGTCAACAAATTCAAAACAATCATTAAAATAATTATCAAAACTGTGATAATAAATCTCATAGTGTAAAACGTACCTTGGGTCATCGAAAGTCGAATTGGTGAAACAATTAATAATTTTAATTATTATTACAATTTTAAATTAGTTTGGATTTACCAGATTTCTTTTTTTGCTTACTAATGCTAAAAAATAACATAGTTGCCCGATTTTTGAAATTCTTTCTCGTTCCATATACGGTAGCCCATCCCTTCATTCCCTTAACCATTTGCAAAAATAAACCTTTCACAAAATACTGAGCGAGTTGGTCATAACTTTTTTAAATGTACGAGGTGTGTTCAAAAAGTAAGGTGACTTAAGCAATTTCGCGGGCAACGTATTTTCGATTATCGATTGTTTTGTTTTGTTGTGTTGGTACACTCTTCCAGGACATCTGTACCAAACTTCAAGTAAATGGCATTTTTTGTTTGGTTGTGAGAGGCGTAAAGGTTTTAAGTGTATTGCGTGCTCGGCGATTTTTTGCTATCGAAAAATATGGATCAACGGATTTGCATCAAATTTTGTGTAAAAAATAAAATTAAGTGCTCCGTAACACTTGAAATGATGACAGTAGCATACGGTGAAACTGTTCTGAGTAAAAAAAATGTTTACAACTGGTACAAACTCTTCCAAGATGGCAGGGAAGATGTCAATGACGACCCTCGCTCGTCAACAACTGATGAAAACGATCAAGCAGTGAAGAAAATTGTTTTGGAAAATCGTCGAATCACTATCAGAGAAGTTGCTGAGGATGTCGGTATATCGCTTGGCTAGTGCAATGAAATTTTTCTAACGTTTGGGACATGCGACGTGTGTCAGCGAAGTTTGTTCCGAAATAGCTAAATTTTGACCAAAAGAAGCGCCGCATGAGCATCGCTCAAGAGCTGTTGAATGACGTCAACGTCGACCCAGATTTACTCAAAAGGGTCATAACTGGTGACGAATCATGGGTATATGGTTATGATATCGAAACCAAAGCCCAATCGTCCCAATGGAAGCGGCCAGAAGAGCCAAGACCGAGAAAAAAAATCACCGAGCACGCAAAACACTTATAACCTTTACGCCTCTCACAACCAAACAAAAATGCCATTTACTTGAAATTTGGTACAGATGTCCGGGAAGAGTGTACCAACACAACAAAACAAAACAATCGATAATCGAAAATACGTTGCCCGCGAAATTGCTTAAGTTGCCTTACTTTTTGAACACACCTCGTATACGGCGAAAATAAATAAAGCGGGTCACTTTTTTCCCGACCTTCTCCGATTTTGACTATTTTGCCATATTTGCCATAGTAAACAGTCCCATTGATGGCACATAAGCATAACTCTTCGGAATCGAAAGATAATAAGTTCAAACTTGACACGAATAATCGTTTTGACATTATAAGATCCACTCTAAAAATGACAATGATTATCATGACCTCGTTTCCAGATATTAAGGCTCAAAGGTCATAAAAATCGGTTTTCTAAATAAGATTTTACTAGTGCTTTTAAATGTTTTCCATTGTTCTAATAATTTTTAATGCGTAAAATTCTCTACTATTTTATTTGTCATTATCGATAACTTGATAAATAATCGAAAATAAAATTTGATGTGGTTACTACCGGCTAGTAGCTCTATCAAATATGTAAAAATCATCTAATTCGGAGAAGTTCGGGAAAAAAGTAGCCCGCTTTACGTTTTTTTGCCGATAATAATAATAATGTATTTTTCGACTACACTTCTTTATAAAGTTTTAAAAAACCTCATAATAATAATTGATTAAACAAGCTCACCAATAAAACGAGTGCTTTGAACGCATATAGAATTTGGGAACTTTCTAATTCGAGGTTAAAAAAAACTAACGCCCAATCCCAAAAACTCTATGAAACGAGGATTTTTTGGAGGAATCTTGAAGTACTAAGAGTGGTTGCATTCAGAAATGCAACAATTATCGCCCTACAGCCTAACCGAGAACTCTAAAAAACTTAGAGGAACCTTATGACTCATAAAAATAGTGAATTAATCACTGAAAATAAATAAAAAAAGATCAATCAATCTCTTAAAAAATACATTAGTTTTTTGAAAGAATAAATTGCATATTGCAAAATTGATCGACGAAGCTAATTTTTTTAAGCTAAACATATTTGTAATTAAGTTTCAAAAAGATATGTTAAGCTTTCGTCTATATAATATTTTGTTAGGTACTAATTTTGGATAGTTTTTCGTGTAATACTTTTTTAAGTGTTTGTTACCAGTTGGACTTTCGCCTAATTTTCTCCTTTGCTAAAAATTTGTGAATTTTTGTATATAGACACTAATTTTTTCTAACGATCGTTTTCCTAGAAAAACTTAAATTCAGAAGATATGATTGAATTGTAATAAAAATTGCTTTAAAATTGGTTTTCAAAAAATATATTTATAGAATAATGTTATATTTTGATAGAAAAAAGCTCTTGAAATTTTGTATATAGACACAAATTTTTTTCTAACGATCGTTCCCCTAGAAAAACTTTAATTCAGAATTGATTGAATTGTAATAAAAATTGCTTTAAAATTGGCTTTCAAAAATTATATTTACAAAATAATGTTATATTTTAAAACAAAAAAGGTCTTGCTGTACAACAATCTAGAAAACAATCTGTTATATATAATATAATTTTTAAATTTCCTTAGTATATAGTCTAACGATGTACCATATAATTTGGATAAGTTCGTAGAGCATCGAATTTTTTCAATGGTAATAATTTTTTTTTCACAATTTCATTCCGTTCACCACAATTTAAAAAAGCTATTTTATTGTATTTTTAAAGAAAACAATTTTTATTTAACAATTTTTTTTGAATTTAGTTAAGGAATTCTCCTATCTAATTTATTTTCATAGCAGGTTAAAAACAGACTTCATATTATTTTTGTGTTTTTTTCTAAAGCGGGTAAGAATAGAATTAGCTGTATAGATAATGTGACGGTACTCATTAAATATTGCCTTTAAATTTTACGAAAAAAAATAAAATAAATAGATATTTTAATTTCAAAGTTCGAAGTATGAATTATAAGTTGGCATTGCTTTCTTCGCCGAAATTTTATTTATATCGATTGTGTCAAATGTTTGATTTTCTAATTTTTTTTGTTCATGCATAAAACCTTATCCTCAGTTTTTGTCCTATTTTTGAAATTTTTTATTATATTTAGTAATATTCTTCTTTTTTTTTTCTATTTCATTTTAGCTGAATGCATATTTGGTAAGTTTTTTGATAACTTTTTTTTTACTTTTAATCTGTCTACTACTCATGTATTTTTTTTTTTTTGGTTATTGAAAATAACAGATTTTGCGGTTTTTTCTACAAATACCAAAATTTTCTTCAAGAGTACGTAGAATACATATTTTTTTTACTTTTTCAAATTTGTCAAAACAAGTTCATATTGTTGCAATGCTGTCTTCTTCTCTACAAAAAAAAGAGATTTTAAAATAAAAAAGAGAGTAATAAATTTAGTTTTCTGTCTACAAAAATGAATATACCACAAACTTTTTAAAGTACAAATAATTAACTGAAAGTGATGTTCAGTGAAACTGTAGCTAATTCAACACGTGTCTCACTTCCGACTACCAAACAATTCCAAAATAAGTTTGGTATTGTCTAAAAAAAAAATGAATGTAAGAACTATGAGCAGACAAAAGAACTAGACAATCGGCTTGGAGCTAAGAAGCTCACGACTTTGTGTCCCAAACTGGGCAGCTAAGTAACGATGACGACCTTGAACATTCTGTTTTTGGCTCATTCACCGTCTAAAGAGTATTCACTTTTTGTAGAATTGAGAATTGAGTTGTCTTTGTACTCCGGCACAAACACAGGCACAGCTACCAATAAAAAGCGTCTCCAATTAACGTCAATTTTAATAAATTGCCAAAATTGCCAGAACTTTATTGGCTTAAATTGCACACAATCTATAAACTTTATGCGCACAGTGGGTAGAAAAATTATTTGCACAGTTAAATTTTACGCTCAAAGTGGACTAAACGCGCAGTTGTTAAAATAAAACAAAAACCAAAGTTTTTACAAATTTAAAAGTGTGCGCATAATTTTTGGCCTCACTGTGCGTGCAGTCTGTCTGTCTTCCAATTGTGTCCCCTTCACATTTTGTGATTTTTGTTTACCATGCGCAGTCGACGCTCCAACTGGGGCGCTAATTATGCTTTGTTCGCCAAGTTGTGTGCCGCCGCCTTGGTCAACTTCTTGCAACGCCTGGCCATATGGAGGAGGCATAAACATCCAACCACTCTCTTAGAATGGCACTTTGAGCATTGTATCCGCCGACGACTCCGTGTTTATGTGGGCTATACTGGAACCGGCTCAACTTGGTTGGGCTCAGCTGTTCGTGCCTCATCTGTCATAAAAGCGAACTTCTTAATTTTTACTGCGTCATTTTCATCATTGTCATGCCTTTCGGCTTGTTGCCGTACTACACACAATCCGCTGTCCGCCTATTATTCCCTGCTCCCTTCTTCGAATATATATGTGGAATATGTCTGTACATTTGGCAAAGATAGCTTGCCACAGTGCTCAGTTTACAACAGCATCCGCTCCTCGCATCTGCGTAGCTTGCACTTTTTGAGCCGTTGGCAGCTCTGATGAGATTTTTCGCAAGTCATCAAGTAACTGTGAGCCAGCCGTGAGCCTGGCCTCTGTGGCACAGTGGAAACTTAATCGTGGACTTGCCATTGAAATTCAGTTACAAGGCTGTGCACGTTTTCATCATGGGTTTGTTATTGAATGTAAATGTTGAACGTGAATATGCCGCCGCCCTTTGGTATCTGTGACGTCTATAGCTCGTTTGCATGAGCTTGTAATAAGCTACGTTCCTTAGGGATTGGAGTGGCTTTAAGGTATCGTATCATACATAAAATCAATACAGGATGTTATAACTATAATATGTGTGTGATTAACATATTGGTATGAAATGCTTAATAAGCTGGCCTAAACATCAAGGGAATTGATACTGTGCTGCCATAAAGAAGTTTACATCGAATAAGTGAGTACTTTTCTTATGCTTACGAATCCCTAATAGAACGTAGAAGGATGGAGACAATACTTTATTCATGCTGCGAAGGAGCTTTGATCTGACCGTCATACTTATAAAAGAGAAGACTCTTCAACAGCTGTGTATTTTGTGGTTTATGAACAGAGAAGTTAAGTGTTAAGTATCAGAAGGCCGATGAAGTAATGGGATTGTGCGCATAGGATCGCTTTCAATCACCACAAAAGTTAAACAGTGCACAAAAATTCCCATCAGGAAATTTATCAGTTATTTTGAGTTATTCATTCTCCTGGCTGGAGATGTTCAATCGACCAACCCCATGATTCAGATATCTAGAAAAAAAACCTTCGACAAAAACTAATCTTGTAGGTGGCTTTTGCATTTATTGAATATCTAAGAATTTTATTAGAAGCAAATCCCGCACTCACCAGAGGAGATAATAATATAAAAAAAAGTGAAGTATTATGCATATGAATAATATACTGTAGAGTCCCGAGACAAAATGCATTAAAAACAAATTTATAATTAGACAAAGCCAAAGCAAACTTAACATAGACAGAAAGACTGTTTTTAGAGGTTTAAAATAATGATTCTAAGAGAGGAAAATTCTTTGTAAATTCTTCGGTCCCGTACGTTTTGAGGACGACTATCGCATACGGATGAACCACGAGCTATACGAGCTCTAAGACGACATAGATGTCGTCCAGCGCATCACAATACAACGTCTGCGTGGCTCGGCTATGTCGTACGTATGGATTACGATGCTCCAGTGAAAAAGGTATTCGAAGCGAAAGCCGACGAAGGAAGACGAAGGGGACGACCGCGACTCCGATGGAAAAATCAAGTGGAGGAGAACCTATCCTCCCTTGGTATTTCGAATTGGAGAAGGCGCGTGCAAAGCAGTTGCGCCTGGCGAGAGCTGCTGAGGTCGGTCGTAATCCGAGAACGGGTTGTCATGGCCACACGATGATGATGATAATGATTCTAAAGAATGGACAGCTTTTACAGGCTTTATGATTCTATACGAATGGATCGAGATTCTGACGCATGAAGTGATTCTCTGGAGACCCATATGCAGAAGCACTGACTCATTGAAGAAGAAAGCCAAAGTAACAGCGTCGAATGCCGAGTTGTGATCGGCTCAATAAACCTTTTTCTAACACAAGGCTCTGGGTAGTGCTAGAAACTATTGGAAAACTTGAATTATTTCGCGTTTATGCCGCGAAAGCCAAATAAACGTGTTAAACTAAAATAAATGAGTTTTTAGAATCCTCATATAATTGAGTCTAAAGAAAGTAGAAATCCTTTATCTTTGAAGTGAAATAATATAGTTTTATGATTAGGGAAAAACTGAATCTAAGTTCTGTTTTTGTAACCATAGGGATAAGTCTTATACAATTTTTTTTTAAAGAAAGAACTTTGCGAATCACAAGCTTTTTAACAATAACGATTAACATCGACTCGATTTTGATGACCACCTAGGATTCGTAGACCCGAGGGCAATGGCGACGGCAAATACTAGCAAAGATGGCGCCACTTTCGTACGCAGGAGAAGTTTTTTAATCTCTTAAATAAGGCAATAAGTTTAAGCCTTTTATAAAGCTTAAGCTTTATAAACCCAAATACAATTCAATTTTTCTTAATGAATTCATAGTCTATGGTACAGTAAAAATAGGTTTTGACTAGGAAATAATAACGTGCTGGAATTCGTATTGTTTAAAGTATTAAGGACCATCTAGAAAGTCTAGACCAAAATAGTGACTTTCTCCCCCCGGAAGAGGAAGGTACACCCAGAAGTTCGTGTTTTAGGCGGTAGAGGGCGCCAAAATTACTAACACGCAGGATTTCCTATTTTTAATAGCGTCTTGTCTTTTTTTGATAATGGTGCTTATCAGAAAAATACATAAAACTTTATTTTGAATCATGTAAGCATCTCGCCTTAAAGTCTTCCTACTCCTTGGTTCAAAAGAGCCTACTAAATAAAACAAATTTTGCCTTTTCGTAATACGCTCGACTCTCTAATCTGCCACAAGACGTTTTCGTACCCCATGTATTATTTCAACTCAAAGTGTTTATACAAAATTTTTTGCAGATAGAGCATATAGTAGAGATGGGTCTCTACCGATGGCACTATCGATAATAGCGATAGCATACTTTTTATATATTAGGTTGTCAAAAAAGTCTTGCGGTATTTCCGCAAGCTTGTCTTTGCAAGCGCGTAGTTCTAGTTGTATTCGTCGCATCGGTTCACGCTAGAGCTTTTTGGAAAGGTCTTTTCACGTGCTAACACGTGTTTGATTAATTGTTGTTTGCTTTTAGTCGTTCGTGAGTTATAGCGTCGCAAACATGGAGCAAAATAAAGAGAAATTACGGCATATTTTACAGTACTACTAAGATAAAGGCAAAAATGCATCTCATGCTGCCAATAAAATTTGTGCAGTTTATGGACCCGATACAGTTTCCATTTCCACCGCACAACGATGGTTTCAACATTTTCGTTCTGGTGCAGAGGTGATCGAAGATGCGCCACGGTCCGGAAGGCCTGTTGTCGAAAATTGCGATAAAATCGCTGAATTGATCGAAAGAGACCGGCATAGTAGCAGCCGTAGCATCGGCCAAGAGCTGGGCATGAGTCATCAAACCGTTATAAACCATTTGAAGAAGCTTAGATTGAAAAAGAAGCTCGATGTATGGGTGCCACACGACTTGACGCAAAAAAACATTTTTGACCGTATGGATGCCTGCGAATCGCTTCTGAATCGCAACAAAATCGACCCGTTTTTGAAGCGGATGGTGACTGGCGATGAAAAGTGGGTCACTTACGACAACGTGAAGCGTAAACGGTCGTGGTCGAAAAGCGGGGAAGCTGCCCAGACGGTGGCCAAGCCTGGATTGACGGCCAGGAAGGTTCTTCTGTGTGTTTGGTGGGATTGGCAGGGAATCATCCACTATGAGCTGCTCCCCTATGGCCAAACGCTCAATTCGGACCTGTACTGCCAACAACTGGACCGCTTGAATGCAGCACTCATGCAGAAGAGGCCATCTTTGATCAACAGAGGGAATTGTCTTCCACCAGGACAACGCCAGGCCACACACATCTTTGGTGACGCGCCAGAAGCTCCGGGAGCTCGGATGGGAGGTTCTTTTGAATCCACCGTATAGTCCGGATCTCGCACCAAGTGATTACCACCTATTTCTGTCCATGACGAACGCGCTTGGTAATCGGAAGTTGTCCACAAGAGAGTCCTGTGAAAATTGGCTCTCCGAGTTTTTTGACAATAGGGAAGCGAGCTTCTATAAGAGCTTCTATAAGAAGTTGGCATCTCGTTGGGAACTCGTCATCGAACAAAACGGCGCATATTTGACTTAAATCGCATTATTGTAACCAATTTTATGAACAATTGAAAATTCAATAAAAAATACCGCAAGACTTTTTTGACAACCTTATATAAACTATTTTTTAACAAAATCCACGGACAAAAAATTGCCAACATGTCAAAAAGAATACAAAACCAGTGGTAACAAGGCCAACCTTCTTGACCATCCGACGCTTTTGGAATCACCAAATCCGATGGGGGGCATACAAAATTATTAAAAAATCGTGCCACATTAGCTTCAATAATTGCCACAGACGTTCAGCATTTCCGGATAGTAGACGACTTTGGCTTCCAAAAATCCGAATTTCATAAAATTTGTGTTGCAAAAAAAAACAGAAAAAAAAACTCTAAAAATTAGGTAGCAGCCAATATTTGACCATTAAGCTTTTGGAAGTTTAGTATAAATTATTAACAAATGTTACTTTCAGGGAACCGACTGTGTTGGACTTCAAAACTTTGTCTCCAAATGTTTATGTATTCCTGCTACTTTTTCTCAAAGTAAGAGGATGGATGTTCAGTAGAAAAGACCTTATAGTTTTGGACATAAGGACCCGACTGAACCCTAGAAATTTCAACATGTTGGTCTTGTGCTATAAAAACAAGGTACATGAAAGAAAATTGGTCTATGATTTTTAATTGTTGACTCTTGGATTCTTAAGATGTAATTTTAAAAGGAACTTTTTTACATATAATATATAATAGAAGAATATAAATTTCGAAATACACTTTTTGTAAGTATTAGAATTACCCCTACTTGCTCTACCATTTTTTGTGTGCCATGTTTCACTATGTTCGATAGTACAAACTATCGAAGTCTAAACTATCGAGTTGTACAACCGATAGTATCCCAACTTTAGCACGTATTACAACAGAATATAGTGAATTTGCATGCAGAATATAGAGTCATTAGTAATTTCATAATACTAAAAAACCATTATAGGCAACCTTGACTGTATTACCATTTATATCGTATACCCTATAAAATATCATCCAAAAATAACCTATCTTCTCCTTTTTAGAACCAATCGACACGTTTTTCTATCCGAAACCATACCAAGTAAGTAGCTTAAACTTGATATTTATCTGATTTCCCCCCCAACTAGCTTGCATGTCTGCCCAATCTTCAAATTGTATATTGTCAAATTGAATAATATGTTTGTAGTACTGCAGGCAGTACTCTTTCATCAAAACAAAACTGTCTTTCGTGTGTAATTCCAAATCAGCTACAATTTGTTTTGGCCCTTTTAAATAATTTCCAACTCCGAAATGGGCCATAAACTCTTACACACCTTTGAATTAGCTGTTTAGGTTTGTTATTCCTATTGTTGTTGTGGTTGTTGTCGCTGTGATTGTATGCGCCTACGGGCTTTAGACAATAATACAAATTTGATGGGCCAGACCACACGCCACTTGATATACACGCCAAGACATCGGCCTAGACAAACGTTAACCGAGTGTAAGTCATTTGTAACAGACTTGAGTGAGCAGCGACACCAACCGAGCCGCACCGGCTGTTGGCAGTGTCTCTGGGCCAGAGGGATGGAGCAACCGAGATATCCGAAGTCAGACACATTCCGCATAACGCGAGATGATGCACTGACGATAATCAAGTTTCGTCTTGTTTTCGTAGTCGTGCGCTCATGATAAATGTCACAACATTAACATCAAATGACACGGACCATCCGTCACTCAGTCGGTGTCATCGTCGCTGCTACGACACAGCATCGATGTCGACGTCGACGTTAGCGTCGTCGCATACCTCTCCTACTATGTCAAGAGTGTGCCCCTGAGCGATCATTTGTTAGGCTTTGTCGAACTACTTCGATGCTCATCAGCAGAGTCATCTAATTCCCCAGTGGCACAAGTTCTCTAAAACAGCAGCCCAGTTGCATTTGCATATGTTGAGTTAAATTTATAATGTGAACTTGTCATTTATGCCAAAAATTTTAATGGGTTAATTGCCTCGTTTAGGGTCAAGGCCGTGCCGCAGTAGTGTAAACGCATTTCACATTCGTACTAACTAGCTGACGAGTTGACTAGTATGGCATAGATATGGTGGCATGCTAATTAAAAAGCAATTTATCAAGGGGCGTATACGGCTTATTCGGAGCCGCATCTACAGTTGCCGCTTATTAAATGGCCAACAATGCATTCAGCACCTCTAACTATTGGCCATTATGGGCCTGGGCCTGTGCCTGCGGTTTTTATGTGTCACTTGCCGCATAATTGCATGTTAACAAAACATGCAACAATAAACAAATATTCGAAGCAGTTGGAAAAGTAACCGACAGCGGGATACCCTACACTAAGTTGGCTAGTTAAAGGGATTATAGTATGCGTTACATTTTGTATTGATGCCGGAGAACAATAGTGCTGGAATCTGTCAAAGAAGTGATTACTTGAAAAGAACACCGCCCATTACTAAGAAAGATATTACCAAATGAACAGACGCGGCTTCTACTACTGCAGGTTGAGTTAATCGGAAAATCCTGCAGCTTGAAATTAATGACATGACGATTTAGTCTGTGTGTAAAAGTTTTAATCTGTTCTTGAGCGTTTTTGGGCAGACATGGTTTGTAAATTTCTATTAATTCAAGAATCCGCCGTTTGTATTCGCCTATAAACTGTAGGTCCCTGTTCTCTTCGAATAGTAATAAAAGAGATTCCCAATACTCCGCCCAGGGGCGTCTCAAAAAATAGTCAGTCAGGGAAAATTATTTGGTTTTATAAGCGTTTTTATAGAAAGTTTTGATCTGCCACGATAACAGGGTGCCACATTAACAGGTGGGCTGAAAAGTTCGTAGGCTAACATATAAAAAAACATTTTTTTTTGGCAAATTTCCATTTTTTTAATCAACGTAGTTGCCTTCGAGGGCGATACACCGAATATAGCGATCTTTCAAGTTTTCGATACCATTGTTATAATACGATTTCTCACTAGCCTCAAAATGGGCCTTCATTTCGGCGATCACCTCTTCATTGGAGCTAAATCTCTTTCCAGTGATCATTGCCTTGAGGTCTGAGAACAGGAAAAAATCGCTGGGGGCCAGAGAATACTCATATGGATTTAATTCTAGTAACGTCATATATGTATGGGTCAGCGTACGAACTTTTCAGCCCACCTAGTAGGTACACAGTATCAGAATATGAGCTCAAAAATAAATTTCAAAGGCAATAGATTAATATGCCTCGACTGGAAATTGAACCTTGGTCTCTCAAAATCGGGACGCTAAATTTTAAAAACATTTCTCTACCAATCCAGCTATCTATATATACGCTTAGGCCATTCAAATTCCCAACTCTAAAATATAATACTTTGATGCTCTCTCATACTTATGGACCGATTATAATGATGATGCTGATGATTATTATTTACCGAATTTTACCAATAAAAACTAAAGCTGTTGCTTTGAATTTATAGAAAACTAGTTAGCCCGGCAGACGTTGTCCTGTCCAAACTTTTTGAAAACTATGTATTAAAGTGAATAAACATCGTAAGATTTTCTAGTTAGCTTATCTGGAAAAATTTAAGATTTTTAGATTAGTTTGCAGCTTGATTCAAACTTGCACCATTATTAGTCAAATGTCGCGCTTCACGGGTCTGACTTAACCGAATTCTTTCAGGTTCATTGCGATCTTCACGTACTTGCGCAGCACGATTAGATTGATAATTAATTCGATTCGTTGCATTGCTTCTAATTGAAATACATCATGCATTGAACGATTAGGAGACGGCATTCTCTGTTCTCAATGATTAACAACAATACCAGTTTTTTTATATATGGCAATATACACACAAAAACTGATGCACACAAAAATCGTATATCTCACGAGCCAATATACACGAACACATCGCAGTGGTCTTAAAACCTCCGTATTGACAACCTCTAACACAAGCAAAAATCAGATTTGAAATTCATCGACGTGTTCAAGAGAACACCCGTAACACGTAAAACATAAGTTTCTTTTATATATTATTAGAAAATATAGCGCTTTTGAAATATTTGGTGGAAGGAAAAATCTAAATATCAAGTTTGGTTCTCAAGGCTCTTTAAGTCTCCCATACACAGGCGTTCATACAGACAGACAAGGCTATATCTAAATTGCCTTTTTTGTCTTCCTAACCATATTGGTAGTACCTTTGGCGAGTCTTCGGTGGCTTCTTCTTACGTTACATATATTTTCACCAACCTAATATAAACTTTACTTCAAGGTGGAGGGTAAAAATTTACCTAGGGTATAGCAAATTTGAAAATATATAAAATCTGCTATAACTCTGAAAAATTGTAACCTTGCTTGAAAAATTTACTCTCGAGTTTATACACCGACGAGTCAAAAAATAAAGATTAGAGAAACATTTTTCATTTGAATTGGTTCCTTATTTTTGTCTTAGCATTTATTTCCGAATTAGGAGACTATTCCAGGATAAGTCAACTTTTCTATATTTATTACGCTCACATAGTAGACCTATCGCAAGTTTAGAGTGAAAAATCGTTAGAATTCAAATTAGACTATTTATAGTAGAGCTATAAAACGCGAAATCGTTCTATGTAAGACTGCACCTATCAACATTTGCAAAATTTGGAGTCTCCAGATTTATGCTCTCTAATATCTAGCTATTCGTATAGAAGTGTCACATAGGCGAACCTGGGTCAGTAATAAGCATTGTGACATAACCAATTTTTTATCTACCACTCCCAAATCTACTTGCTACATATATTACACAAATCGATAATACCCTTTACTGCATCGGAGTAGTGTATAAAAACCCCAAGAACTGAATTCATTTACCGCACAGTAGACTAGTAGCCACCAATAACGAGTATATTTTGTTTATGTTTCTTGTCATTCATGATTCCAAAAACTACAAGTGCTGACAAACATCAATGGACATGAACTCGTTGCCATCACTGGCCATTGATATTGGAAGTCAACACAAACCGATTTGGTTGAATGATTTTTGGGTGAGTTAATGATTGCGGCGACAATTAATAGTAATTATCTAGCTGAGCTGACATTCCACTATGGATTTCGTATGCAGATACACAATCGAATACATGTCACACTTTTGAATACTGCGTTTCACTCAATGAGTGGTTTTTGTGCTGAATGGAAACCTGTTTCCTTAGCCTAGATCCCAGAATGCGTCATGCAAGTTGTGTGTGCAAGGGTTAAGATTCATTTCAGAGAGATATGAATTGAAAATTTCAAGTCAGTGAGTTTTGGAAGTTGTTGGTGACTTTGTTGGACAGAGCTAATGAAATGAAATGCTGCAGTGATTAGAAACTTTTCTTTGTGCTTATAGAGGTTATGATGACAAAGTATCATCTGGATGTACTTTGCAGAAGCGATGTAGAAATTTGCAAGATTATGATTTTTTTCGTTCATGTAATATGTCAAAACTTTTGTGCTTCTATTGAGAGATTTTGAATAGTCCCATTTGTCCTCTATAAATTGAGATTATCGTATTTAAAGATTTGCATTTATTGCTTTCAAAATCCTTTTCTAACTTTAAACTCTTTAGGTTATTTTACAAAAAAATATAGGCAATAAAACATTTATTTTCCCAGTCAAGATATGGTTAAAATGCATTTTGAAGCTCTATCTTTTATGAGGTTTTAAATCGCACATCGTATGACCCGAAAAAATGCAAATTGAGAAAATGAATTTTAAATTCCCTAGTATGATGGCTATTCGTTGCTTTGATTGCATAACCCCACAAAAAAACAGCTGAGTCCGAATTCAAAGTCCCAAAAATCCCCCCGAAAAAACTTGGTGTTTTATAGATTATCTGAGAAACTTGAGCCCCTTTGTTTTTTTGCCTCGGATTCGGAATCAGTAATCCCAAAAAAAAAAAATGCCTCCCCGGTGAATCGTTGTCAAAAAAAGTCCAGGCCAAGACTCATTGTGCTAATCCTGATAGTAAATTAATATACTTATGGATTCGGGAAAACATATTCCTCATAATGTGCAGAGTTAATTTTTGCAAATATTTTAATTACATTACATTTCTCTGCTATGATTATATAACCCTACAAAAAAACAGCTGAGTCCAAATTAAAAGATCCAAAAATCCCCCCTATAAAAGTCAATGTTTTATAGATTATCGGAGAAACTTGAAACTTTGTTTTTTGCCTCGGATTCGGAATCAGCAACCCCAAAAACGCATAAAAAACCTCCCCGGTGAATCGGTTTCAAAAAAAGTGCAGTGTCTTTGAAGAGTAGGGTAGAACCAAGACCCATTGCGCTAGTTCTGATAGTAAATTCGTATACTTATGGATTCGGGAAAACATATTCCTATATATTTTAGCGAAGATTTCCAATTACATTATATTTCTATGCTAACGATGTCTTTTTAGAATAACTAAGCTTTAACTATTATAATTGTAAAATCCCAAAAAAATATAAAGTAATGTCGTGACGTTTTGATTTTAAAAAGACGTTCATTTTTTTTAATAATTTTTGTATATGTAGTTAAGATTATTTTATATTTTTGAAGAATAGTTTAAATTTTATAAAAAAAATTACACTTAAAAGAGTATTTCAAATATAAAATCTGCCGTCAATTCAAATCTAAAGGCCACAGATACCGAAAATTTTTTTTATTCTATCTATACACCCAGCCAATACAAAATATAAATTAATGAGCAACAAAAATATTTAAAATCTTTTTGGCAGATGAAGTGCATGCTATCCCTTGAGAAGTCTAGACAAATTTTGATTTCCTAAGGGACCTATTGCTAATCGATTCTCAAGTTTAACAAGCCTTATTTTCTATGTTCGACAATATTTGAAGTGTTTCCCAGAGAACCATAGCCTGTGTGCATATGGATTCAAAATTGGCTTCGAGTAGTTGATCCTTGTTGAGCTGAGATCTTTCCAACAAGAGTTAATACTTTTCTTGTTCTTTTCCACGAGCTGAATTAAAAATATTGCTCTTATGAAATATAGGGTGGGCAATCTGTTGGCTATATTATAGAAAGCTCGCTACAAATATGCATACATCTTATAACCAAGACCCGAAAATATAAAAATATTGCTCTTATGAAATATAGGGTGGGCATTCTGTTGGCTATATTATAGAAAACTCGCTGCAAATATGGATACATCTTATAACCAAAACCCGAAAAGCCTCTTCTTCGACCGCCACTGCCATTTCTTAGTCGAATTCGTCATATCTGAGAGATCATTTAAGAATTTTCTATTCATTCGTATTATGAAAAACATGCCCTAAAAACCTTGTTCTTTAAACTCTTTTCTTAGATCTCACACGATTACGATTAAATTTGGCGAGTAAATAGAAGATTATGGAATAAAAAGACAATGCACTCTCTTTCTTCGAGATAGGTCCCTCTATCGGCGACGTTCATATCCAAAAACAGAGTTAAATCCAAACTCACTCTTAGCTCATATGTGAACTCAGAAAAATTGGAAAGGATCTAGATACTAATGCCATTGGTAGTCTTATATCTATTTAACCAATTTCAGGTAAATACAATTTTCGTTTAGAATATAATTCGATTAGATCCTGTGGAACAGGTGTCCTGCAAGCTTGTGATACATTTCTATAAATTACCAGATATGCTTGGAAAAATTTTGCTTAAGCACAAACCAAATATGATTATAGGGTAAAAAGAGACCCCAGTATTAAAATAGAGCTGTAGTATTTTTAGCGCTCTAGACGCGATTTAAGTGTTGAAAGAGCACTAAAGAGCCAAGTACATAGTGTTTCTGTTGCATGCCACTTCACTTACTATGCATATGTAAATGTGTATATATACTATATACATATATGTCACTTGCCACACACACACACTCGGGCTTATTTCCATCAACATTAGGCGTGTCATTCTTGATTTTGATTAATGAGCAATGAGCGCAGTACTTTTCTTTTATTTTTATATTTTTTTTTAAGGTCTTGGTATGCTTTTGGCAACTTAGTATTACAAAAGTCTGTCAGTGGATCAAGTGGGTGTTGGCAGCTAAATAATTTAATTAGCATGCCAAAATGGTACTACACTACTATAGTTCAGTCTTCGTACTTACCAACTCCCGCAACATGTATCTTCTTCATCCATGGATAGATGATGCGTTCGCCATCGGTTGTTTCAGCCATTAAGTCGTCGTCGCTATCTGAATCACCCAGATCATCGTCGTTGGCATTGGAGCAGAGTTCATCCGGCGATCGATCAAGCATCAGACGATCTTCCTCAGACATATCATCCTATGAAGCACATAGTTATGATGTAGGCTTACCAAAGAGATGATATATAGTAAAAACTTACATTTTCTGATCCCATATCATCACAGCGTAGTCTCATTCCCAGCTCTTGCAGTTGTTGTCCGGCAGGTACAGCTTCTTCAATGCGCTTCTCCAATTTTAAACCTAGTTCAAATAAATTCATTTTATTTTCAACTATAAAATGTTTGAAAGCATGAAATATTTAATTGTAGATCTTATATTAGGTTGTCAAAAAAGTCTTGCGGTATTTCCGCAAGCTTGCCTTTGCAAGCGCGTAGTTCTAGTTGTATTCGTCGCATCGGTTCACGCTAGAGCTTTTTGGAAAGCTCTTTTCACGTGCTAACACGTGTTTGATTAATTGTTGTTTGCTTTTAGTCGTTCGTGAGTTATAGCGTCGCAAACATGGAGCAAAATAAAGAGAAAATACGGCATATTTTACAGTACTACTACGATAAAGGCAAAAATGCATCTCATGCTGCCAATAAAATTTGTGCAGTTTATGGACCCGATACAGTTTCCATTTCCACCGCACAACGATGGTTTCAACGTTTTCGTTCTGGTGCAGAGGTGATCGAAGATGCGCCACGGTCCGGAAGGCCTGTTGTCGAAAATTGCGATAAAATCGCTGAATTGATCGAAAGAGACCGGCTTAGTAGCAGCCGTAGCATCGGCCAAGAGCTGGGCATGAGTCATCAAACCGTTATAAACCATTTGAAGAAGCTTGGATTGAAAAAGAAGCTCGATGTATGGGTGCCACACGACTTGACGCAAAAAAACATTTTTGACCGTATGGATGCATGCGAATCGCTTCTGAATCGCAACAAAATCGACCCGTTTTTGAAGCGGATGGTGACTGGCGATGAAAAGTGGGTCACTTACGACAACGTGAAGCGTAAACGGTCGTGGTCGAAAAGCGGGGAAGCTGCCCAGACGGTGGCCAAGCCTGGATTGACGGCCAGGAAGGTTCTTCTGTGTGTTTGGTGGGATTGGCAGGGAATCATCCACTATGAGCTGCTCCCCTATGGCCAAACGCTCAATTCGGACCTGTACTGCCAACAACTGGACCGCTTGAATGCAGCACTCATGCAGAAGAGGCCATCTTTGATCAACAGAGGCCGAATTGTCTTCCATCAGGACAACGCCAGGCCACACGCATCTTTGGTGACGCGCCAGAAGCTCCGGGAGCTCGGATGGGAGGTTCTTTTGCATCCACCGTATAGTCCGGATCTCGCACCAAGTGATTACCACCTATTTCTGTATATGACGAACGCGCTTGGTAATCGGAAGTTGTCCACAAGAGAGTCCTGTGAAAATTGGCTCTCCGAGTTTTTTGACAATAGGGAAGCGAGCTTCTATAAGAGGGGCATTTTGAAGTTGGCATCTCGTTGGGAACTCGTCATCGAACAAAACGGCGCATATTTGACTTAAATCGCATTATTATAACCAATTTTATGAACAATTGAAAATTCAATAAAAATACCGCAAGACTTTTTTGACAACCTAATATTATGTTTCTACGATTTGATAATAACTTAGTTTTAAATCAAAATGAAAGAGAAACTAAGTTATCAAAAAGTAGAGCTTGTAAGTTTTTTATATAAATCTGTTTTATTTTCAAATATAAAGTATTAAAGTTTTAGAACTAATGCTGTATGCCTAACTCCTGAGAAAAGTCTTTAAAATGAGCTAAACTTAGACGATTTTTCAAAAGAAATGAAACTTTCCGAAAACGTGAATTCAGTTGCCAAAACGTAGTATACAAAAGTTTGCGAAAATGTGAGCACAATTTGAAATTTTATTTTTTTTCCCACTTTAAAACTTTTTTTACTATCGTGCAACTTTGGAGATATACTTTACTAACTAGTCTAAATCCTTAAATCTATCCAGCTAAGCCCCATTAAACCATATTTTTAAGCTCCTATATCAAGTCTGCCTCTATTATATTATTATTCATAAAAAAAATTATCGTAGACTGTTGGATTCTTGTCATCATATTTAAAAAAAAAATTGTTTATAATAAAATAACTTAATTTTTATAGACTTAGCATAGGAATATTATAGGTACTTTACGATTTAATGGTTAACTGAAAATTGAATTCTTTTTGGATTTAAAGTAAGAAGCTCTCTATACAAAAAAAAAATATTTTCGAGACTTATCAGAGTACTATATATTGACAGGACCGAGGATGGGCAGACCACAAATTAAATATAAAATCACCAAATATGAAAGGATAAAAAAAAAATATATTTTCAAGACTCATCAGAGTACTAGAAATGGTGGCAGGACCACGGATGGCCCTAATGGATTTGATGGTTAGCTGAAACTCGAGCTCTTTTTGGATTAAAAGTAAGAAGCTCTCTATACAAAAAAAAAAATATTTTCAAGACTTATCAGAGTACTATAAATTGACAGGACCGAGGATGGGCAGACCACAAATTAAATATAAAATCACCAAGAGTCAAGTCTCTATTATCAGGTCGCATGTGTTTCCTGGTTCTTGATATCATAGAAGTTAGAAATTAGATCCTCAAATTGTACTTTCTTTTCTTTTCTCTGGAACACTTTCCTTGGGTCTGGAACCTAACAATTAAACTTTACTTAG
>JBAMAX010002610.1:0-201660 GCA_037043745.1 Chymomyza amoena
GCACAAACATTGATTGATCCCACCGACGCGAATATGAATAGACAGATTATTTAACAATTCGATAATAATTGCTATTCGTTGCAATTATTGACAGGACACAAATCCAAATGTCTCCGAGGGGTCACATACAACGACAATAATATTTCTAATAGATCTCTATACAGAAACTAACACAATGATCAAAAATACCCGAAAGTGTAAATCCCTGTACCTTTTTTATCGAAAAAATTTACGATATTTATTTCGGCAATTTTAACCGATTTTAAAAAAAATTATAAGTTAAGTCAAATAAGTAATATTCAAAGTATATGGGGCAAGTTTCAAGTTGATATATTGGGGTCTGTGGAAAAAAACCAGGTCTATCGATTGCTGGCAGGGAGAGTCCGCATAGAAAGAATTATGATGTGGATTATTCATTTATTAGAGCCACATGAGTCAGCTCACCAAAAATTGTGATTCTGTTACCATAATCACGTAGAGTAAAATATTGACACAGTTTATAGGCAAGAGGAGATGAAAGTATTACATTTTTGACTATAACTTTTGTAGTTTTGATCCGATGTTGCTCATTTTTGACCCACAGATTTATGTAACAACGCATCTCTCTGTTAAATTTCAATATATTAAATGGTGCGGCTAAATACTCTCTCTAGATCTTATAGTCTCCGAAGTCTAAGTGTTCATACGGACGGACGGACGGACATGGCTCAATCGCTACCCGAGGTTATGATAAGCATTTTGGAATAAAGGACTTGGGGTCTGCTACGCCTTCTTCTGTACTTTACATACATTACACAAATCTAGTACAGGGTATAAAAATTAACGAAGCAAAGTTTTTCCACGGATCCCCGAGAATAGCTAAGTAATATTTCGTGAAAGAGTGGTAATCGTGACCTTAGTATTCAGCATATCTCAGAGTATAGCAGAAATCAATTTTAAATCCATTTCATAGCGTCAGTTGGCTGAATAGAACGGCGAAAAATATTACCAGGTGTTGCTGAGTTGATACAAAAGCAGTGGGTTCTAAATATCGTACGACTATCTCTATAAGAAGCTTATTTTTTTCTTGGGGCCATAATGTATGCAAAGTATTATGCTGTCTTTAGCTGCTACTGAGTAAAATCAAGTCTGCTTGGACTTCCTTCAACCTATGTCGACCAGCTGTGATAAGAGACATCTGTACCCTGTATAAAGTGCAAGTTGAAAATGTATATAACATTCACAAGGTCGGAAACCACACATAGGTCCTATATGGGTGCTTCAGAGAACATCCAAAAAAACCCAAAATAAATAAATCCTTTGTTAATAAAGATACTGGAATTAAATGCGACATCCAGAAATATATTAGAGTTTTCTGTACTGAATTTTATCTAAGTCGGTTGACTATCATAGGAACGATCGGTTTATTTTTGGAGTACTTAAGCAATATACCGAGTTTGATTGCAATGTGGTGGTACTGGGTACCCCAAAGTCGTCCGCTCGCGAATTTAACGTTGACCATCTTTTTATTTTGGGATTTCCCAATCGAAATTGAAGTTAAATTGAAGAATGCATCCAACGCAAAAATTTACTTAGTTATAAAAATGAACCATCCAACGAAACGCCATGTCATGTAGCTAATGTCTTGTAGTACACTATAATTTGCTTATCTGCCTCGATACTTAGCTGCATTGGCAAGATAAGCGCCTCAAATTCACTTTTTGTTGCACTGAAAGTCAATTTTATATGAAATGTTTTAAGTTAGCAGCATTGAAGATAAGAGCATCTGACCCATACGTGCCTCCTACCGGCAGATTTTTTATGACATTTTTCGAAGAAAATATTGCACTTAGCTGCGCCATCTAAGGAAACTGCCTTATCTTTAAATACATATGTATGTTGATATTCGCTGAGAATGTCATTTTGTATTTTTTTTTGCGCATCTCCGTTATTGGCCTTACAGTGAAACAAAAGTTGGAAATAGTAAAGACGATCAATAATAAAGTTGCAAAAAGTAAACTCTGCGCAAAGTACAGTTGCGTTAGGTCCACAATTAACCATATTGTACATCAAAAAGAGGCAATTGAAGAATCTGCTGCCACAGGTAATTTAAAGCGTAAGCGCCATCGAAAGGGATGGCACAGTTTGTTTGAAGATGCGTAGTTCATATGGTTGAAGCAACAACGCTTAGACAACGTTATACTCGATCGATATGTTGGCTTAAGCGTTACAACATTAAATTTGGCGAGATTCACGGTGAAGCTGCTTATTGTAAAATGACGACATAGCCGCAACTACCTACATACGCGAAGTATTGTCTAATTTAATAAGGAGCTTTGATCCAAATAATATCTTTAATTGTTACGAAACTGGGCTTTTTTATCAATCCTTGGCTCCAGACAATAAGAGCAGAGATGAGGAAATTGATAGTGATGATGGCAGTGAAATTGATTGTCTATTCTTTAAAGAGGTTTTTTGCGATAAATTGCAAGAATTTTTTAAAAATCTTAGTGAATTAGAAGATTAGTTTCTTACACTGAGCATAAAACTTGCCAGACAGAAGAAAATAACCGACTTTTTATACCCTGTACCGTATGGTACCAAGGGTATATTAAAGTTGTGCAAGCCGAAAATGTATGTAACATATAGAAGGAGACGTCGGAGACACCCCAAAAATACCTAAAATATGATCAGGGTGAATAGAGAAGTCGATATACCCATGTCCGTCTGTCCGTCTGACCGTCTGACCGTCTGACCGTCTGTCCGTCTGTCCGTCCGTGTGAACGCCTAGATCTCAGAGATGGTAAGAGCTAGAGTTACCAAACTTTCACATTAGATCCCATATTATTCCATAGGAGGCAAGTTTATTTTATTTTTTTGATATCGGGGATAAATTATATAGCTCCCATGGGGGTGTTTGAGACGACCTCGACAAAAAAAAAGCGGTTTAGATGAATAATTCGTTTGTTTACGAAGATATAACGTAACCAAATTTGGTATTCGAAAGTTTTTTATAGTTCCCAATCACTGTACCAAATTTGATCAAAATCGGTTAACTATATCATATAGCTCCCATAGGACCGATCGGCCAAAATAACTTTTTTAAAGAAAAATTCGCTATATTTCGTTTTTTAATAAAGATATCGTAACCAGATTTGGCGTTTAGAAATTTTTTAGACCACTTAAGCAATGTGCCAATTTTGAACAAAATCGGTTGACTATATCATATAGCTCCCATAGGTCCGATCTTCCAAAAAATCGATTTTTTAACAAAATTTGTTGTGTTTCGTTTGTTTGTTAAGATATTGGGACCAAATTTGACATTCGTGAGTATTTTATAGTTCCTAAGCACTGTACTAAATTTAATCCAAATCGTTTGACTAGATCATATAGCTCCCATAGGACCAATCGGTCCAAAAACACGTTTTTTATACAAAATTCGATGTGTTTTGTTTGTTTGTAAGGATATTTGAAATAAATTTGGCATTCATATCTTTTTTAAGGTATTTAAGCACTGTGTCAAATTTTATTGAAATCGGCTGACTATATCATATAGCTCCCATAGGAACGATCGGTCAAAAAAAAAATTTTTGCTTAAAAATTCTTCTGTTTTTGGTTTTTTGTGAAGAAATCGGACTTTATTACAAGCTAGTGGTACAGGGTATCCTAAAGTCGTCCGCGCCTGACTTTACGTCCGCCATTTTTTAGATAGTGACATTGTGAAAAAAAAATTTCAGGAATTTCCAAATAAAACGCAAAATAGTTAATCTTTTTTTAATATTTATATGCCAACGCTTCTTCTAATCTTCGAAACATTTTTGACGTGACAACGTCTTAAATTAGGTTGTGGCTCGGAGTCACTCATGAAAAAGTGTAACGCCCGGTAACGTTACGGTACAGTGCTTAGGAACTATAAAATACTCACGAATGTCAAATTTGGTCCTAATATCTTAACAAACAAACGAAACACAACAAATTTTGTTAAAAAATCGATTTTTTGGAAGATCGGACCTATGGGAGCTATATGATATAGTCAACCAATTTCGATCAAATTTGGTACAGTGATTGGGAACTATAAAGAACTTTCGAATACCAAATTTGGTTACAATATCTTCATAAACAAACGAATTATTCATCTAAAACGCTTTTTTTTTGTCGAGGTCGTCTCAAACACCCCCATGGGAGCTATATAATTTATCCCCGATATCAAAAAAATAAAATAAACTTGCCTCCTATGGAATAATATGGGATCTAATGTGTGTAAAGTTTGGTAACTCTAGCTCTTACCATCTCTGAGATCTAGGCGTTCACACGGACACGACGAGACATGGGTATATCGACTTCTCTATTCACCCTGATCATATTTTAGGTAACTTTGGGGTGTCTCCGACGTCTCCTTCTATATGTTACATACATTTTCGGCTTGCACAAACTTAATATACCCTTGGTACCATACGGTACAGGGTATAAAAATAAACTACAGATATTCATATGATAATCACCGCCGAATCACCGCTGGTACTTTTTAATGACCCACGATATGTTATTGTATATTAAAATGTAATAGGTAAAATACAAAACAAATGTATAAAATTGATTTCTACTTTTTCCACTCATCAAATTAGAAGCTCTGAATGAAACGCTTTCTGGATCGACTTGTATATTTTGTTTATCTATGTAAAAATTGTCGCACATTTTAAATTGTGTACCAGTTCCATAAACATATGAGGCTTTGGCGCCTTCTTACGAATTCAAGGCTGCCAATCTTTTTGTGGGCATTGTTTAAAATTTCGGGGCGAATTTAGAGCTGCACAGAAAGTTATTGAAACAATTTCTCATCGGGCCGCAATAAGATAGGAACATTTCCACAAGATGTTGGAGTGATGTTGAAATTTTCGGAACGGCAAATCATACGCAACATCTTCGGCAAAATATGTTAGATGTTAATGGGCTATTACCCAACCCAAACACAATGCGATTCGATAGTTTCTGGCAAGCACGGCTTAATGGTCTTGGCAACGTTGCCAACATAATGCTAAACCGTATATCCAAGTCATTTTTGTTGATATTGTGGACCAAGAACTTTCAATGCATGCATCCCGAGAATTTGTTGACGCTACTGAAATCGTCGAAATTAGGCGTACACTGCTAGTTGGAAGTATATTATGCAGTTCATCTCTGGCTGGAGCATGATTATGTAGGACGTAAGCAGCACATGTCCTTCCTTTTTAACGCAGTGCGTTATAAATTGATGCCAAAGAATGCGCTAGAGACCTTATAGAAGGACGTAAAAAAGCTGCACCCACAGCTGACTGCAGTTTTATAGCCACTGATATTTTAGGGAAGCACTAAAACTAGACGGTGATGCTTGAAACAAAAATAGTTTCGAGGTTGATGAGTCCTGCTCTGGAGAGCGTACTTGGGTATGAGATCCACTTTGCAAGTTTACGACACTGTTAAGCTGTCTATGTCTGAGTTTGTAGAGTATTTAGTAGTATTACAAAAAACTCACGAAGAAGTCTAAAGTTGATATTGTTCATAATGGGTATGTTTCGAAAAAAGACAATTTTTTAAAAGGTAATATAATATAAAACGAGCTTTATTTTGCAGCACACCAGAGAGAACATTAATCCCATTTGTTATTAATGGAGTAATACTATCACCAAATGCATCGGCTGTCTTCAAAAATTTGTTCAACCATTTTAAGCATTCATGCACAATAAAACCAGAAACAGTCGATTTCCCATCTTTGTTGTCTTGTTTAAATTTAGTCAAGTTGTATGTATCTTCTTCTGTCATCCTCGACTCCCAGTGGAGCACCGCGCATCGACCATCCTCTTGTTGCAAACCCTATTACAGGATTCAGGGCACATATCATTCCATGAGTAACTGGCAGCTTGTAATTGATGATCGCTAAATCGACTCCTTGTTTTTTAGAGCTCCAAAAAACGATTTTGATGCGAAATGTTTTTTTTTGTTTATTTGTGAAGATATCATAATCAAATCTGGCAATCAAAAGTATTTCATAGCATACCGAATTTGATTGCTATATCTGAACTATTACGATTTTAAACCACATAAAGCACTAATGATATAGCTCCGTAATAAATCCAGCTAAAATTTTTATACATATATCATTAACATCATCTATTAGCACCACAACGCAGACTGGGTTTTGGCTTCAACTACTATGCTGGTCCAATCACCTCCATCTCGGGCCAATATCTTCCAGTAGTGTCTTCTTTTGTGGGCACCTAGCGTCCTTGCTCATCACAGTCTCTGTGCCTTGGCGTCGGCACAAATTTGCACCAAAGATTTTGTGCAGCGCCTCTTTATCTGAATATGTCTTTAACCAATGGATTCACGTAATTAGTTTGATTTAAAAATATTTCCTTGAGCAAAGAGCGCTCTGTGTGCTACGAAGACGTGCTTCAATCTGTATGCTCTATGGGAATCCTTGGTAGCACTAAAAATTATTCCAGTATTATTTGCGGCTTTTGAAAGTGAAGCTGGCAGCCTCTTTATACCCTTTATTCATAGACTCAAGGGTGTTATAGATATATAAAACATAAAAAGGGGAGACAGACCAAGAATTGTATGTACCAGTATGACCTCTGCTCTCTTTATTAATTAGGTAATGTCCAGCTATACGTACGAAAAAAAACTAAACCGTGCTTTCCGGGAATCATGAATTCTATGATTGGTCATGCAAAATCAAAAATCGGAAAACTTCATAGGACGAAGACAATCAATTCAGTCGTTTGCATAAATCGCTTGGCTTGAAGCCATCAAGATCAAAGTCCTTTGGAGCTCTGAAGCTATATGCAGAATTTGATGGGAAACGGATAATACAGGCTACACCCTGTACCTTATTGTACAAAGAGTATATTAAGTTTGTGCATATTTAACATATAGAAGTATAGTTATCGGAAACCCCCCAAAGTTGCCTAAAGTATGATGATTGTGACTAGAGAAGTCTTTATAGCGATGCCCTTCTGTCTAGATATAAGAAATTTTATGAGCTAGAGCAACCAAGCTTCCAGATTGAATCTCTTTTTATTCCTTAGGAGACAAGTTTATTTAATTTTTTAATATCGGGGTTACATTATACATATAGCTCCCATAGGGGTGTTTCAGACGACCTCGAACCACAACTTTTAGATGGATAAGTTGTTTGTTTATGAAGACATAAACTAAACCAAATTTGGCTTTCGAATGTTTTTTAGAGATCCCCAGCACTGAACCTTATTTGATATCGGCTGAATATACCATATGGTATAGCTCCCATAGAACCAATCGGCCAATAAACTTTATTTGTATAAAATTCGTTGTAATTCGTTTGTTTATAAAGGTATCATAAGTAAAGTGGGAATTCAGCAGTTTTTTAAATAAGCAAGAACTGAACGTAATTTGGTCAAAATCGGATGGCTGTATCATATAGCCCCCATAGGACCAATGGGCCAAAAAATGTTTTTGTACAAAATTCGTTGTATTTCGTTTGTTTATGAAGATATTTCAAACTTCGCATTCGATAGTCTCTTAGATTTCCCCAGCACTGTACTGAATTTTATCAAAATTGGTTGGCTATATCATACAACCCCCATAGAACCAATCGGTCCAAAAACGTGTTTGGTGCAAAATACGATTTTGTTTTGTTATATAAATGATTTGTTATTATATTCTTTAAAACTGCAAAATTTGGAATTGTAATACTGCGATACATTAGAAATTAACATAAGGCATGACATCGCTCAAATTTAATTGACAATAGTACCAGAAAGACTAATTCCGAAATTCCACAACACGCAAAGACATCTAACCATTGCTTAAAAACGCTTAGCTTAAAATCGAAAACTAATATTTAAATGTAACCTTTTTGCGGAATTGTTTTTTTTGCGCCGGGGAGAGCTTAGTCCAGCCCTGGAAACATTCCTTCGCAAAAGTATTGGAATCCATATCACTTTTCTTCTTTTGCATATTTCGCATGTAGTTTAAATAGCCATTGTTGAAAACCGAGGAACGATTGCAGAGTCCTTTTCCTTTGGCTGCCGTTGTCTTTTTCTGCTGTAGATTCAAGGGTCGACAATTGGGCTTCTTCTTTATTTGCAATGAAGCTGAAGATTTTTTCCACAGCAGTGAGCGAGCAAATCTTGCCCTAAGCTTTTTGGCTGGTTGTAAATCATCTACAGGCTTCTTAGAGGCATTTTTGGGCCAACCCTATTATAAAGGCAAAGTTATTATGCTAGCTGGTCAACGCTTGACCTAGCTGCTACTAACCTGAAAAAGTATTTTTTCTTTCGGTTCCATCTCGCACCATTTGCGTTTACAAAACGCTGTAATCTCGTCTTCATCCATGTCCGGATGATTCTCTTTAAACATTTTTAGGTAATTAAGAAAACATTCTTCTTCTTTAGCTGGGTCCATTTTAGTAGATGCGTTGCCCATTGTTTATGTATTTTGAAACTTTGTGAATTTAAGGAAAAAAAACTTTCGATTGATTGTCTCTATTCAGAGTTTGGAAATGAAATAAATGTTTGAGAATAAGCTAAAAGTTGGAAAATAAATTGAACGCCTACTTTAGTTGAAAATTTGTATAAAATGTTTTTAAACACTGTACTGTACTGATTGAGGAAATTGGCTCCCATACGTGATGAAAAGTGAATCCATTAGGTTTATGTTTTGTTTTTTTTTGGGGTATCTCACATGAAGAGTAGGCACTGCGACCTGAAGAACTTTTGTATCGTACCCATTATTAGGACAAAAGACCATCTGCCTTTCTTATGAAGAGCAGTAAGTCGTATTCGTTGGGATTCAACGCAGCTGGAACGAAGTGATCCGTGTCTGACTCTGTCCCATACTAAAAACCTTATGAAATAAATATACTTTCATTAGCATAATAGACAACAGTATTGTGAGCAACCCGCGCTTGTACTTTGCTTAAAGTTCGTTCATTAGAGCTTTTACTGTTTAGCAAAGCGCCAGATCTCGACTGTACGGTGCCTGGTCGATGGTATTTATCGATCTTTTTGCCTTACATGCTTTTAAAATCGTGGCTCGATGAGACGGCACATTATCGTCGTGCAAATCCTCGAATTGTCTGCCCACAATTCCGGCCGAAACGATGGACTCGTTCACGAAAACGCCTCAAAACAGTCACATAATACATCTTATTGACCGTTTGTCCCTCTGGAACGTATTCATTATGCATCATACCACAAGTATCGAAGAAAACAAAGAGTATCACCTTGATTTTTGAGCGGATCTGGCGTGGTTTTTTCGTTTTCGGTTCGGTTATTTCAAGCCATTAGGACGATTGTTGACTTGTTTGCATCACGTACTTGTAGACCCATTTCCCTTCACCATTTATGATGCTTATAAAGTTTGGGTCAGAATTGGCACGATCCAGCATGTCCATTGCCATCTGCATCCGATACTGTTTTTAAAGAAAATTCAGTTCAAATTTTCCACTAAAATCAATCGAGCCGTTTCACGAGACATGTTGAGGTCACGAGCTAACTCTCTAACACTGGTATGACGATTTTAAAGCACGACGTTATCGTCGGTGGTAGAGGTGGAAGACCCGGCGGAACGAAGCGCGTCTTCTACGGTCTCTCGACCTTAAACGCATTATACCACTTGTGTTTTTAATAAAACGACTCCCCATAAGCCTTCTGCAACATTCGGAGCGATTCCGCACACGAAATATCGTTCAAAACAAAAAATTTGAGGCAAACTAGTTGTTCAATATTTTTTGCATTGTAAACTTCGACGAGCACTAATGAGGTGGTCCGGTTTTAACAGTTTTTTTTTTTTTTGGCATATTCATTAAGTACAGTCCTACCAACATACTGAAATTCAAAATATTGAAAAATACTTAACCCGCGCGTTTTGCGCAATGTTTAAGTATAAATATTAAAGTTTATTTGGTTGTTTCTTAAATTAATGATAAATATTGTAATATGAGTACATATTGAGGAATTTTTGTTTGAAAAGCGTTAAATTGTCTGAAAAATTCATAACTTAAAGTTTCCTAGCAAAATTCTTCGTCAATAAAAAAAATAACAAAATTTAAGTTAACTGCCTTTTTAGGATAGCTGCCTCGCAAATCAGTACAAACTATTGGAGGCAGCTAAGCAAATTATACTGTATATACATATATATGGGTGCTTTACATACTTAAATATATATAGCTACTATACACCTTACACCTACGTACACCTTACACGTAGATATACTCTATACGTCAAAATTTAATTGCAATAGCTACGGCTGCAACAACAATTCAGACATGTTTGTATGCATGTAAAACCACAGATACATACACACAAACAGTGGCGGATTAAAACTATCAGGGTCCAAAAACATGGCTTCAATTCAATTCGTAAATGTAGCAAAATGTAATTTCCATAGAACTTGAGTTTTTCAAATAATCTTTCGCTTGTGCAATTTGGTATAATTTTTTTAAGCGCTTTTAAAGCTTTAGTTAAATATTAAGACATTACACATTTTTTCTTCAATTACTTTCTCGTATTAGACTATCTACCTTCTTTGAGAAATTAGAGCCTTTAATAACATAAAATAATTTGAACCCTTCAGACCTATTCGAATTTAGAAAAACTTGCCAATAGATAGCATTAGAATTTGGAAAAAATAAATATTGCCTTGCTTTTTATTTGTAAATCATGAAGGTTATTGACACAGTATAGACTACTAAAATATTGCTATGTTTAATAATTACAATTATATATATAATTATTCGTTTATTATTTATATACCAAATGAAAGTTTGAAGTTACTTATTTATGTATGAAAATTAATATCGCCCAAATAGCAATTGCGGCTGGCTGTACTTTTTTTACGAAACTCATCAGGCTGTCGATTTGTGATCTTCAATTGTTTTGTCATTAGAATCATGAAATGCAGATCCGAAAGCAAAATTCGACGCAACGATGACGCGTCGACGTTCCCGGTGACTAGTCTCGACTTGTTTTTTTTCACATATCGACCATTTTCATGCCACTTTTATATGACTAAAATTGAGTAGTTTTGAACTTGACATTATGAGTCTTTAACAACCAACTCAACAGATGGCCCACCCTATATAAAATGTATTGATGAATGATCTGAAATAATACCTGTAACTGCAAGATGCCTCAAGGGTAAATAATGGATACATTTGGAACTGCGTTCTAATGGCGTCTGGTAAAATTAAATCAGAGGCAACCAACGAACTAAAAGTTTTAAAAGATATACAATGCCATGGCTCGAAAGATGAGGCATTGAGATTATTGAGGTAGACCCAACAAGTAATAAAATATATTCCAAGAAAACATCGGCAGACACCCAATACAAATGAAGTGCAAAGTTATTAGGCTCTACAATTACAACAACATAAAACAGAAGAAAAACAATTTCCGATAGTTCAGCTGGCTATTAATTATTAGATGGCGTATGCAAAATCGGGCGCGGACGACTTTGGGATACCCTGTACCACTAGCTTGCAATAAAATCCTGTTCCTTCACAAAAAACCAAAAACAGAAGAATTTTTAAGCAAACATTTTTTTTTGACCAATCGTTCCTATGGGAGCTATATAATATATATATGAATACCAAATTTGGTTTGGTCGTCTCAAACACCCATATGGGAGCTATATAATTTAACCCAAATATCAAAAAAATAAAATAAACTTGTCTCCTATGGAAAAATATGGGATCTAATGTGAAAGTTTGGTTACTCTAGCTCTTACCATCTCAGAGACCTAGGAGTTCAAACGCACAGACGGACGTCTGTCATGGGTATATCGACTTATCTTGTCCCCCTGATCATATTTTAGGTAACTTTGGGGTGTCTCCTACGACTCCTTCTATATGTTACATACATTTTCGGCTTGCACAAACTTAATATACCCTTTGTACCATACGGTACAGGGTGTAAAAATTGAAACTTATCAATTCATAAGAGACATAATAATTTATAAATGTCCAATGAGGAAATATGGAATTGCAGTATAAAAGATTTTAAAGGCGCATCCTTTAACTAACACAAAAAACACGTTCAAAAATGCTGCGAACAATAGCAAATGCCGAATTACTTATAAGAACTCTTATATTTATCTGCTAGATTCAAAAAGACAAATACACTGAAGAAGCTAACGGAAGATTTATTATTGGGATCGGGATAAATGTACTGCGATCTATCGTACCCCCTTCATGGATTAATGATCTCCCAAAAGTCCTAAGGCCTGCATGTATTGCAGAATTTTATTCGGACTTATAGTAGCAACGGTCTCTGGTGGGAGAACGTACATGCCCAGGAGCTTTTTCCATTTACCGGCGATTGCCATACATTCACATAATATGTGCGAAGAAGTTTCTTTCTGTATGCTACAGAAGCGGCATAGTCCACTATCCACTATGCCAATTTTGTTGAAGTGGCTGCGAAGACTACAGTGTCCCGTTAGAATGCCCGTCATAATTCTCACGGTGTTTTTCCCGTGCGTTATCATGACTTTAAACCTCTTACGGTTGTAGTTAGAGAGGAGGGTTTTTGACTGTTTAGGCCCTGGTATCTGCGCCCAGTGAAGCAGTCGTTTCTTATTATCCTCTATTCTTAGTTGCTGCCGTACTACGTGGTTATCAATCACACAGTGTATTTCAGGACCTATTAGCGGTGTTGCTGCAACGGTTCTTGCGAGTTTGTCTGCTAGTTCATTTCCAGGAATGTTGTTGTGCTCTGGAACCCATCTAATCGTGAGCTTATTCCTGTATCCAAAATTATCCAGTGATGTTCTCACGTCTTTGACCAGCCTTGATGTAATCTTGGCTTTACTTTATGATTTTATTGATGCTTGACTATCAGACAGGATGGAAATATCCTTTTCATGGTAGTTCTTTTGCAGATTGAATTCTGCACATCTTCCAATAGCACAAACCTCCTCTTGGAAAATACTGATGTGTCTGCCTTGAGGTTCATAATATTTAGTTTTGAGTCCTACTGCCCCCAGGCCACTTCCTTAATCAGTAAGTGATCCGTCTGTGTACCACTTTATTGTATGTGGTTTCATAGGGTGAACTGCCGCAAGAGAGGTCCAAGCCTCTTTTGTACTGAGGTTGGTATCAAAATATTGATTGAACCTATACTCAGCAAGCATCTCATCCCTATAGCCATCTTAATATTCGTGGTGATGTGCCCCACGACTTGCCGGCAATACTTTTACACGTAAAGAGAGCCCTTGAGCACTTATTTATCGTGTTTTTTATATGAGTTTTGAAGTTAAGCTTAGAGTCAAAGGTTACTCCAAGATACTTGACTTCTTTGCTCGATTCCGCGATCTGTTTCTGCATTCTTTGATCTATTGATACTTCCTCTGCTTGTTGTAAATAGTTTACTTTATCCTGTGTGTGATAGTAAACAAGAAAGTTCTCGTTTTAATGTAATATTAGTGTTTTATTCCGTCAAAGGTTTTCCATGAAATTGCCGCATTCCTCAATTTTCTCAAAATCGCTAAGATAAAAGATTTTGAATGATCTTAAATTTTTTTTTCGAGGGTGCCACAGAAATTTTAAAAAATTAAAAATTTTGAAAGCAAATGTTCTCAATGATTTCATTTTTTTCACTATCTCGAAATTTAACGCTTTTCCTCGAATGCGAGCAAAGGGTTGCCACTTCCCAAAAATTATTTTAGAACATTGAGCCATTTAAATTTATGTTTATTAACAGTGATCCAATAAAGTTTATTCTTCCATTACATTAAGCGATAATTTTCAGCTTACTTTGCATAATTTTGCTGATGAAGTCTGGTGATGTCTTTTTATCGAACCCAGTTAAACGAGAACCTTCTATTTGTTTGAGTAAGTAAGTTTGTCATGAATGTATTAATAGGCCTTATCAAGACCAAATATATGGTAACTTAACGCGTTCTCTAGTACATAACCTACAAAACCGTTGGGAGACAAGCATGCAAAGGTAGATCTTCGAGAGTTGGCTATTTATGTGACCTTTAAAATACAGAAGTTTGTCCATCAAAACTCCTAAAATTTCACCGTGCTGACCAGCAGTATCATTAATTTTAGTTGTACATTTGCTTTTCAATAGTTCCTAATGCTGGGACTACATTTTTAAACAGATAGACTAGATCAAATTCTTTCACATTTGCTGAAGTTCATAGTAAGATGCCAGTTTTCCGTGTAGTGCACAAGTCAATCATTGTCATTTGTGTTATGGGCTGTATTTCCAGAATAAAATACTGGCGACAAAGGAAGTTATATTATCCATTGTATTAATTAAATCTAAAATAAATGGGTTAAACAATGTAGGCGCGTTGACCGTGTCTTGTTGCAATCCATTTAGTATAAAATAGGATACCAATCTGGTGGGGGAAAACTACTGTACACATAAAAATAAAGGGTACCAAAATATAAATTTTTTCTTCCGTTTTGCTTACACCGTTTATATTAACTCAAGTAGTCCGATTTTAGCGATGTCGGAGAAATGTGGTAATCGTGAAAAACAAAAAAAAAAAAACATACTTTTTATTCAATTTTGCACTTGAGCAAATCAATCTTAAGTAGGTTAAGCATATAATCCCTTCAGTTGGTTGTTTACTAAGAAATCTTAATTAAATCTTATCATTGTACATTTTTTAAGTCATATTACTATTTACTAGGTAGAAAAAGTAATTAGAATCCATACTCTTAAATTTTAATATTAGAAATCACGTTAATTGTAACTATTATAAATTAAAACCGTGAAATAAATTGAAATAAACAAAAATCAATAAACTGTTCCCGAACGCACTATTGTTAGGTCTGAGAATAAAGAATGGGGAAAGTGTAAAATAAAAACAAAAAATAAAAGTGAAAGTATATAATTCAAAAGACGATCTTCAAATGAAAGTTCAATTAAGAGAAAGTTGCCATTTCGAAAAATTCTATGATCTCCACCTACCGATTTGTGTTGCATTTGCCTTGACGATTATGAAACCACAAGACCAAGCCTTGGGTGATGGCCTGAATCAAGAAAATTATCGTATCATACCATACATGGTTAATTGTTCCTGACATGTTTATGTGTTCGTTCTCTCACATGACATCGAAACGGAAAAAGAGGCATATCACAGATGACTAAATAAACGATATCAAACCGAGTGCAGCCTATTAAAAATCCACCTTTATTAAAAGAATATCTTCAGTTTATCGAATGCAACCAATTTTAGCAAGTTAACTTATTTTATTAGGTAGTATCCTTCTTAAAACCTGTGTGCCCTTAATGGCTCGACTAATAAAAAAATGCAAACAGTTGGTATAGGTAATAAATGCATTAGATTGGAATCGCTTCCAAAGTTTTTTCTTAAAAATTTTTATTTTTTTATAAATTATTGTCGAATAGTGCTTTTAAAATTAACTTTTCACAGTTTATAATTTTAATGATCGTGTGAAAGCCTCGGTGAAACGTGTTGACCCCGTACCACGGACCAGGCTGCATTTCGCTCCTGCGCAAACTCATTCATACATAAGTACCCTTTGTAGGCGCCTACATTGACATGAAAACTTAATTGAGAAGGCGTTATCCTATTGTTGTTAGCGTTAATATAGTGGTAGCCTCTAAGAGGCGTTATGAGGGCGAGAGAAGCGCGGCTACAAGGGCGTCAGAAACTCGCATAACGATAAGAACGCTTTGGGCAACAACGTTGCTTGTTGAAACTCCTTATTCGGTTACTGGCTAATGATATAATGGGCTAATCAATACTATCAATTAGCATTATCTTCAACTTAAATAGGCGGTGGTAAAAGACATAGCCAGGCAAGACCCGGTGATGAGGTCTGGCAATGAGCTCCAGGCCACGAACTGCTAATGCTGTCATTGATGTCACATGCCCACTGGCTCATACCCATAAACGTGTATTTTATAATTGTATATGCATACAGTGTAAGCTGAAATTATTCGAACACTTTTTATTCTTAATATCATTTAACATTTAATAGTAAAATCATTAAACTTTATATTTACATATGTGAAGGGAACATTTTACAAATTACATTTTTTATAGGAAAAACATTGTGACAAATGACACAGATATATTTTTTTTTAAAATACGCCGTTTACTTTCTATGTTCTACCCAGTCTAAAATTTAAAAAGTGGCGTACGTAAAGTCGGTCGCGGACGACTTTGGCTACCCTGTACCTCTAGCTTGAATTTAATCGGGTTCCTTCGTAAAAACCAAAAACAGAAGAATTTATAAGAAAAAAATTTTTTTTAAATGACATAGTCAACCGACTTCAATCAACTTTGACACAGTGTTTTAATACCTTAAAAAAGATCTGAATGCCGAATTTAATTCAAATATCTTTGCAAACGAACGAAACACAACGAATTTTGTATAAATAACGTTTTTTTAGACCGATTCCTCCTATGGGAGCTATATAATATAGTCAACCGATTTTGATTAGATTTAGTACAGTGCTTAGGAACTATAAAAAACTTACGAATACCAAATTTGATTTTAATATCTTAACAAACAAACAAAACACAACAAATTTTGTTCAAAAATCGATTTTTTGGAAGATCGGATGGGAGCTATACGATATAGTCAATCGATTTTGATCAAATGTGGCACAGTACTTGGGAACTATAAAAAACTATCGAATGCCTAATTTGGTTACGATATCTTCATAAACAAACGAATTATTCATCTAAAACTTTTATTTCTTTTCGAGGTCGTCTGAAACACCCCTATGGGAGTTATATAATTTAACCCCGATGTCAAAAAAATAAAATAAACTTTTCTCCTATGGAATAATATGGGATATAATGTGAAAGTTTGGTTACTCTAGCTCTTACCATCTCTGCGATCTAGGCGTCTGATTATATTTTAGATAACTTTGGGGTGTGTCCGACGACTCCTTCTATATGTTACATACACTTTCGGCTTGCACAAACCTAATATATTTTTGGTCCATAAGGTAAAGTTCTGTCACTGTATATATTTACATTATATAGTACGTCATACATGTACATATGCATACACAAACATATATGTATAAGCATACACAGGAAGGACGCCATCGTGGGGTGTCGGTTGTGCAACTGGAGAGACCAACGCTGCGTAAAAAGTGGGCTAAATGTCTTTGCCAGCGACTCAGAGAAGAGCTCAAACCCAATGTTGCTGAAAAGCAACTTGAGAGAGCGTAGGCAAAGCGCTCCTAAATGGTCCAATTCGTAGCCGAGTGCTCCAAGTGTTTTATGGGCATTAATGGGATTCATAATTTTTCTTGACAACTTTCGTTTTATTTATGAAATACTGCTGCAGTTTTTTAACAATTTGTAAACGATAAGATTTGTTAAAATTTCTTATAATGAGCATACGATAAAAATAGTTTATGCTTTTAATTCCACTTTAAGTTTAAAAAAAATATCCCATACCAAATCTTAAAACTTCGCTGACAAAAAACACTTAAATAGCGCAAATATCTATGAGGAAGACCATGTTTTTTTTCACGGTTTTTATATTATTTAGAGAATTATGGTACAAAGGGTAACCTTGCACTGCATGGTACAATGTAGCATACAGAAAGAATCGTCGGAGACCCGCCAAAATTACCTAAAGTATGATCAGGGTGATTACTGAATTCGACATACCCATGTACGTCTGTACGTTTGAACGCCTTGATCTCAGAGATGGTAAGAGCTACAGTAACCAAACTTTTACATTAGATTTCATATTATTCCATAGGAGACAAGTTTATTTTATTTGTTTGATATCGGTGTTAAATTATATAGCTTCCATAGGGGTGTTTCAGATTATATCGGAAAAAAAAATAGTTTTAGATGAATTATTCGTTTGTTTATGAAGATATTTTAACCAAATTTGGCATTCAAAAATTTGTTATGGTTCCCAAGCACAGTACCAAATTTGATCAAATTCGTTTGGCTATATCATATAGCTCCCATAGGAACGATTGGTAAAAAAAAATGTTAATAAAAATTAAACAATATATATAAAAAAAAGTGCCAAGGGATCACCATTGACCAAAAGAGTGACTCATACAGGGGTGCCACAGAAAACCAATTCGATTTCAATTCCAATTCTTGGTGCCACAGACATGGCTAACAAGGGTTTTAAAAAACCAATTCGATTCAATTTCGATACAATTCCAATTCTTGGTGCCACATACATGACTATGAGCGGTTTTAAAACCGTTGTTAGCCATGTCTGTGGCACCAAGAATTGCAATTGCATCGAAATTGAATCGAATTGGTTTTCTGTGGCACCCCTGATAATATAGGATTGGTCAAGGATGCTCGTAGTGGCAAGTCAAGATTACTTAGGATATAAGAAGTGATAGATTGAATAGACCATTCGAAAGAGAGGAACTTATAAAAGTTATTATAATTAGAGCATAAGACACGGAAAGGATCGTGTAAAGCTTAATTAGCTCTACAAAATTGTAACGCTAAAGGTCGAAAATTACGAGTTACTCTTGAAGGTATGACAAAAGTAACTTTGCTAAGAAGAACATTGGAATCGATAAGACCGAGTAACAGCTTATGCAAGAATAACACGCCATGGCATGTTCTGCGATGATTTAAGGAAGGCAATTTTATAAGGCGAAGTCTATCAGAATATGGCGGCAGTCGGATGTTTGGGTTCCAGTTTAAGCCACGTAGTGCAAAAAGGAGAAATTGCTTTTGTACGGATTCAATCATGTCGTGATAAACGTAGTATTGAGGACTCCAAACGTAGGAACAATATTCCAAAATTGGACGGACGAGAGAGATATAAAGAAATTTGGTCGTTAAACTCTTTAGACCAACGCTTTATCAAAGCAAGAACACCTCTAGCTTTATTGACGATGTTGCAAATGTGGTTATTAAATTAAAGGTTATGATTGAACAAAACACCAAGGTCGGACACACTCTCGATGCGTTCTAAGGTAAAAGATTCTAAAGAGTAAGTAGGCAAATAAGGAGCAGAGCGAAAAAACGTCGTAACTTTACATTTTGAGTTCTTGAGAAAGAGTCGGTTGATATTGCTTTAAGATTGCATGTTATCAAAATCATGCTGAAGAAGTAAATGCTTATTTTTATCGGAATAGGACAGACAAAGTTTGGCATCGCCCGCATACATAAGAATGCGAGAATATTTGAATGCTTGCGGAAGATCATTTAAAAATAAATAAAAAAGAAGAGCGCCAAGGTGGCTACCTTGAGGTACCTCTGAAGTGAACTTAATTTCTGTAGATTCGCAGCCTTTACGAACTACCTTTTGGACTCGATAAATATGACGATATCCAACTTAAAAGGCAAGACGGAAACCCCAGACGAGACAGTTTAAGATGGAGAAGCCTATGGTATACCGAGTCAAATGCTTTACTGAAGTCAGTATAAATGACATCAGTTTGTTTTTTTCGGTAAACGCTAGATTAATAAGAGAAGAAAGTTCTTAAAGGCTAGTGGAAGTGGACAGACGTTTTACAAACTCATGTTGGGTATCCGACATTAAAGAGCGACAGTAGTGTTGCAATTGTTAAGTGACAACTCTTTCAAAACCTTTAGGAATTGATGAAAGCTTGGCAATACCACGGTAGTTCTCAATGTTGGACTTGGAACCTTTTTTATGAATATAGGGGGACAGTAGTGATTGCAACACGTCGGTTTAAAGAATTTCTGGATAAGCAATAAGATTAGATTGAGGAAGGTTATAGGGATAGTTAGGGTCAGTGTTATTAGGGTTGACAGAATAGGTGGTTTGGAAAAAATTGGCAAACAAGTCGGTGATTTAAGAATTATTAATAGAGCTTACATTTTTTAAATAAAGCGAAGTAGAAAATAAGGAAGATTTAAGTTTAGAATTACCAAAAGACAAAAATTTCTTTGGATCACTACAGAAGTTGAGCCGACAACGGTAAAGATAAATACTGTAGCAAATTCTGTTAAGAAGAACGAACTTACTGCGCATAATAGAAAATTTATAAAAGTCAAAAGGAGATCCAGATTTCTTAATTTTTTTTGTAAGAAGAATACTTACGATTTTTAAAGAGGACAGAGTAGTAGTAAGCCAAGGCGGCTTTAAAGAAGGAGTCACGACAGAATAAGGAACAAAGAGATGAAAAGCAGCTTATAAAACCCTATAGAAATTGGAAATGGAAGGTTCAAAGTTCTCAGTAGACAACAAAGGCAACCAATTAATTTCGAGAAAAATTTATCAAGACCGACGAAATTAGACTCACGAAAACAGCGAAACCGAGGAGCATAAGAATTAGGCTGATTTTGGTAGAGGCCATTAAATTTTAAAACTATTTGTAAGGTCGGATAGTACAGAACAAGTAAAATAGATAAAGGAATTATTAAAAAAACACTTTTATCACAATGAACTCAATACCTATAGGAAAATTTAGAGTTAGTAAATAAAATTCTAAGGCGACTTTTACAGCTATCAGAGTGCCACCACCACGACCGGGAGACCGGTCAAGCCTGTAGGTTACATAGCAGTTAACAAAAATCTCAGAATCATAGATAGATGCATTAAGCCAGTTTTCAGAGAAAGCAATAACATCAGAATCAAAATCTACGCTGTTAGTGAAAAGTCTACTAAGTTTAGAGAGGAGACCACGCACATTCTGATATTGAATGGTGAGTATAGTATTTAGTTTTTTATAACTGCGTTAACTACAGGTATGGAGGAAGCTATATGAGATGCTAAAGGCTTTCTTGGTTTTTTTTATAAATTCATGCACTAAAGAATGAGTATGCCAAAATAAAGGATTAATTATAGTAGAAAAGAGAGAATCAGGGACACTAATCTTAAACGAAGAGATATCGTGCTTATACTTAAAATTTAACTTTAATACTTCAATTTCCTTTGGAGATATATTTAGTTTCTCGCAAACGAATTGAGTAACACAATTTTCGGATGCCGATGGTATTAACCTGGAGACGAAGATGGACTTTTTAGGGGCCACTCCAACCAATGAATCCGAATGGTCCTCTGTTGAGGGTGCGGCGGGTATGGGGCCACGTCTCAAAACGATGGCAGAGGACGGAGCATCAGTCACCCTGTTAGCAGCGCAGTCCGTAGTGGCAGGCACAACAGGTACAGAAAGAGCTGCAGAACCTACAGTCAAAAGGTGTTGCCAAAGAAATAAGCTGCGTCGGACGGGGAGTTATAGGAGAGTCCAGCCCTGCTGGGTTAGAATTTATTAGACTTTGTTCAATTGTTGGTAAGTTTGCCTTTTTGCGCTTAGGAGAAACTCTCATAAGCTGCAAATTGCCAAACATGGTTGAAAGTGCAGAAAACTTATTCAGTAGAGAGCGAAAATCCTTATAAAAATCATCAAGTTTGGTTTGGCGCATGAAGGCTTTCATCTCAACTTCAGCGGAACGACAGGCTGTGCAGGTCCAGTTTAGGCCTTTGCCCTCTCGTAAGTTGTCAATGACACGGCCGATAAAACCGGCACATTTTAAGTGAGCCATATTGTCGCACATAGGATTCGGCTTAAATATAACCCCATTTGCATGAGGGACAGCAACACAACTTTGGGTCACTTATGATATACACACAAACGAATATTTATTTATTTATGCTCAAGAGATGCAGCAGACAGTCTTATAGAGTATAAGCGTATTGTATCAAAATACTTTTGCCCTCTAATGTATAATAATAACACAAATAACGCTCAGAGCAAGAGTTTACTCGCTATGAAAAGCTTGCAGCTGTCGAAATGAAAACTATTTTGCTTTGTTTACTTAAATAAACGCGTTAATGCCACCAAAATTAATTTTGTATTATATTTTAATGTTTTAAGAAAACTTAAATGTGCTCAATTCAACGAATCAAGGTTAATTTTTTATACCCTGTAACGTATGGTACAAAGGGTACATTAAGTTTGTGCAAGCCGAAAATGTATATAGCATATAGAAGGAGACGTCGGAGACACCCCAAAGTTACCTAAAATATGATCAGGGTGAATAGAGAAGTCGAAATACCCATGTCCGTCTGTCCGTTTGAGCCCCTAGATCTCAGAGATGGTAAGAGCTAGAGTCACCAAACTTTCAAATAAGATCCCATATTATTCCATAGGAGACAAGTTTATTTAATTTTTTTGATATCGGGGATAAATTATATAGCTCCCATAGGGGTGTTTGAGACGACCTCAAAAAATATAAAAGTTTTGGATGGATAATTTGTTTGTTTATAAAGATATCGGTACCAAATTTGGCATTCGAAAGTTTTTATAGCTCACAAGCATTGTACCAAATTTGATCTAAATCGGTTGACTATATCATATAGCTCCCATAGGAACGATCGGCCAAAATAACTTTTTTAAATCAAAATTCGCTATATTTCGTTTTTTAATAAAGATATCGTAACCAGACTTGACGTTTTGAAATCTGTTAGAGCACTTAAGCAATGTGCCAAATTTGAACGAAATCGGTTGACTATATCATATAGCTCCCATAGGGCCGATCTATCAAAAAATCGATTTTTGAACAAAATTTGTTGTGTTTCGTTTGTTTGTTAAGATATTGGGACCAAATTTGGTATTCGTAAGTTTTTTATAGTTCCTTAGAACTGTACTGAATTTGATCAAAATCGTTTGACTATATCATATAGCTCCCAAAGGACAAATCGGTCCAAAAAAACGTTTTTTATACAAAATTTGTTGTGTTTTGTCTGTTTATAAAGATATTTGAACTAAATTCGGCATTCAGATCTTTTTTAAGGTACTAAAGCACTGTATCAAATTTGATCGAAATCGGTTGACTATATAATATAGCTTCCATAGGAACGATCGGTAAAAAAAAATTATGTAATGCTATCGCGCGAACCAGCAAAATTATGTATATTCATAAAATCGTTAACAAAAATGTTTCGGTGAAATGGCGATACACATGTTCACTTATTTCATAAAATGATCCTTAAAAAAAATGTTGGTGAGATTTAAAAATCTGAAATTATATTTTTTCCGAAATCCATATGGTTTGTAAAAGAATGTCCCATATATTGATTTCATAGCTTTGAGTATTGCTAATTTATCTAGTGATTATAATGTGAAATGACACATAGATTTGAAAATAAGATTCCAAAAAAACATTCTAGAGAAAATTACAATTATATCCGATGTAGCACCAAGTCATTTTAAAAATCGTTTTCAATTGAACAAATTGAAGAATGGAAGCATGGAAAAGAAATGGATATTTTCTGCAACCGTAAAGGGGGCTTAGCGAAACATGACTGTACAAAGCATAATTTATCAGAAGATCCAACGATTCAGAAACAAACACTGAAAATTAAACACATCTTTCTGGACATTCAAGAACTAGCCAATTTACGAAAAAAAAACCGAAACATGGGAAAAGACACTCGCGTTTAAAGGCATCCGAAACACACACGTGTGGAAAAACGAAATCGCATCGGAAAAGAATGCAGTATTCACAGCAAAAACTTGTATTCATGAATGGAAAACTGTGTGATTGTAGCTATATATATATATAGGATATACATAAGTATATTTTTCACCAGCAACAGCCGCGGTCTTGTCCATTTAACGTGAAAATTGATTCAATTTTCATAATTTTAGTAACTCTTTTCTTTTGGATGGCTGGAACTGTGCCGAAACCACTGGGGGGAGTGTATCTGTGTGTTTGATGTATCTGAAATAAACAAGTTATTTCTCACACTTGGACATATGTCTAGTATTTATTTTATGCCAAATACATGCAAAACACTTAACGCAACAAGAAGTCTGAGTCTTGGTTGCTTCTGTTGTTGGCTGCCGCTGTGCTGCTGCAGCTGGCGTTGATTGGGGGAGGACCAGGATCTGTGCCTAGGCATAAAAAGGTCGTACAATTAATTGTGACCCCAAAAAAGAGAAGCATATGATGACTAGGCCCCCCGTTGCGTATGCGTCTCTCTCTGCGTATGTGTGTACACTGTGGCAAAAGTGTTGAGCATAGCAAATGACTGATGGTTGGTTAATTGTCTGCTATCGCTTTTGTTTGCTGAACGTTGCTCCTGCTGCTGTTCCTGTTGCTGCGGCTGCGGCAACTGTGGCTGACGCTTGCAACATTAGATGTGGCACAGCTATGCACGCATCAACAGCACAAAATTGTGGGAGAGGGGTAAAAATAAATACTACTACAACAATAACAACATCAAAGACAATGCATATATGCATATGAGTAGGAGACAACTAACCAGAGTTCTGCTGCTGCGGCTGCTGCTTCTTGGCTCTGCAATGGCTTCAAAATAAAAAGCCAAAGTCGTTTTGAAAATCCTGACACGATGACGCACTGGCGTGCCGTGAAGCCTTTGCTCCGCTACCAGGCATTCTTCCTCTACTGCATATTAAGCCTTGTTTTTTTTGTTTTTTTCGTATATACAATTTTATTCTTCACATTGAGGTTGTATGCAGTTGTTATTGTTGTTGTTGTTGTGGTGATGCCTTTTCTTTGCACTAAACTCCCAGACATTGGTGAGAGGCACACACGGGAGCGTGGTCGGGGTTGGGTGGGTAAACAAATGGCAAGAAGACACCGCATGGCGATGATTCCGATGACTTTTCTTTTTTTTTTTATGTGTAGTTGGGCAGACAGTTACTGCTAACTACACCAACCTAAAAATCTGGCAAGCCTTGGAGCGCTGGGTCTTATTGTTAAATGATGTAATATTTTGTGATCAACCATTTCTGGAAATGTTTTGTGTATTACGGCAGCGTTGGTACAAAATAAAGTGTTGGTAAATGCAATGCAGCAACCATATCAAACAACAAGTATTTATTTCTTTAAGAAAGAGTTACAAATTCAAAACTTTTGTTATGGATATGTATATAAAAGAAAAAAGATTAACTAACTTAGAGAAATCCGATATCTGGGTTCCTACGCTGTATTGGAGCAAACCTAATACTAATATATATTCTTATGAAGATCTACAAAAATCAACAACATGCATAATTACCAAACTAAGAGGCGCATTGCATGAGTATACCAACAACAACCATTGGGTTGTCTGTTGACCGAGACATCCCAAATAGCTCCCGCCCACTATGCAGCTGCCGGCTACAATATTTTACTGACTGCTGGCTTTTCTTTGCAATTTTGATGCTATTTCAAATAGAAAAAAAAAAAACAGAAACAGAACAAGAAAAGCTGGAGTTAGTGGCAATAACGACAGTGGCAGCAACTAAAACAACAACAAGTACAACAATTTTTCAAGCACTTCCGACTGTTGCAATAGAAATCTGCATTTTTAATTTGTGTGTGTGTGTGTGTGTGTGTGTGTGCTTAGTTATTCTTTTTTTCTTTTTTTTCTAGATATTTTTTTTTGTCTTTTTGTTTGATTGTGTTCTTCACTTGGGCTTAAACCACAACTTCATTCATCACCGCACGCTGCAGCGCCATCTATCGGAATGTAGCTGAACGCATAAGCACAAACATCAGGGGTAGTGTTGGGGAGGGATATGTAGCTGCGAGTTTCTTACAATTTTTGTACTTGTTTCATTAAGTACTCTACAGCTTATACTACTCAGTCGGAAATCACACTGTGAATAAAATTTGGAATCCCCGAAATATTTTTTTCAAGACGCCTCTGACACACACATATTCATTTGGACATAAATATGCGTTCCAATTCTTGTATCGTTTGATGTTATGCTGCTGCGCTATGTTGTTTGGAGCTACCTCATAAGTTTCTACAGGCCAACACTGTTATCATAAGTAAAATGGTGTTTAATGATACGCAGATCTAGTTGCAAAAACAGGGTTGCCTAAACAAAATGATTTGCATATTACCTTTACGCTAATTGCATTCTAATGATTCTAACCATCCTAGAACTGAAAAAGTCTCAGTGACTCTATTATGCGTTAAAATCTTTATAATATCTGAAAACTTTTTGTTTTCTCTTCTCGGTTATCTATCATGACTGTATCTTATATATTAAGCTTACAGATAGCAAAAAATATGAAATGCTTTACGTACTTAAAGTGTTCCTTTTTATTGCAGTGTAGGGCATTAAATGTGTTTGTATAGCCGTCACTTAGCTTTTTTTTTTTTGTTTCAAAAATTTGTTTCCATTTTATTTTTTTTTTAGTCCGGTAACTGTTGTTGCATGCTGGCTGCTGGTGATGCTCCTGATGTGACTAGCATGCCCCACTGGTTGTCCTACTCCTGTTCGTGCTCACGGTATGTTACACGAGCCTCAAATGTGTAAAGCCAATGACTGCGCAGGCATGCAACATTAACAATTGCAGCGTCTGTGGCAGCTGGGTCTGGAACAGGGGCTGCGGCAGGAATAAGGATGGCAACGAAAGCAGCAGCGGTACTAGCATTTGATTGTGATATGCACACAAAAGCGGATTATGCTCGACTCTTTAGCAGCATCATTTATGACATACAACAATAACAGCAACGAGGCAGCGTAGTCCAGGCCAAAACATGGCTGACTCAACCGCACAGAGAGTATAACAGGCAACCGTCCAACCATCTAACCTAGCCACCCCTAAAATCCAACGTACTGCAGTTACCTCCCGCAACCAACCCAATGGGCAGCCACAGAGCCAGTGATCCACTCATCTAGTCAGTCGTCTACCCCCACATGATGTACTAGTTGCGGCCACCCTAGAACTCCCGAACATGCAACTATACGCAATTTCGGTTAGTGGCTACAATTTTGTTGACTATGTTGAGTGTCTCCATTCATTGTAGCTACATTATGATTATTTACACCTCACTGCAATGATGGCAAATTGAATTGCAAGCCGTAAAGGCAACTATATTCAGAGTTGCCTGCTCTGGTGGGGAAAACTTGTAGCTTTTGATGATGCTGTCTTCTCCAAATGTAAAATTTTAATGAAATTAGGACTCAAATAAAATACATGGCTTACATTTGTGTATTTGAGTGAGTTGAAATGTATCTACTGCATAACAAGTATCTTATTTGGAGAGATTGTTTTCTTTTATTAGTGTACACGGTGATAGCAAAATTAAATATAAACAATTTAACTATATGAAAAGCACCAGCTGGTATGTCCCTTTATATACCTACAACCAGAAAAACAAATGCAAATGTGCTTATAATAAGTTTAACTTCATAAGCCTACATAAAGTATTTAGATTTTCGCTTTTACATGATTATGTAAGTTAGAAAGTTTGGTTACGTTCCATGGTTTTTATGGCAAGTGATGATCCAGAGAAGAGGAGATTAAATCAAAGATCGCAAAATGAAAGCTAAAGACGAGTTTGAATGAAAGTACATGCCTAAGACATAATTGTTCTCAAAGGACTAGACGAAAAAAAGAATATTTTTAATTCAAATCTTATTTTTTAAACTAAACTTTTTAAGCTATGAAATAATGGTTTTACAGTTAAAATTCTTGTTTGCGTAATTGTTATTTTAAAAATTGAAAACAAGAGGTATTCACAATATTTATATTAATCTAAATTGAAATATCTTTTGAATACATAAATAATTAATAATAATTGCCGTCAAAGGATTAACACATTTTTTTTTTTTAATATTCGCAGACTTTTACGTTCAAGTGTAGAAAAATATTTATTACAACCAGAATATTCTCCTTTGTTTCCTAGTGGCACTTTATCTAGATAAAAACAATACACATAGGTAAAGTACTTTATCTTGAATGCAAGCATGCACAAATTTAAAAAATATATATTTACTAATAGAACATAAATTATGTACAGGCATCCATATGTGGCACATTCATACTTTGCAATTGGCCAGACATCTATGCCCATCTTTGGGACGTATTCCTTATGAATCCCAGTGTCTTATACTATGCTTGTGGTAAATAAAATTTATGGTAGCCATAAATTCTATATTTCTTTCATTGAATTAATTAATTTCACAATAAAATACAAACCCAAGAAAAAGTTTTAAGCTAGCTGCAAGCTCTGACAGAATTTTAAGCTCGGTCATATGAGACTTTGTCGTCACTCCATAAAGAAAAGCATTATACTCTCAAGATACTCAATAAAATGTTAATTTTAGACACTCACTCCCAGCAATGAAACATAAAAATCCCCATTTCATGTTTATACGATGATATAACTTGATTTCTGTAATTCCATAGTCGAACAATACTCAAACAATTTCTGTACCAAATACCTAAATTTAAGACCCCATATATCCCTTTTACAAATGCATGTATCATAAACAAAATAGACGGTCTCCGGAGCAGCTAAGGTTAGGTTAGGTTAGGTTAGGGTGGCAGTTGGGACCGACATCCCAACTCACTTAGGCCAAAGATAGGCCCTTTGTGGTACCGCTAGTGAGCCAATTCACCACATTTCCCCACTTGATGGGTCCCCTACGAAAATTGAGGAAGCCATCCGGCTGCCTGAATGAACCTTAAAAGGCATTTTGGACTCTGTTCAGAGAGCTGAGATAGATCGTTTAGAAAATATGACTGTAGGAACCTAAATCTTTTTCTGCCCAGTCCTGGGCAGTGACAGAAAAAGTGTTCCACCGTCTCTAGCTCCTCTTCATCGCCACAGCTTCTACAGAAGTCGTGGTGGGGAGCATTCAAACGGGATGCGTGGTTTCCTACCAACCAGTGTCCCGTAATGGCACGAATGACAGATGAGCACTGGGCTCTACTTAGACAGCAAAGTTTTTTGGTTCTTTTACTGCAGTATGTCGGCCAGGTTTGCCGCCAGATTCTGCACGTGTTCGATGTCCGATTCCACGTTTTATTTGCACAGAGAGCGAAAAAGTTTCGTATTCTCAGTTTACAGCTGGCCATGGGTATACCAAGGCCCTCCTTATCTTGAAGGAGGATGCTGGTAGTTCCTTTCCTAGCCAGTTCATCCGCAATGCAGTTTCCCTCAAAGTCCCTGTGTCCTGGAACCCATATCAGGTGAATTGAAAGCTGCTCACCCATCTCCCCTAGAGACAAGCGGCAGTCATTCACTGACTTCATACACGAAGTCATCGAGACTAGAGACTTAATAGCCGCTTGGCTGTCCGAATATATACAGATATTCTTATCTTGGACTTGTAGGTTTTTTATTGTTGTTAAAGCCTCCCGGATTGCTGTGACCTCTCCTGAAAGACACTGCAGTGGGCCGGGAGCCTAAAAGCAATTCTAATGTCGAAATCTTCGACGTAGACCCTCTCCCTACACGGTCGTCTAGCTTGGAACCGTCCGGTATACCTTTATTGAGCCTGCTGGGCCTGGTACCCCAGTATTCCACTCCTCTCTGGTTGGAATATAGGCTCTGAGCCTGGAGAGCAAGTCCGAACTAGAAGATACAATGCTTTCGAGGCCTGGCAGACAAGCATTTCGGCACGAATGAGGTCCAACAGGATCTCTGCACCGTCTACACAAGCAGCTCGAGTGAACCAAGAATGGCTGAAAGACAACGTTCCGAAGCTTCATAACGTGGACCGACACAATGGCCATCGAATTCACCAGACGCGAATCCGAGTGGATTGTTTCTAAATTTCGTACCATTTTTGGAGAGCACATTCTGTACCTTGAATTGAGTAAACAGTCTCGCGGCGCTGAAAAATGCACTTATTTTTCGATATACGAGGTGTGTTCAAAAAGTAAGGTCAAGTTTCAAATTTCGCGGGCAACGTATTTTCAATTATCGATTTTTTTGTTTTGTTATCGCCGAGCACGCAAAACACTTATAACCTTTACGCCCCTCACAACCAAACAAAAAATGCCATTCACTTGAAATTTGGTACAGATGTTCGGGAAGAGTGTACCAACCGATAAAAAAATCGATAATCGAAAATACGTTGCCCGCGAAATTTGAAAAGTCGCCTTACTTTTTGTATACCAAGCATGATTCAAATCTGACTTTGTATGACATAGATAATGGCAATATAGGCTGTCGCTCTCCTCATTAGCAAAATTATGCAAATACTAAGGTTAAATGTAGGTAGAGAACTATAAATTTTACTAATAGATTGAAATTAGCGTTAGTCAAGTAAGATTTAGTATACCACTCCAGAGTCCTCTGTATCAGTTCTTTATGCTGCAAATAAAAACTCACCACACACCTTGCATTTTTGATTATCCATTAACTTATGCATTTATTAAAAATACCATAAAAAGTTCGGGAATTAGAGTCAAACATTACCAAACTTAATTCAGTTAGGCTCAAAGATCCATCTCCAAAAATCGGACAGATTCATGTCAAAAAATATTACAATTTTTTTTACCTGTTTAAAGATAAATTATATATTATTTTCAAATGGATTCTTGAGCGAATTCCAGCGGCGAACTATGTTCGGTGAAAACTGCAGTAACTACAGGACTTGGGATATCCCCAAATAAATATGAAAGCTCTTACGGGGTTTGGTCAAAGTTGTTTTTATGCAATGTGTTCTTTTTATTTGGACATTTGTCCGTCTTATGGATGTTGTGCATTTTTCTTCCACTTTTTGTAGCCATTTAAGAACTATATTGTTGACAATTTGGAAAAAAAAACGTATTCAATTAATGTGAACATTAGGTTAATTTATTTTTTAATAATGAATCGTTACATTTTTAAGTTATTAATAAATCTTGGGCAGTAGCAGCAACAGCGACGCGGACTGAGTTTTAAAAGCTGACACTAAGCGATTGCTGTCAAAAGTGCAATGTGTGTCGGCAACTCTGGGAACTCGGGAAACTCGCTGGCTGACACAGTCATTGGATTTTGTGGCTCTGGATAGGACTGCTTGGGGTTAACTGGGCTGCCCTGGGACTGGCGCTGGTGCTGGTTGACAAGCTACAAGTAAAATCCATTAAATCTACAAAATGGAAATTAATTTCAGTAGCTTAACCATTTTTTTATGCTTTCATTATAATGCCAACAGTACGAGGGGAGGGGATCTTTATTGAGACAGAGAGAGAGAGAGAGAGAGAGAGAGAGAGAAAGGAAAAGGGTATGGAGGAAAATACAAGATATGGTATTAAGGAAAGTGAAATGAGCTGTTGATGTCAGCAGACATATTGACATCTGTATTATCGGCCAGATCCAAGAGGTGCAATGTTAATTTTGAAGCGGTCTAGTGAAGTTACGGTTACGGCTCGGTTGGCTCAAATGTTATTGACTTGGTTGCTGCTAAATGCTGGAAATTCTGCACATGGCAGCCAAAATGAAGATGCTCGATATGAGAACGACACATTACTAAGGCAACAACAAGAAATAGTATAGAAGTTGGATTGGTCTTGCTGCTGGCAGCTGTTATCGCTGAATGCTTCATTCGTTGCCCGGAGCCAAGCCTCTGCAGCTGTCCCCCGTCCCTTCTCACTTGCCAGGCTCTTGGCAATGAAGTGTGTCCTGTCGTTGTCCTGCTGAACTGCAACTACGTGCAGCGGAGTAGTAGTCGGCGATAAGAGTGGAAATGCTTTTATAATTGGCTATCAAACGTAAAAGTACGCGAACAAACGTCTCTCAATGAATTGAAGCGTAATGGCAACAGTTCAATAACTTTTTGGCAATGTCACAGATCTGCGCCTAAAACCAAGCAATTTCAAGTGAAAATTATGGCAAGCGTAAATTTAAGAGCGGCTCTGGCTTGGGCTCCACCTCTTTTACAGTGGATCCCAGGCTAAAGGCAAGACAATACAAGCGCATACATCAAAAGCCAACTTAAAGGCAATGACTAATATTTTTGGCTATCAGCAGCGCAAAATGGCGACTCGACATACTATATGTATGTATAGGCTGTCCTTCCTTACTTTTTCATACATGCATGGTTACCTGGCTGCTCCCTACCTCCATCCGCTGCACCGTCATTGCACAAGTGCGCAAAATGTTGAACTCAATTCACGTGCTTGGCTGCCAAAAATTGTTGCCACAGCTTCGTTCTGGCAGACGCCTGAAGCCTGGGCCGCATTGCACATAAATTTGCACATTGAGTCACCTTGTGTGTGGTGTGTGTGCATATTTATTGTTCTACTCTTGGGAAAGGTATATTGCTTTTCGTGAGGTACTTGTTATACATGAAGGTAAAAAAAGGGATATGTTAAGATATAAATAGGCATGAATAAAAGTAAAAAGCATCCTTTACGAGGGCAGTTTAAAAAGTAAAGCGCTATTTTATTTAGCTCGTTTAGTTCATTTGAAATATAAATAAATAAGTATACCTTTAGAAATAAAAAAACGGATTAATAATGTACTCCATTTTCAGTTTTACTAAAGCTATATTCGAATTACGTTCTGTTTTAAAACATCCTGCAGTTTAGGTACTGGGTACTTCTCATCTACTCATCATATATGAATAATGCATAAATCGCGTTTTTCAATAAGAGCGCTACAAAAGTTTTCTTTTAATTAAACAAAAACGGGTTTGGATATCAATGAAATTCTTTATTCCTGTGAAAGTACATTCGACATGGAACTCGATTTCTTTTGCATGTCCACCATCGGCACGCTTGCTGAAGTCCAGACGCTGAACCCAATTTTCGACGGTTTTCAAGCATAAATCGGCCGATATTGCTGCAAATTCACGATCGATATTCGTACGAAATTCATTAATCGTCACTGGCTTGTTGGCATAGACCATAGACTTGACGTAGCCCCACAGGAAATAGTCAAACGGCGTCAAATCGCACGAGCGAGGCGGCCAATTGACTGGGCCATTTCATGAGATAACACGTTCACCAAACTTGGTTTTCAATAAATCGATTGTGACATTCGCTGTTTGGCTTGTGGCGCAGTCCTGTTGAAACCTCTTATTGTCCAAGTCTATATCATCCAATTCGATCCAAAAATATTCGGTTGTCATTGAGCGGTAGCGATTCCCATTCACTGTAACGTGACGGTCTTGATCATCGCGGAAAAAGTACGGCCCAATGACGCCGCCGGCCCATAAACCGCACCAAACCGTAATTTTTTCGGGATGCAATGGTGACTCATGGAGTACGTGTGAATTGCTGCCTGACCAATAACGCTTATTTTGCTTATTGACGAGGCCATTCAGCCAGAAATGCGCCTCATCGCTGAAGATGTTTTTCGATGAAAATCCGGATCATTTTTAAGTTGTTGCTCAGCCCAATTCTGGTGGTCAAGCGGCTTCAGTTCTTGCGTCAATTTGATCTTGTAAGGATGTAGGCCAAGATCTTTTCGCAAAATTCGCCACAACGACGTCACAGAGATGCCCAACGCTTGAGAACGACGTGTAAGAGACTGATTTGGGTCTTCATCCATTGATGCGCTAACGGCAGCAATATTCTCGACACTACGGGCACTTTTTTGTCTCATTGGCACGGGAACATTTTGTGCTGTGCCTGTGGATTGAAATTTTTTTACTAGACGTTCAATTGTTGATCTGGCAGGACAATTATGACGACCCTAAAATGCACGTAGTGCTCTTAAAGTTGACCCCACTGACTTCGAATTTCGGTAGTTAATTTGAATAATTTCGACTCGTTGTTGGATCGTATATCTTTCCATGATGAAATGGCACACCTTACTGAAGAGAAATGTCAAGAGAGCGGGAAAAAATATGGCGTCGTTTGCTGCCCATATCGGTCTACTTTTGTAGCGTCCCTATTGAAAAACCCTTCATTATACATAGTTATAATTATTTGGAAGCCTTGCATTATCTTATTTATTGAAATTAAAAAAAAAAGAAATTGACTATAGTCTACATTTTGGAGTAGCTGCAAGAAGGGCTGTTACTGAGAGTATGAATGGCTCAATTGCGAAATTCACTCCACTTTTTTAACTTTTCGAAATTTTAAAGACGAGGTGTTGAAGAACAGATACATTGTTAATAAATAACGAAAAAAAAATGTATATTTTCGCTGTGGCTTAACAAATTGGATTGACGTTGCACACTGGTTGCGTCAGAGGCCAAAAATAAAAAAAATGAAATTCGATATATCGCCTCCAAATTAATCAATTATGTTTGTCAAAAGAACTACAATAGTTATTTAGTAGAATAGTTTATTTCATTCCATTTCAATCTAATTAGAATCAAAAGAGCGCAAAATGAATCACTTTGATTTTTCTGTGCCAAAAGCTGCAAAGCAAGTGGTGCGAAGAAATAGAAAAATATTAAGGAAAACAAAAGGACATTTAACTGAATAAATCAATGTGAATATTGAAAAGAAACGTAATCGGGGGTGCCACAGAAATCTTTTAAAATTTTGGCAACGGCTTAAAAGAAAAACTTTAAAGAAAATCCGTAGATGCCATAGAAATCTTAAGTATTTCTGTTTTCGAACAATTAATTTCTGCTGCTACTTTCCAAAAATTATTTTAGAACAATTAGACACTTATTTAAATACCTGTTTACTAACAGTGATCCAATAAAGACGGCCAAAATTAGATTTTCAAGTTCAAACTTTAGAGAGAAATTGACAAATCTGCTGTTTCTGCTTTACGCGATGAAAATCAAATAATTTAACATCAGCAGATTGCAATGAAGTAATCTCTCCATAATGGAGACTCACATGTCCAAACATCAATATTTATTAGTTCGGAAGTTCATAAACACTAAAATTGGATTTCCATTACTAGATTTCCATATTCTAGACATGAAAACATTTTTAACTCAAAAAAGAAAGATATATCCTGATTATGCAGAAGTCGAACTGCAGAGCTTTTTGGATAATACAGCTTAACGCTTATTGGAGCTTCAAAAAACTGTTATTACAAATATTGCAGATGTTGACAAAGTGACTTTAGTTGGAAAATGGGGGTTTGATAAAAGTACGGGACAAAGCGAATATAAGCAAAAGTTTTCGAATAATGATTTAGAAGACAGAAGATTATTCGTCACTTCCTAGGTCCCGCTTCAACTAATTTCTGATGCTAACAATAAAATTCAGATTTCAATTTACTTTATGAATTGTAGAAGAAAAATATATCAAAAATATCAAAAGATAAGTCTGTTAAAACCAACAGAAATAAGTCTGCATGAGAAGAAAGTTTCCGTTAAGCATAGTTTGCATTTGACTATGGTGGATGGGAAAGTTTTGCAATGCCTGAAGTGAATCATCAGCCGCTAAATGTTATTTATGTGGAGCCAAACCAACAGAAATGAAAAATTTATAAAAATGCTTAGAAAAGGAATTACGAGAAAAATATTTTCAATTTGGTTTGTTTCCGTCTTCACTTTTCTTTTCGTTTTTTTCAATACTTCTTGGACTTTTTTTATAAGTTAGACGTTAAAAAGTGGCAAGTTAGAGATCATGATGAAAATTTAAAAGTTTTGGAGAGAAAACTGAAAACTCAAATAGAATTTGCTTGTTCATGGTGCTGCTGCGATGGAACATGCACTAGTCTCAATCGGAGAACTTTCTGAGGAACCTTCAGAGTCTAACATTACAAAATGTAGACTTCAGCACAATCGAAAAATGTCGCGCATCTTGAGGAATCTCGATATAATGAGCACTCTACTTTTTCTATCCGATCCATTCATAACAGGGCGGAGAGCGCTTAACAAGAGCGAGAAATCAAAGTTACTACAATCTGTTTACAATCTATTAGATGACAAAGCCTTAATCTTTTTCAATTCTAAATCGCTTAACTTCTTTATTCACATAAACATAAATAGCGATATGTTCCATGTCATCTATCTTATATTTCAAATATGTATAATAATACATCATCTATTTTAATGTAGTATTTAACTGGAATTTTGAATTGCAATATCTATTATTTTCTCAACTATTTGTTTTAGAGAGCTAATCGATTTAGCTTGCGAACCATTCATATGTGTATGGTAAATAAAACTAAACTTAGACAAGAGTAAGTGATTAAACTTTACCCGCTCTCAAGATAAAGCATACTGGGTTTGATCATAACGATATAGTTCTATTCCTTATATAATACAAAATAGAATATCCGTACAACATTTTTTTTTATTATTTATTATACTCTAACACACAATCTCTATATATATTTCTGTCACGGGCAATGCCACGAATCTAATTCCATATTGCTTCGGCGGCGCACAGTGGGAGGAATGGCCAATCTAGCTCCGATTAATTCAAATTTTAAATAAAAATTGGCTCCAATATCGTTTTGTAATTAATTACTTATATATCCGATAGGACAAAACAAATTTTTGTTTTCTTTCTCTCAATATTTGTACAGCTGTAAAGCTTCAAACATTGTGATTGTTTTTCGTCCCAAAATTTGATGTTAATTTTAGTGCTAGTAAGAATTAAAATGTTTACTAAAAAACTAATCTTTCGTAGAGCTGAACTTTTGCCGATCGACCAAGTTCCGTATCAATCCTGTTTTAAAAAGTAGAAAATGTCCAAACTCACATTATTTTTCAATTATTTTTTTTTTAAGCTAACAATGTCAGTGTCTTGGCGAGAACTATCTCGTATCTGCGGCCAGTACCAGCTTCCCAGAATTGGGAATCGAAATTCATCAAGAATGGTAGCTTTATTAAACTCAGACAAAAGTTTGCCCCAAAAACTTAAATTGGCTATTGAATGCGATTCTAAACAACTTATAAAATACACAGCAGATAAAGTCTTAGCATTATATATTAATGGCGGTTATACAAAAAGGGTTTATATGGACTTGCAGAGTGGCACCAAAAATCAGAATGCAAGTATATTTCGTACAGTGTTGTTCTTCGGTCTGCGAAAAAACTGTGCTAGACCATTATGTGTCTAACAATTACTAATCATTCATTTGGGGTTTCTTTACAAAGCTTCACTGATCACATAGTAGCCAGAATATTAAAGCGTTATCTTATGAACAATAGCATCTGGGTACGAAATTGATAAAGATGACTTTCAACAGTATGCATTTCGAACAGCATCTATATTTGTAGATACGTATCCATGGTTTTTTATTCCTACTTTCGCCCATGAAATTTTATAGCATGATGCAGAAATAATTAAACATGTGTCCCTTCCGATAGGAATGATGTCGGAAGAAGCTCTTAAAGCCAGAAACAAAGATCTCAGAAAATTTCGCTTTCACCACACTTGAAAAAATTCGCATAAAAACACCATAAAAAAAATGTTATAAGCTATAAATAAATAAATTTCTGCTAGATTTATCATTTCTATAAAAAATACATTCGCGGGCAAAAATGGATTTCAAGTGTCTATTTTGAAATTATATACTTGTCCGGTTTATACCAAATTTCGTAAAGAATTGTATTTACATGTTTTAAATATGTTTTAGGAATAAAATTTATTAAATTTAAGATAAAACAAACAAAAAATTGTATACAAATATATAAAAATAGTTTCCTGTTAGGGGTTGCTATTAATAACTGTTCGAACAGAACAGGGACCTACAGTTTATAGCCGAATCCGAACGGCGGTGTCTTTAATTAATAGAGACTTTCATGGCAAATAGCGTCTTTGAGCTAGCGATGCCAGTGCTAGGCAAATGCACCAGGGCTACTGCGGGGAATCGAACCACCGATCTTCGGTTTTAGATGCGAGTACGGTATCACTTACGCCACCGACGGCCATAAATATATAGGTATATTTATTGCAAAACACAAACACAAAAATGGCGGACGTAAAGTCGGGCGCGGACGACTTTAGGATACCCTGTACCACTAGCTTGTAATAAAGTTCGATTTCTTCACAAAAAACCAAAAACAGAAGAATTTTTAAGCAAAAATTTTTGGACCGATTGGTCCTATGGGAGCTATATGATCTAGTCAAACGATTTGGATTAAATTTGGTACAGTGCTTAGGAACTATAAAATACTCACGAATGTCAAATTTGGTCTCAATATCTTAACAAACAAACGAAACACAACAAATTTTGTTAAAAACTCGATTTTTTGGAAGATCGGACCTATGGGAGCTATATGATATAGTCAACTGATTTCAATAAAATTTGACACATTGCTTAAGTGCTCTAAAACATTTCCAAACGCCAAATCTGGTTGGGATATCTTTATTAAAAAACGAAATACAGCGAATTTTTCTTTAAAAAAGTTATTTTGGCCGATCGGTCCTATGGGAGCTATATGATATAGTCAACCGATTTCGATCAAATTTGGTACAGTGATTGGGAACTATAAAATACCAAATTTCGTTACGATATCTTTATAAACAAACGAATTATTCATCTAAAACGCTTTTTTTTTGTCGAGGTCGTCTCAAACACCCCCATGGGAGCTATATAATTTATCCCCGATATCAAAAAAATAAAATAAACTTGCCTCCTATGGAATAATATGGGATCTAATGTGAAAGTTTGGTAACTCTAGCTCTTACCATCTCTGAGATCTAGGCGTTCACACGGACAGACGGACGGACGGACAGACGGACGGACGGACAGACGGACAGACGGACAGACGGACATGGGTATAGTGACTTCTCTATTCACTCTGATCATATTTTAGGTAACTTTGGGGTGTCTCCGACGTCTCCTTCTATATGTTACATACATTTTCGGCTTGCACAAACTTAATATACCCTTGGTACCATACGGTACAGGGTATAAAAAGCTAGCGAGCTCTAAATTGCAGAGCATGTAAGCTTCGGTGTGCTGCTCCTCAATTCCCCTTTCTCGATTATTTTTCTTTTGGCTTTCAGTGTGTAGGGGGTAGCTCACATTACTAGTACTATATGCTATGTATTTAATTCGATACGGGCACGAGTTGTTCAAAAGATTTTTCCACTGCCTGAATGAACGACAAACCCATAACACGCTCCCAACTCTCTTCCTGTTTTTTTCTTTGACTCTCTGTCGCTCTCAGTCACTCCTGCAAATAGTGCAGCTCAAGTGCAGTGAAATAGTTGTGAAACACTTTGCCAAAGATGAAAGATAAACCAGCGGTAGTTACAACAACAATGGCGGCCGTAACGGTAACGGCAGCCATTTTGCATATTATAAGTGAGGGCAACTTTAAAGTGTTTGCCTGCTTTAAAATGTCAATGTCTAGGGCGTATTTGGGGTTTGCTACAAGTTGGCGTTTGGTGGTTAACTTTTCGGGAGTTTGGGATGCCCCTGCTTGTTTTACTTTAATGCGGCACTTAATGCGTTTCTATTATTGATGTGGTGTGGCATAAGGCGGTATCGTGGTGTCGTTGTGTCGCGGTGGTGCGGCATGGCTTGGAGCATGTGGTTGCTGACCAGTGGCAAATTGCACTTGGGCATTGAAAGTCTTTTTTTTTTAATTTTGCTTTTGTGAGTGTTTGTTGTGGCTTCCAGTGCTATTAAAAACGCTTGATTGAACAGCCTGCGGTGCGTTTTACCACACGCTGCGCTCGAAACGGGCTGCATAATTTAAATGTGACAGTCAACACGAATAGGGCATCCAACCCTCTTAAATCTTTGCCACCCTTTTGCAAGCCATTTAACAATATTTCTATTTTCTTTCTTTTACTTTCTATTTGCATTCAACTTTCAGATTGGAGAGAACTGGTGACTGCTCTTGGACTTGGCCCTGGCCCTGGCACAACCTACGCCCCTCTACACACCTCCAACTGTCAATAATTAAGTGCGAACTTTATAAACTTTCCACCAACTGTTTTTCCAAGTGCCTGCATTTATCCTTTCCCAACAACGCTTTATTTCTTTTGCGGTTGCCATTGCTACTTATGTACATACTCTACACGAAATGTAAAGTTCTATTGATTTGTCTAATGATTTGCAATTCGTTCTAATAAAAGCTTATTTTGAAATAAAGTTTGTAAAATACAAAACTTTTAGTTAAATTTTCCTCCAGAAATAAATAAATGTCAATTCAAAAGATGAGGCTTTGATCTATGAGCAAAGTATGCAAAGACCATTAGCCATAAAATCGTATTTACTTTCAAAGAAACTGGCTTTATCGTTTTATATACTCTTTAGCCACTTTCGAATCACTATTTCCACTAAGGAGTAATGGCATCTAGTAAAGTGTTTCAGAACGTTTACCTTGCAGTTCAGCCTGTTGTGTAGACAGACGCCCATTGGCGACTGTAAAACTATGCGGCATCCAACAGGCAGCAATCTTTCTGAGCTTCTGATGTTCATGCCTCATTTAATATGTAATAGACTTACCCAAAGTTTCCTTAAACTCAAGAACAGCATTATATTTTTTGTATAATATAAAAGTTATGCTTCTAATTGCAAAATTGTTTTACATATTTCCTATAAGAGCACTATCATATACAATGGGAATAGTCCATCTACCAAGAACATAGTCCAAAATTGAAGGAAAACTCCATAGCCTGGTTAATTCTAATATTAAAAGATGCTTCAAATCTTTCGAAAGTAAGGGGAAAGCAAGAGGTAAACATCATCTTCATGATAGATCAGCAGGTTTCAATTTTTTTAATTTCTATAAAAATTTAGGGCACATATTGTAGTATATGGATAAATTTTTATACATATTAAAGTCTTGCGTGCTATAAAGTATATAAGAATGATTCGGATGCTGTAATCCATGGTAATTAAAAATTAAGTGCTTTGGTTAAGTTTTTTTTTTAAGGTTTTTGACTGCGTAGCCTCGCCACAATAAAATATTAAGTATTGCTAAATTTTAAATGAATTAATCTAAGACATTGCCTACGAGTCTAAAATTCGACCAGCTCAAGCCAAGAACTCGATTGATTATATCTAACCTATGAATCATGATGTAATCTTCTCATCCTAATATGATTTTGTCTGCACAAGAATCACAAGCTTTTACTATTTTTTATATTTATTTGCAATGTTTCTATGTTGAAAATTTAAAAGTGCCGATCAATCAATAAAATGTTGAAAAGTTGGATAATAATGCTTTTATACAATATATAAAAAAAGAACAATAATTTTTGTGTAAGCCTCAAAATTGTCGTACGGAGATACAAAAATAGAATATCAACCTACAAGCTTGGGTGCTTTAAGCTTTTCCCTTTTTGTTTGTTTTAATTTAAAGTTTTTCCCTTTTTTTGTTTGATTTTAATTTCAAAACATATTGAATTAAGAAAGAGTAAAGGGCTCTTCAAGGGAATCTTCAAACATGCAGCCGTTTTTCTTTTGGACTATTTTTTTTGTATACCCTGTAAATTTTGTATTAAATTATTCAAGTTTATGTAAGTTTGTTTTACACAAGTACCTCAAATCGCAGTCAAAATCCAATAAATACAATGGAGCTTGAGGCAAGAGCAGGGTATATTTAAGTCGTGATGTCCCAACTTAAACCGGTGTTCAGTTTCTAATTTTTTTATCTGGCTGCTTTTGCAGCTTTGCTCTTTGCATTCGTTTCGTTTTGATTAAATTAAAAACTTGCTACACACACACAGCCGCACACACTCACACCCGCACACGCTTTAGGACTTTCTGCCAGCTGTGTGGTTCGTTTCTCTTCTCCTCGTGCCCCTGTTGACACTACGCAGTGCTCTTTGCTCGCTGCTTGGCGGCTGCCAGCTCTAATTGTGTCTTCAGTTTTTAGTCGTTGGCATCAAGTGTCCTGGTGTCTGCTGGCACACCGACGCACATAGCCACACCAATATAGATACAGAGTGTATCTGTAGATGGCGCAAAGCGTTACACATTGCTTGGCTTATAGATTTATCATGAATCGTTTCGCAGCTTTGCCGTTTCCACTGAGCACAAAATTCACAATTCGCAATTCTCGGTTTGAAGTTTTTCTCAGTTTCCTTTCTGTATACCTGCCAAAGGTGTACGGCTCTCTTTAGACACCCACAGTTGCACATATTTATTGTTTGTGCACCTTTCCTTGGTCGCCTATTGTTTATTTATTTACTTTGGTGCTTTGTTCTTGATGATGCGCGAACCAACCACATCCCATCACCTGCCTTGCTGCCATGCCCAAGCTGCTACATCTTTTCCGACAGACTGACTGATTGACGGACCCGGACCGACAGACTGAATAGCTTTGGTTGCCTACTTGTTGGATCTAGTAGCAACAAAACCATTTTCTTACTTTCGGCTTTCGTTCTGCCCGGACGTTTATGCGCTCAACGCCAGCAATGTTAATTAAATGTAAACAATTAGGCATCAACAGCCAGGAAACCATCATCACCAAAAGTACCAACAACAAACACAAGTCCAATGATTAAAGCCATTGTTTAGGTAAGCTTCGATTAAGTTGAAGACGCCTGAAAGCATGCTACGGTTTATGGTCAATCAAAAGCTAAGTAGAAAATTGCTTTAAATTAAATTAAATATTGAATGAATTTGACATGTTAATTATGAAATACCGAGAACGGCAGGCTCAAAAATCTTAGCTGGTCAATGAATAAAATCTTTTAAATGGAAAATGGTCTATGAAGCAGAAATCAGTCATGCTGAACCTTTGTTTGAATTGCGATTTAATGTGTACCTAAAACCTATTTTTAATTAATAGATTCAGTCTATACAGACCATCGATATGTTCCAAAGGTAGTTGAAGTCAAGATAAAAAAAATAATAAGAAACAAAAGCATTGTCGGGATAATACGGAATTATTTATTGTGGCCACTAAATTTAGCCTTTTTCTCGTCTTTAATGGTATTATGGGCATGTTCAGAACTATTGCTACTTCCTTCACAATACAAGGAATACGACTAAATATTGACCATATTTTTTTTTAATTATTTCAAACAATGAAGCCGGTGAAACCATAATATCCTCTCTTTTCCACACATATCTTCATTTACGCACTAAGGGTGGTAATTCCAAAAATTATTCGAATTCAATTTGAGTATTATTTATACATTAAGTGTGAAAACGAGCTTTACAACCAAGAAGACAATTTCATATTATATGCATGTACTATGTATTCTTTTTTACCATATTCCAAAAATTATACACTTATATTTTTAAAATTCCTTCGACAATGGCAATTTGGCGCGGAGCTCTCAAAATCATGTTTAGATTTTTTATGTTTTGATTTCTTCGGTTTCTGTGCCAGTTGTAACTATGATCGTAGCGATGATAATTTAGTGGTTTGTTAGCTTTTCAGAATTTTTGTAGATTGTTGTTCAAAAATAAATGTCACTGATATCATTGTGAAGACTTTAAATTGTTGAAGAGAGGTCTCTTTAGCGGCCGTTTGTGTGGTGCTGGTAGTTAAATGGTTGGAACTACTGAGCAGAGTAAACCAGTCGTGGGTTCGATTCCCACTTTGGCCTGATCAAAACAGCCTGAAGGCCTACGTTGCTCTGGCTACAAAACCTTTATAGCTTAGAATCCATTCTCTTTAGCTCCAAAACAAAATCGAGGTCTGCCAAAAATATTAAATAAATTTTGTTGAAACAAGTGATTTTTTTAAATACATTTTTATACTTAAGAAATAATAAGGTTACGAAAAGGTTTATGTCATAAAAAACAGACATTGCAGGGAGAAGCTTACCTGTTGGATATATTTCAACCAAATGATATGCCTAAAATGAATAATGGTAGTGTCAATCAATATTTCAGCAGCAAGCGAAAATAAGAAATATCTTCCAAACAATTTTCCAATTATATACATTTTTGTCATTATAAATATGATTTTTAATTCATTTCAATATCTTTGTATAAAATATAATGCGGAAACGAAATGTAAGCATTAAAGATTTGATTTTTTTTACCTTAAACCTAAATTTCACTTTTAACTTAATTCCAACTTAATGCTGAAGATCCCATATAATAGTTTTTAGTCTCACCTGTCAGATCGTGCTTACTCTGAAAATTGAGCATCAATAGAGTGTGTGCTCTTTTTCAAATATTTCTGGTCCTACCTGTCGTCTATTGCCATGCCATTACAATACCGGGATTAGAACACGGACGACAGTCCTAGCTACTAACCCACCGCCGGCGGTGACAATCGAGCAATTCTATTATTATTATTAGTATTTATCGAGAGCTTAAATATAAGCACACAATTTAAAAATAAATAAGAGGTATTCACGCTTTGTGTTGAGTTGAGGAAAAAGTCAACAGGCCAAAGCGTGAATCCCTCCTGTTGAGCTGAGTCGCTAAGTGTTCTTATTCTTTCTAGAGTTTGTTACATGTGTAAATTGATACAAATTAAATTAATATTCAAAAACATGAATTAAAAATGCGAAGTCACAGCATAAAATCTATTGCAATCAAACCTGTTTATTACAATAAATCGATTTTTATTATTTTAAAACCAAATTTAAGTTTGATCTTCCTCTTTCCTGTGATTGTTTACGATTGTAAATTTATACAAATTGCATTGGAATTCAAAAGCTAGAATTAAAACTGCCGAGACAGAAACTGAAATCTACTTTAATTGAAGCTGCAGCAAATATGATATTAGATAAAAACACTTTTACTGAAGGTTCGTCTCCTTTCATTGTAAAAAAACGATATTTTATTTAATGCTGTGACTATGAGAGTGCGCGGCGACGTACAAATTTGTGAAGTTCTAGATAATTATGTAGAGGACATGAATGCAATAATATTCTCTTGTCAGGGCAACCAAACTATTTGAAAAGTTGCTCTTGATGCGCATCGCACCTCTTCTGAGAGCTCACAACATAATTCCAGCTCATCAATTTGGTTTTCGAGATAGCCACGGAACTATCGAGCGGGTAAAACGCATAACGTCAGAGATCCGTACTGCGTTTGAACGTCGGGAATATTGCACTGCAATAAGCACCGGAAAACCTACATATTGGCCAACAGATCCTAGAAAAATTCCAGATCTATTAGACTTTGTAGTATACAATGGCGTACCACAACACCAACTCTACATTGAAGAACACTTTGAATTAAGCTCAGACCACACTCTAAGTATAGTGACCTATGGTGCGACTGTGACATTAAAAAATCGGCCATACAAAATCACCACAAGGCGATCTAACATCGGTGATTTTAAAAACTTTCTTGAAAGCAAAGCACGCCTTGACGTAACACTTAAAACAGGAGATGAAATTGATTCTGCAATTGAAACCCTCACCAAGGCAATTCATGAGGCTGGAGTTTTTTGCACCCCCCAAAAATGAAGTGCGAATCATTCCAACAAACCACATCTGTCCCTGGAGCTGAGGCAATTTATTAAAAACAAAAGAAAACTCCGAAAGAAGTGGCAACTAAGCCGAAGCCCAATTGATAAACAGTTGCTGAATAAAGCTACTAAAGATCTTAAGCAAAAACTATGGGACCTAAAAAATGCTGCAACATCAGAATATTTTAAAAGCCTTGACCCAGATCTAAGTTATAGTCTTTGGAGAGCAACCAGCTACTTGAAGCGGCCAAGCAGAAGGAAAACGGCAATAGTTGACAATAATGGTAGACTGTGTAAAAGTGATAAGGAAATTGCGGAAAGATTTGCACAACATCTTCACTCAGTGTTCCAACCTAACTCGGAATTCGACCAGGAAACAGGTACAGAGGTTGACAATTTTCTTAACTCGGCTTGCCAGATGAGTATGCCAATCCGTCAGACAACAATCGCAGAAGTGCAAGCTAAAATTTGGATGCATTTGAAAACAAACAGTACAGCGCTGCGATATTTTTGGATATCCAGCAAGCATTTGACAAAGTCTGGCACGCAGGAGTACTTTATAAAATCAAAAAATGGCTTCCTGCACCGTATTTCTTATTCTTTAAGTCGTACCTCAACTGTAGAAAATTTTTTGTCCAATATGTTGATGAGCACTCGGAACTGTACTCAATAAACGCCGGAGTTCCTCAAGGTAGTGTACTTGGGCCAGTGCTATACACAATTTTTACTGCGGACCTTCCTACAAATGACAATGTTGAAGTTGCAACCTATGCGGATGACACAGCAATTATTTCAAACAGCGTAATTCCGGCAATGGCGTCCCAAAATTTACAAGAGAAACTCGGTCTGATTGAAACATGGCTGAAAAAGTGGAGAATTTTAGTAAACACGCAAAAATCAGTCCAAATTACGTTCACACTGAAACGAGGAAAATGCCCTCTTGTGACGTTAAATGGTATGTCCATACCGTATGAAGAATCTGTCAAATACCTTGGAGTGCATTTGGATCGGCGACTCACGTGGAAAAAGCATATAAAATCAAAGCATATGCAGCTTAAAATTAAAACCAAAAGAATATATTGGTTTCTAGGTCCGCGATCGCAGCTTAGTTTGGAGAATAAAATTCGGCTTTACAAAGCAGTACTCAAGACGGTCTGGACGTATGCAATGAAGCTCTGGGGGACGGCGAGCAATTCAAATATCGAAATCCTGCAAAGATATCAATCTATAACTCTAAGAAACATTGCTGGCGCTCCTTGGTACGTAACCAACAAAGAAATTCACAAAGATTTGAATGTTCCTTTTGTCAAAGATGAAATAAGCAAATCATCGTTAAGATATTTGGAGAGACTGTCAAACCATGAAAATTCGTTGGCTATTAACCTACTAGACAATAGTATGGATGTTAGACGTCTGAAGAGAAATCATGTTCTGTTCTTCCAGATAAATTTTTATAATATATAGAGTTTAGTAAATAATATGTAATAAGTTATATGTATTAAATAACATAATTATTTATATACAATTTAAGTATATTGGTGTTGCTCACTGGAGCATAACCAACCCCGTTATATTTATAATATAAGCAAATTTGTTAAATGTCAATATGACAGATCGCAAATAAAAATAATCTTTAAAAAAAAAAAAATTTGCTTACAGAAATATGTGTCCTCAAACAGTTTTACTTATGTCATTAAAATTACCTGCTCAAATAAAAAATGCTGTCAAAACTGACTGACAATATATTTTAATATTTGGTATACAAATAGAAAACCGCCGATTTTTTTCATGATTTGAGGCTTTATTGTAAAAAACTCGTTACATACTCATTCTTCAAAATAATTTCCATTGTTAGCCAAAACTTTTTCTTCACATTTTTGGCAGCTTCTGAATTCCTCGTCGGAAAAATTGTTCTTCTTTTGACGCGATACACGAATCGATTAAATTTTTAGCTTCTTCGAAAGAACGAAAGTGCTGTTCGGCCAGGTCCTGCGTCATCAATCGGAATAAGTAAAATTCAGAAAGGGCGATGTCAAAATAGTACGGCGGGTGGGGTAGGATGACCCATTTCAAAGTTTCCAGGTATGTTTTTATTACCTTGGAGCATATGGCCAAGCGTTGTCATGTAGAAGTATGACCTTATCGTGTCTTTCCGAGTATTGCGGGCGTTTTTCCTTCAACGCTTGACTTAGGCGTATTAGTTGCGTCCGATACAGGGCTTCTGTAATGGTTTCGCCTGAATGCAAGAGTTCATAGCACACTGTATTCTGTATCCTTGACCTTTTTCACGGGTCCGGGACGATCCTTCTCTTGCACGTCATATTCGCAATTTTTGAACATTTGAAACCATTCCCGGCAAGTTCTTTCACTAATACAAAGTTCACCATAAGTTCTGCAATCATTCGACGCGCTTGAGCTGCATTTTTTTCGAATGAAATGCAAGAAGCAACACTTCCCGAAAATGACTCTTGTTCGGCTCAAATTTTGACATTTTCATACACGAACAAAAGAAACCACAGTAAAAATAGACATGCGTGATTCTGTGGAGTTGTTGACCGATGCATCAGATGGCAATGTAACGATTCTGTTTGTACTTATCGACCGATTTGCAATGCTGGCGCCACCTATGGGAAAACGGTGGTTTTCTATTTGTACACCCAATAAAATGTAGATAATTGAATGACCCATTAATTACACTTGGAATATATTATGTAGATGTTAAGGTTTTGTCGTTATTTATACATTCATTCTATTCTAAAATTCTATTTCCAAAATTAAAAATTTTAAAAAATGGTTTCATGCTGTTTTATTAACGGTTCGAAAAAGTTCGATCAATCACGTAGAAGATCAAAATCGAAGAAAACTGATTGGAGTTTTTGTAAAAATTACAAAATGGCAGTTTTTCGCAAAACTTAAAATTTTAGATGGATAGTAAATTTGTTTTTGACGAAATCGTAGCCATATTTGGTGTTTAAAAGTGTTTCAGACTTCTAAAGCATTAAACTAGAATTGTCAAAAATTATTTGACTATTTTATACAGCACGGTTTAGCCAATCGGTTCGGCCAAAATAACCTATTTGGTGTAAAATTGGTTGTATTTCCTTTGCCTAAAGCAAATGCCATTATCGAAATTTTGTAAGTTTTCTCTGTAGAATTTTACAAGCTTTAGAAATATATAATTTTTTCATTTTATTTACGACATATTATTTCTTTGTTTAAAACCGACACGAAAACTGTTTTTGTTTGATTATAAAGTGCTTATGTGTGTAGGTCTTTGCAAAAATTACTGAAATTAAAGGACTTCATCTTTGTTGCGAGGATCTACCGATTCCGGCTAAATTTTTTAGGCATAATATTTTTATATTGGCATCCATTTTGCATTCGAGCTGTCAAATACCAGATAATTACTCTTTTAAAGCTGTGAGAAACAACATAATTACTTATAATAATATAAGTATAATAGAAAACTATTAGAATAGAATTAGAATAAAACTGCACTAATGTGTTTTTTTTTACCAAAAAATTTATATATTTTATATACTAGAGTTGCCGTGTTTTTCCATATGTCACAAATTCAATAACCTAACTACTGAAACTATTTTTTTTTAATTTTCTATCTAGCCTAGGATAAATTGAATAAACTCAGCCGATATGTAACTAAATTAAAGAAATGGCGTACGTAAAGTCGGTCGCGGACGACTTTGGGATACCTCTGTACCACTAGCTTGCAATAAAATCCGGTTCCTTCACAAAAAACCAAAAACAGAAGAATTTTTAAGCAAACATTTTTTTTTACCGATCGTTCCTATGGGAGCTATATAATATAGTCAACCGATTTCAATAAAATTTGACACAGTGCTTAAATACCTTAAAAAAGATCTGAATGCCGAATTTAGTTCAAACATCTTTACAAACAAACGAAACACATCGAATTTTGTGTAAAAATACGTGTTTTTGGACCGATTGGTCCTATGGGAGCTATATGATATAGTCAACCGATTTGGATTAAATTTAGTACAGTGCTTAGGAACTATAAAAAACTCACGAATATCAAATTTGGTCCCAATATCTTAACATACAAACGAAACACAACAAATTTTGTTCAAAAATAGATTTTTTGGAAGATCGGCCCTATGGGAGCTATATGATGTAGTCAACCAATTTTGTTAAAATTTGGCACATTGCTTAAGTGGTCTAAAAAATTTCCAAATGCCAAATCTGGTTACGATATCTATATTAAAAACCGAAAAATAGCGAATTTTGCTTTAAAAAAATAATTTTGGCCTATCGGTCCTATGGGAGCTATATGATATAGTCAACCGATTTTGATCAAATTTGGTACAGTGCTTGGGAACTACAAAAACTACAGGGTATAAAAAATAATATTAAAAATATAAATATTGTCAACGTAATCTACTACCCAGAATCCTATTCTAGTTCAGAAATACATTAACTAGTTAAAATTTTGAAGAATCTCATCTCAATTACTATTCGTTTTGGAACCAAGTGAATTTTCGAAAAACTAAACTAAATGTACAAATGTATGATTTTCTATATTTGAAGTTTTACGTAAAACGTGCAAACTTAAGCCAATGATAATTTAAAATTATATTGACAGTGATTTGGCTATCCAATGTATAAGCAATTTTACTGTACAGAGGCAAGAGTGCCAGAAAAATCGTCACGTATCGAAATGAGGTACTTTGAAATACATAAGTTGAGTAAAAATATGAAATATTTATGATTATTTGCATTTAATTTGAACCCCGCTCTCCTACGTTTATAATCTTTGATATACTTTTTTTTTTAAATTATTGAATAGGATGTTTTTTTAATTTGCATTTATAGAAGAATCCTCACGTTACGAAATGAGTGTAATAAGGCGATAATTTTTTTACCCTGTACTTATAAGTACAAAGAGATATTGACTGCAAAAATGTGATTTTGTTCCTTTTACGTTTTCGGGAGCACGGCGTTATTATACTCTGTACCTATAGGTACAAAGGGTATACTAGACAACGGTCAGATGGAGGCGTGGCAGATCCCAAGTCCCTTATATCAAAATGCTTATCATAACCTCGGGTAGCGATTGAGCCATGTCCGTCTATATGAACGTCTAGATCTCAGAGACTAGAAGAGCTAGAGCTACACCAAACTTTACCAGCTGGTGCGCATATTTTCTCAGAAGATTAAGTTTGTTGAATCATGTTAATATCTTAAAAAAAAAACAGCATTTGCGGGAAGTTTTGTTGGGACACTTTTTCGCAAAGAAAACCGCTTCCGAAAGTCATCGTTTGCTCGTGGAAGTTTATGAGGAATATTCTCTATCAAGAACACAGTGTTTTGATTGGTTTCAACGCTATAAAAGTGATTTTGATGTAAAAGACAAAGAGCGTCCGAGGCAGCCGAAAAAGTTTGAGGATGAAGAATTGGAGACATTACTCGAATGAAGATTCAAGTCAAACACTCAAAATGTTGGCAGAAATGCGGAATGTCGATGAATCCAATCATTTCCAAACGTTCAAAGGCATTGGGAACGATACAAAAGCAAGGAAATTGGGTTCCATGCCCAAACTAAATATTCTTTAAAAAAGCGCTCAAGAAAAATAAGTTAGGTTTGGGCTTCTTTAGAATTTAAAGAGTAAAAATAATTAACATTGTTAAAATACAAAAAAATTAAATACATCAAGAAATTATTGAAAAATGCGTTGACCAACGTCTTTAGGCCATTTGTGAATTATAAGCACTGATTTATGAAAAACTTAATTATTGCTGGAAAACTAACGCATTTCGTCAACTAACCACGAGAATCGAGAAAAGACCAAAATAAATGTTAAACAAAAATCTTTCAGGTTTATTTAATTTTACTGCATTTTTAAATATTATTGACAATGTTGGTAGCGTACACAATCTTCTGACATAACCAGCAAAAAAAAGGAAAAAGATTAATAAAAAAAAAATTAATATCGTTAAAATAAAATAATCAAGTTTTTAAACAATGGTTGAAAAAGGTGACACTTGGTTAAACGTCGTCTTTAAGCAGTTGTGAATTATAAGTTCTGACTTTTTGAAAAATGGGATTAGTGAGCAACCGGAATTTTTTTTTTTTAAGATAATGATGCAAGAGCAGGATTGCTCTATAATAATGGATGGATATTCATGAGCAATATTATTGATCATATATTCTATGAAATAAAGAGCTGTTTTTTATGACTTTAATGAAATGTATAAATATTATAATAGTTAATTCATACATTTGAAAAGAAATGTCGCAATTAAGTAAAGTAAGTTAAGTCAGTGACTTTTTAGACAAAAGTTATTTTTTGAATAGTAAACATATTCTCTTTATCTCATTTCGCTCAACTTTTTAGCAATTTTTCTTAATGATTTCCAGACTAATGATCTCTACAGTCGACACAAGTCTCTTATATATTTTTCAGGCTAGTCACTTATCCGAATCTGAAGCGTATGGTGGGCGAGTCAGTAATTCATAGGTGAATTTATGAAATTTTGTCATGGTGACTAGACAAACATATAATATATAGGCTGGGCCATCTGTTGGCTTTTTGTTAATTGTTTATTGATCGCATATTTTTCAATAAATTTGTACAATTAATTTTAACAAATAAAAGTTGGAAACTACTCATTTATATATAAAAAATAATACAGCCCAAATGATCCCCGCTACTCCGTAGAGCCAGGGTCCGTATACCTAATTTTCGATGACTTTTTTTTTATTTTAATTGAGTAGTTTTGGAGTTGACATATGTCAAAGAGCATCCACTTTGGACGGGTTTGTTTGGAATTATGGAGTGTTTAACCATTAAACCAACAGATGGCCCACACTATATGGCATACACGTTTGGCTTATGTACCTACAGCTTCACTTTTAATTTTTATTCTACGATCGATAAGTAATATTTCAAAAATTTTATTGACTATAAACATACGGCATTACTTACACTGCTACGACCTCGAAGAACGAAGTCAACCACTTTTGAATCAGTTGGGGCAGCGTATCCAGATTTTGAATAAAAGTCCCCTAGAAGAAAATTGAGATTAAAAATTTTAAGATTTTTAATATCTTTGAGTAGTTATAAAGATTTTTTTGATCGATTTGGATTAAATTTGAGAACTAAGTACAATGGCGTAGGATTACGTGGAGTCTCACCCGTCATTTGGAAGACCTGGATTACGCGGACGACATTTATCTCATCTCTCACAAACTTAATGATATACCTGAGAAATTATTGCTTGTGACACAATCTCAACTGCAAGAACCTCAGAAATTATTACTACATGTGAAACAAAAAATTAAGGTACCTAGAGAAGTATGGAAGTAAAAACTGTTCCAAATTTATCTTTATTATTATCTCTATCGGCTAAAAGGGCCAAGCGCATTTCTTTAATTGCCAGCCTTATATTTATAATAAGGAAATTCTGAGTTGTACGAGGGAGGATTGATAAGTTTCCGGCCTGACCAAGAGATGGCGCCACTAGGCCTACCTTGAGGTGGCGTTCTATCTTGAAGCTATAGTTTCAGCCCGATCGCCATGTTAGTTTAGATTTGAGAGCACACTGAACAAGACGCCTCTGTGTTTTCTTGAAAAAAATTGATTCGAAAAACAATTCTACCGCCAATTTGACGTTGTATAAGCGTAATCCAAGCGAAGTTTTGCGTCGATTCATAACCGTTGACGAAACTTGGGTCCACCACTACCTCCTGAAACCAAAGAACAGTCTAAACAGTGGATTGGACCAGGGGAACCAACTCCAAAGAAGGCAAAAACAATTTTTTCAGCGAACAAGGTTATGGCTACTGGTTTTTGGGATGCAAGAGGTATTATATACATTGATTACCTTGAAAAGGCTAAAACTATCACTGGTCAATACTACGCAGACTTATTGCAACGTTTGAGCCACGAGGTGAAAATTAAACGACGTCATTTGGCGAAGAAAAGAATCTTGTTTCATCACGATAACGCACCAGCGCACAAGTCAATCGTTGCGATGGCTAAAATCAACGATCTGAAGTTTGAATTGATGCCGCGTCCGCCCTACTCTCCAGACCTAGCCCCGAGTGACTATTATCTGTTTCCTAACCTCAAAAAATGGCTTGGCGGTAAGACGATTTGCGGACAATGAAGAAGTAATCGAAGCTGTAAATGGGTATTTTGAGGAGCTTCACGAATCAGTATATAGAAATGGCATTACTAGACTAGAACACCGCTATGAGAAATGTATCAGCCTTGGAGGAGATTATGTTGAGAAATAAAAAAAAATTCTTAAAAACGTTATTTTTCTTGGTCAGGCCGGAAACTTATCAATCCACCCTCGTATATTCCCATGTTTCGCACAGGGGCGAGTGACAAAAATTTAGTCAGGGAAATTATTATTATATTTTGTATAAGTCCCTAGGCTTGATCTCTTAAAAAATATGTATCTAAAATATGCGGAAATAAGTTAAGGATTAGGCAAATGTTATATTAGAAAACTTTCAGCTGAGTCTTTTATGCCCTTACATATATAAAATAAGGCAAAGTAAAAAAAAATACTTTAATATTTAATATATTTATGTACTATAACTCCTAATCATTGCTACCAAGCCTTATCTACACAGTAGCCTAACTATTGACATTGATGCTACATGGATAACATCTGATTTTGCGCTATATATGTAACTATCTATTGGGAATATAGGTATATAGTTGTTATATTGTAGTAACATACATAGATTTGGATAGTACTTAAAGATACTCGAGAAAAAAGACCTATTAAGGTAAAAATATATATAAAACAAAGGTGAAGTGTCTTTAATAACGTATGGGTTGGGTCAGCTGTTGGCTTTTTTTTTTTGATAATCGCATTTGATTCGTATATTTTTATTTTCAACAAAATTTCAAACAAAAAGGAAAGAGGTTCCAATAAAATTATATAAAAGGAATTGTCAGAACACGAACATTATAAAAATAAATTAAAAATAAAAGAATATTAAAAATAAGCCGCTGTACAAGGAAACTGCAGTTTTAAGCAGTTGCGAACTATAAGCACAATCAGGGCAACCCTGAACTGAAACAAATGAAACTGCAGCCTGAACCAGTTATGAATTATAAGCACGCCCTAGTGAAAGGACGTTTTTAGCGTTTGGTTAAAAGTTTTTTTTGTTCACAAAATAAAATCGCAATAGCTAATTATTTGTTCATTTTGTGCAAATTTATTGTACAGAACAAACAATCCTATTTTAAGCCACTTTTAGCAGAATAACAAATCTTTGTTTGATTTAAGATTGAAAGCAGTTCCAATATAAAATACCATGAAATTTGACACGATCTTATATGTAACCAAATATCGTTTAAGCACATTTATTTTCTAATTGTAGTTTTATTCATATCTCGAGATACGCTGTCAGTATCCAGCGAATTAAAGAGAGATAAACTAATGTACGAAAAGAATATTGATTGATGATCTCCACTTGCTCCAGTTTTATTTACATGAGTCTACGAATTCGAATAAATCGATAACCCATGTAAGATTTATTAAGGATTTTCCGCGTCTTCTGAAATTCAAGTTTTTGCTTAATTAAAGTTTCTAATCACTTGCTAGTTACCAACTTACGTCTAATATACGAGGGTGGATTGATAAGTTTCCGGCCTGACCAAGAGATGGCGCCACTAGGCCTACCTTGAGGTGGCGTTCTACAGTACCATCCTTAGATAGCTTGTAGCTATAGTTTCAGCCCGATCGCCATGTTAGTTTAGATTTGAGAGCACACTGAACAAGACGCCTCTGTGTTTTTCTTGAAAATGCGAAAAGCTGGAAAAACATTTCTACCGCCAATTTGACGTTGTATAAGCGTAATCCAAGCGAATTTTTGCGTCGATTCATAACCGTTGACGAAACTTGGGTCCACCACTACACTCCTGAAACCAAAGAACAGTCTAAACAGTGGATTGGACCAGGGGAACCAACTCCAAAGAAGGCAAAAACAATTTTTTCAGCGAACAAGGTTATGGCTACTGTTTTTTGGGATGCAAGAGGTATTATATACATTGATTACCTTGAAAAGGCTAAAACTATCACTGGTCAATACTACGCAGACTTATTGCAACGTTTGAGCCACGAGGTGAAAATTAAACGACGTCATTTGGCGAAGAAAAGAATCTTGTTTCATCACGATAACGCACCAGCGCACAAGTCAATCGTTGCGATGGCTAAAATCAACGATCTGAAGTTTGAATTGATACCGCACCCTCCCTACTCTCCAGACCTAGCCCCGAGTGACTATTATCTGTTTCCTAACCTCAAAAAATGGCTTGGCGGTAAGAGATTTGCGGACAATGAAGAAGTACAGTGAAGCTGTAAATGGGTATTTTGAGGAGCTTGACGAATCAGTCTATAGAGATGGCATTACTAGACTAGAACACCGCTATGAGAAATGTATCAGCCTTGGAGGAGATTATGTTGAGAAATAAAAAAAAAGTCTTAAAAATGTTGTTTTTCTTGGTCAGGCCGGAAACTTATCAATCCACCCTCGTATAAAAAAAACCTTAAAATCTAAAAAACTTTAATATATATTAATTCAATTCTGCTTTACTTGCTTTATATATATATATATATATATATATATATGTATTATGCAGATTCAGAGAATACCCATAAACCATAAAAAAAGAAGGCTTAACAAATAAAAAAAGTATAATTAGTACTAGTGGGCCCGGCAGACGTTGTACTGCCCAAACTTTTTGAATACTCTTAAAGTGTATAAACATCGCAAGATTCTCTAGTTAGCTAATTTAGACAGTCATAAGATTTTTGGTTGACTTTTATGACTCTCTAAAAAGCCGTATGGACGAACTTAAGTATTCTTAAGAAAGCTCGATTCTCTAATAAATCTATTGACAACCTCTAAAACACGAAAAATTCAGATTTGAAATCATCGACGCGTTCTTGAAAACATCCGTAACATGAATAACATAAGTTTCTTTTATATACATATAGATTAGTTTAAAAATAAAATATAAAACGGAAATGTTAAGGTTGATTTAAGGCCGTATTTTTCAACTTCCCTGTTTTTAAGTATATTTTTTGTTTCCTGTATATTAAATGACTTGACCAAGTAACTTAAATAACTAATTTAGCAATTAGAAAAGAATTAAATTATAAAATTTTTAAATTGTGTCTAAAGTTTTAGCAAAGTCAAGGTTAGCTTATTAGTTAATCTGACAATGTACACAATGCCACACTATAAAAAAAAATATAAAAAAATTTGTCCAACAATTAAAATAATTTTTAGGCAACCCTTATCACTTAGGGGTATGAAAAATATATGTTGGCCGATTTTGAAACCTACCCAATAGGCACACAAAATTTCATGAGAATCAGTACAGCCGATTTGGTAAAACTTAAAAAAAAAATGTTAGGGGTGGCAACCCTGGGTTTAAAAAATAGATGTTAGCCGATTCTCAGACCTACCCAATAGGCACACAAAATTTCATGAGAATTGGTCCAGCCGTTTCGGAGGAGTACGGTAACTAACATTGTGACAGGGAAATTTTATATATAAGATTAATATTGTTTAAATTTAAAAATAAGTACGTCGGTTTTAAGCAGTTATGAAAAATTTGATAAGTATGCAACAATAACGAAAAAAACGCATTTTTCGTTTTTATTTAATTGTGATTAAACTACTGAATATTTTTAAGCCACTTTTTTTTTACAATATAGGTTGGCAACAGAATTTTTAACCAACACATTTTCTTAAAAAAAAATAAATGTTCCCATTTTTTATACCCTGTATTTAAAAGTACAAAGGGTATACTAGATTTGTGCAATGTATGTAACGAATAGAAAGAGGCGTGCCAGAGTCCAAGTCCTTTATACCAAAATGTTTATCATAACGTCGGGTAGCGATTGAGCCATATCCGTCTGTCTGTCTGTCTTTCTGTCCATCTGTTCGTCTGTATGAACACTTAGATCCCGGAGACTATAATAGCTGCAGATACGAAACTTTACCACCTAACGCGCATATTTCCTGATTTTGTTTTTAGATTTTAAGGGATTTTAGCGAAATCGATTAATATTTTAATCTCAAATTTCACCGAGCGATGCATCCGAATGTTAAAAAAATAAATGTAAAAATTTCACCTCCCCTTGCCTATAAACTACAATTATATTTGACTATACGTAATTATGGTATTAAATAACCTAGAATCACAATTTTGGAATGCTGATTCATGTGGTTCTAATGAACAAATCTATTGAACAAAACATCCCCCGCAATTGATTTACCGTGTTTTCTCCTATACCCCTCCACATTTCAACTTGAAATTTACCCCATATACTTTGAATTGATTGATATGAAGTAACAAATTCCACAACTTAAAAAAATATATATAGTATAGTATATATAAATTTCTTAGAAGTAAATTTGCAGGAATACTTTTTTTTCGTGAAAAAAGGTACAGTCTATAGGACTGTTGGTCACTGCCTCGACTGTAATACATTTTATTTCCTAGATTGGCAATCGATGCATATAAAAAATGCCTAACCTATTAGGTTAGGTTAGGTTAGGGCGGCAGTTGGGACCGACATCCCAACTCACTTAGGCCAAGGATAGGCCCTTTGTGGTACCGCTAGTGAGCCAATTCACTACATTTCCCCACTTGATGGGTCCCCTACGAGAGTTGAGGAAGCCATCCGGCTACCTGAATGAACCTTAAAAGGCATTTTGGACTCTGTTCAGAGAGCTGAGATAGATCGTTTAGAAAATATGACTGTAGGAACCTAAATCTTTTTCTGCGCAGTCCTGGGCAGTGACAGAAAAAGTGTTCCACCGTCTCTAGCTCCTCTTCATCGCCACAGCTTCACGACAGTCGCGTGGGGAGCATTCAAACGGATGCGTGGTTTCCTACCAACCAGTGTCCCGTAATGGCACGAATGACAGATGAGCACTGGACTCTATTCAGACAGCAAAGTTTTTTGGTTCTTTTACTGCAGTATGGCCCTCCTTATCTTGAAGGAGGATGCTGGTAGTTCCTTTCCTAGCCAGTTCATCCGCAATGCAGTTTCCCTCAAAGTCCCCGTATCCTGGAACCCATATCAGGTGAATTGAAAGCTGCTCAGCCATCTCCCCTAGAGACAAGCGGCAGTCATTCACTGACTTCATACACGAAGTCATCGAGACTAGAGACTTAATAGCCGCTTGGCTGTCCGAATATATACAGATATTCTTATCTTGGACTTGTAGGTTTTTTATTGTTGTTAAAGCCTCCCGGATTGCTGTGACCTCTGCCTGAAAGACACTGCGTGGTCCGGGAGCCTTAAAGCAATTCTAATGTCAAATCCTCGACGTAGACCCCTCCCCCTACGGTCGTCTAGCTTGGAACCGTCCTGTATACCTTTATCGAGCCTGCTGGGCCTGGTACCCCAGTATTCCACTCCTCTCTGGTTGGAATAGTGGTTCTCCTTTGAATGAAATGTTTGCTATGCAGTAGTCTGACATATTCTCAGTTTAGATCGTGGTGTTGGATCTATGTTCGCTCTCTCATGCGTAAAGCTGATAGAATGGCTTTTTGTTTCCCTACCTTGTTCAGTGTAGGAGGTTTAAAATAGCATCTAAGGCTTCATTTGGTGTAGAGTGTAGAGCGCCACTAATTGTAAGTTCGGCTGTTCGCTGAACCTTACTTAACTTTTTAAGGTTAATCCCCTTATCTAAAGTAGGCCACCAGATCGAGACTCCATACATGAGTATGGGTCTAACAATGGCAGTATACAGCCAGTGGACTATGTTTGGGCACATGCCCCATTTAAGTCAAATGGCTTTCTTGCATGTGTATAAGGCGATTGTGGCCTTTTTTCTTCGATCCTCTGTGTTTAGGTTCCAGTCTAGTTTACTGTCTAGTAATAACCCGAGGTATCTGGCTGAGTCGCTAAATGGTAAGGTCGTACCGTTTAGCTTTGGATTTATGAAAGGACCTATGCCTAACCTATTGCTTTATATTATTATTTTACATTTCGTTTTGTGGACACACCTGAAGGAATCGACTCGAATTCCATTTGAATCTTAGTTCAAACAAATTTTTTTATATTTTTTCTTTATATATTTTTTTGTTTGCTTTTTATAAAATGACTTAAATGCTATATATAATATATTATATAATAAAAAGAGTACCATTTTCTATAGTAAGTAGTAAAAACAAAATGTCCTAAAAATTGATTATAACGCGAAATGAATTAAGAATCAAGTTAATTGTTGCTCGGGGACCTCAAGATATGTGAAATGATTTATATCCTTCTTTCAAGCAATTTCTCTACTGATTTCTTTACTTTAAGCAATCAAAATGATTTTTTATCCCATTTGCCCTTGAATTTTTCACATCAAAATGATATTCTTTATATTCCTAACTTCAAAAATATCAATATTTGAATGCATTTCAAAGTGTAAACATACAGATACATTGATATATAATCATTTGTAATCAAAATGTCGTGAGCTGCAGCAATAAATATAATGGCATATACTATATACATAGTACATAAGTGCGCGTATACGAGTGTTTACATATAGGAATAAAAATCAAGCTCATTCAAGCTTCAACTGAATGCGGCAAAAATGTTTTATGTACTTACATGCATTTTGGATTCTGTTTTATTATTATTTATTTTGTATTTTAATTATTTACATAAAATAGCTTGCCAAAATGATTGATGACATTGGCAGCCAAGCCATCTAGAGCTGTATCTGTTTTTGAATCTGTGGCTCGCTAGGCTCTAGCCGCATAGTGCATTAAGTATACGCCATGTGCTCAATTCATATGAATGCCATTCAAAAATTTGTCTGCTCGTTTTTTTTTTATTATGCATTTTAAATTGTAAATAAATAAAAAGTAATGCAAAAATCGTAAATAAATAAAAGCCCAAAATGGCGCAGTGTTCAAAAATCAACGGAACCAAAAAAAAAATAATAATTACCCAGAAGAACACAATGTCAAAAAAAAAAGTGACTAACATTGAACTCTGCTGGGTCATTGATAGAACGCTGCTTGTGGGTAGAGGAGCTTGTGGGGATGGTATGGGATGGTTTGACATATTGGCCACGCTTTATTGTTTATTGTATTTCGTGCAAAGCGCAGCGATAAAAATGCTGTTAAAGTATAAATTATGCCAATAAGTTTGAAAATGCACAAAAAAGCGTTTATACGGATACTGCAACAACAACACGTCCAACGACTATTCACAAAAAACAGGGCCGAAAGGAAGAGCAGGGGCCTTCGAGCTAAGCACGTCATGAATGAATACTATAAGGGGGGGAAAAAGCGTCCAATAAATAGAACGATATGCAAGCCGATGAAAGCGTACACACTCCTAAGCCTTCATGTGTACAATTTTGTATCCGTGTGAATCTGCCCGTGTGCGTGTGTGTGTGTGCCAATTGGGGTCATGCTATTAAAAAAACAAAATGGCGCATACTTGATTGACAAATATGCAAAATTGCGAAAGTGCAAAAGACTGTCAGCTAAAAGTGAATGATAATAGACAACGTGGCTACGAGTATTATCTCTTGGAAGCTGTCAACTCTCTGTTTCAGCGTATTGCATAAGATAACGAAGTGCCTTTGAGTTCTCTATATAAAGCAGTCAAACAAAATTAAACTTCTTATATAATGTACTAAAATTGAGAGCCTGGGTTTATAATATATTTTTTCTAAGGTAAATCCACAATTTTATGAAGAAACCATTTAAAATTTAAATTAATTTCCGTTTCTCATAAATTAAAATAATTTAGAATTTTCGCGGCTTACTTCTAAATTTGTACGACACTAGAAAAAGCGTCCAATATACATGTGTCAAAGGCTCACGAACTACATACAAGATATACAAAAAAACTTTATAGATTTTGTACCTAACAATAAATAAAACAATTTTAAAAAACTCTCTGGCGTTTTTAAAAATATTCTGCTTTAAGATCAAGATACACTTTTTACCATGCTCATAAACAAATTTTCTAAACCCTGTTTTCACGCTAATTGAGGCAGATCTAAAACAGAGCGGAACAGTGGATTCCATTGAAAGCAGGCTTTATCGTTTTGGCTATGAAAAATCTCCAGAGATGTGACTTATACAGTGAATTTCATAGCCATAGGACAGTCTGAAATTTTTTTGTTCAAATGTAAATATTTCGGTTCATAAGCACGATCCAGCAAAACTTCCTTTTACAAAAACAACTGCCTAATATTGGAGCTTTTAATTTACCATAAGGTTATTGCACTATTGCTTCTCACGGTGCTTCGCAATAGCTTATGCATGAATAAGTCATTTTTGAAGCAATTTTGGTCGTTTCATTACTATAGGACAGTAGTCTATTATAGGGAAATTAAGTGTAAGGATGGCATAAATACATTTTATTTCAATTTAAAATCTCTTTTTGGTAATTTTATGATAAATCGATGCAATATGTGAATATTAGTTTATGGTAGAGAAACCATATAATTGCGAAAAACGACGTGGGCAGAGGATGATGTATATTTTATGGAAAAACATACACATCGGATATGCAAGTGGCAAAGCAGCAAACAGGCAGGCTGCTTTGTCCCGAAAGCTACCAAACATTGGTGGTCCCAAAGCGGGAAGGCGGCTGCTCCTCGCAAGGGTTGTGGCATCCATTTTACAATATGCGGCTGACACTAAATACCCAGGAGCTCAGGAGGAAGCTGGCAGCCTCTTACCAGCTGAGAGCTCTTCGGGTAATATCAGGATTTCGGACAATCTCGGAGGATCCCGCCTTAGTGCTAGCCAAAATGATACCAGTGGACATCCTAGCACAAGAAATGGCATCAATATACGACATACGCAAGGCAGCGGGGGGTTCCAACACCACGGCGGAAACTCGAGCCAAAGGGACGCAACGATAGCTGCCTGGCAGTCTAGATAGAATGCGTGCTTAAAAGGAAGGTAGACGTTTAGGCTCATTCCAAGCCTGGCGGAGTGGATCGACAGTAGCGGAGGTCAAGGAAATTACCACCTAACGCAGTTTCTCTCAGGTCATGGAGAATACAGAGAATACCTGCATAGGTTTATGCACGACGACACTCCTTTCTGTCCGGCATGTCCCAAGGAGAAAGAAAATGCAGAGCATGTTCTGTACCAATGTAGGACGTATAGAACACTAGTAGGAGTACTTCCACCTCCAGAGGCTGTTTTACACGCGAGCATGCTACCACTTACGCCACCGACGCGACGGCCACATATATAGAATTCATTACTAGCTGAAATACCAAGTAGCGAACGACCTTGGACACACCACTAGAACCGAATATTGTTGGCTAAATTCAAAACATTACTAGAAATTAGTGATGTTTCTTTCTTATCTTCGTAATGTGGGATGTATTGATTGATGAATTCTGCAAAATCCCAATGTTTATTATTCTTAACGGATGAAATAAAGTGTATTGTGTGTGTTTATGTGTGTAAATAATTTAACATAATTTATGTAAATGTAATCAAGAACCAAGTTTGTAGCGTGTTTTGCATAGTAATGAGACATTTTTTTTAATAATTTTGAAAAATAATGGATCTGGATTCGATTTTGATGTTAAGAGATCATTTCACTTCAATATAGTTGCAATTTATATTATGGAGTGGTTGGATTGATGAGCGAAGCGAGCAGGGGGCAATTACAATTACAGCTATTTTTTAATCCAACAATTGAGATGATTAATTTTTTATGATTATGAATTTTGTCGCAACTTCACTAAACCTATGATGAATTATAGGTAATTCCCCATTACCTATATGGAGTTCAATAACTCGCGAAGTCTCCGTTTCAATTAATTGGGGTATTTTTATATTATCCAATTGTACGTGCGCTAAGCCTTGAAAATCTAGAAAACCAAAAATACGCATCTTCAGAATTACAAAAATTTTGCGTTTAATCAAATTTAGAGTAACCTAGGATTTTATGTCAAAGTAAACCGTAAAAAGTTGGCTTTTACTTTAGCTTCCAAACAAAATTATTATTTAGTTTGATTCTAGCAATCAACAACACTATTGTTAAATATATTTATTTTTATTTTCGTAAAAATATAACAACAAAATTTATATCATTTGGAACTTAAGAGTAATGACTGGAGGATTTCCGAACATCCAATCAACTTATGAATGTTGGTGCAGACTAACGTATATGAAGGCGCTTAGTAATACAATTCAAGAGAAAACGCCTCCAAATGCAGATTGTAAGTCCAGAGATTAGAAAAAGAAAAAGGAAACTTATGTTGTCAAATAAGTTGCCCTAAACTGAGTGGTAAAGGGAACGGGATCAGAGTTTGGTATGCTTGGGGTAACCGACTTGAGGCGAGACTAAGAAGGAGCTCTCTAACCCGATTTCCAAGCTGGTGCAGTACTTGTGAATCGTGTGGACATGAGGTAGTAGACCATATACCACGATTCTCTTTACCACTCCGGCTTATTTGGTATCATAAGTTTCTTTTGATTTTTCAATGTTCTCGTACATCTTCACTTTTTTAGCCAATAACTTATTCTTTCAGCAGTGTATTAATCGTAACCATATTCCTGATAGCCTCTTGGGATCCCAAACTATGGCGATTGCAAATTTTAAAATCTCTGGTAGCCTGTATGTAACTGCTCGATAATGGGAAAGGCTGCCGATTAATTTGATGACTCTTGATTTCTACTTGAGTTTTTTATGCGACTTTCTTGCGAAGAGTATCCAAGTGACCAAATCCTGCAGGAATTATAGTCCATGCGCTTTGCTTAAGAAAATATATCATCTCACTTATTCGGCCAAAGTTTTTACATATTTTACACTATAATTATACATACCAAACTTGTATATATTCTTTTGTATAGGTCTTTCTATTGCAGCAAATAACAATGTGTAATGTAAAATGAGTAGCTCCGTGGTTTTTTATTTATGCTATATATAATATATTAATTAAATATATAAGCAGTAACGTTTTGAAAATCTTCCGAGCCGTCTTGCGACAGACGGACTGACGGACAGACGGACGGACGGACAGACGGACAGACGGACATGGGTATATCGACTTCTCTAGTACGCTTGATCAAATTTTAGGTAACTTTGGGGTGTCTCCGACGACTCCTTCTATATGTTACATATATTTTGGGCATGCACAAACTTAATATACCTCTTGTACCATACAGTATAGGGTATAAAAAACAAACAAGCCATGGGAGGATAAAACAAAAATTGGCTTTTGAAAACAAAAAGTGTTAAAACGGTGGTCATTATACACTTGTCGCATTTAGTTTGTCACAAAAGACCTATACAGTCGATTGTTGGTTAGTTTCAGGAATTAATCCCAAATTCGTCATCTGTCAGAAGATGTAAATGTGTTTTCAAACACTGTGATTGACTTTCTTTTGCCATACATATGCAACATTGAACAAATCTAGTACAACTTTTTGTATACCTTTGGCTATTTAACAAAATTATGTTTTCAAGACAAACAATTGCAGAATTGAACGTTAGGTCTAAATTTTTAGAGACCATTATAATAAGAATCCCACATCGATCGCAAGACATAGGGACCAAATATTGTTGCAATAGATGCACTTGATGTACGATCGTTTTGCATCTCCATGTTTATAAATCTTTTAATCAAACAGATTAGTCGGTGTCGCGCCCAATATATTTAATTCAAATTCAAGCCCCAACAAATCACGGCAAAATTTGGCATTAATAATTAATTTGCTTTAGAAGAGTGGGTGTACAGTGGTGGCATGGTAGTCCAGTGATTCGAAATTTCGAAGCTAATTTCGGCTGAAAGTTTAATCACGCCAAAAGAATAATTATTATGCATGAAGGTAGCTTTATGATTAAAAACTTTATTATCATCTTCATCTGCTGCCGTTGCATATTTATATTCAAGAATCATTGCACATATCAATACGAGCACAAATCGCACAATGAACAATAAGTTTGCTTATATATGATATGGCTAGCATAAGATGCATTCAAGTGTATCAATGATATCACCTTACCAACAAACATTATGCTGGAATTGTATCTGCACCATGTATGTATATATATTGGTGTTTTTTTTTTGTCCAGAAGACGCACATATATGTAGGTATCCATATATGTAAATACAAGTGCCGTGTACAATGCATATATGTATATACTATATATGGTATATGCTATATGTGCCAACATTGTTGTATATGTTACGTTATTGGCGTAGCATTGAAGTGTCGGTGCTACTTTTGCCGCAGGAAGCGGTCGCAGCTGTGGGCTTTAAAATTTCAATTCATTTCCGTTGTGCATACGCACAGATGCACGCACACACAAAACACACACAAGCCGTCACACGCACGCACCCACCTACACACACTAACATGCATAGTATAGTAGGTCCTCGTAAAGAGGACCTGTATAGACGACCGAGAGAGAGAGACCGTACAGAGAGACCAGGCGGCGGTAGTTGCCCAACAAGTAGCAGACCAAAAACAAAATAAAACCATATACAAATAAAAAAATACAAAAAAGACACAAAACAAAGTGCGCCTAAATGGCAGACTACAACAAAAACAAGGACAACACAAACAACAACAATAGAGCCACAAAAACTGGCCAGCAGGCAGAACAATTTATGTGCCGAAAAGGGCAAAACGGTTGTAGCTGGCTGGGTCTGGCGGAGAGAGGGTCTCCACGTCGGAGCCCCAGATCCTGTGTACGTGTGTTTTGCCATTGCTATGCAACATTTTTACGTTTAAATGTAAAGTGCTTCAAGTCAAAAATTCAATAAATTGCCCGAGCTGCTGCGGCAAGCGACATTTCAATGTGGTCCACCAGCCCACAATTCCACCAGCTCTCGAGCGCCAGTCGAATAGTCTAACCCACCCGGTTCTTGCAACGCCCATGCAAAATTGCATAAATGCATGACAAATGAATGCGCGCATGTTGCATACGGCCAGGTGCCGCCATATCATACGCGTTGTTGTGTGGCATTAACACAAATCAACAGACAGTGACCCACTAAGCAACCCACACAAAGAAACCTCCATCCAACGGCCCAATCCTCTCCACTTAACGTGTAGTTAGAACGAACAATATGACCATATTCAGTGGCGGCTCCAACCGGCAAAAGCCGCTGTAATTGGAAGTGCACCAACAAAAAATGGATAAATTGTTTTGGTTTGTATCAATTCCAGTCTAAATTCAAGATGAATCTGTAGAGCAAACCTTAAAACTGCATTTAAAAACCCACCAGCCATAAGAGCCCAAATATCAATATCAACAGGATGTCCTCCATAAAGGATTCAGTGGTTCAACCCCATTTTTATACAATGCGGGGTATATGTATTTAGTCTGTTCAAAGAGACGTCAGATATCCAAAGTTACCACCAATACGGTCAGGAGTTTAAGTTAAATCAATACAGTCTGCAGCCTTTCTGCCTCCATGATCGACTATATCTTGAAGATTATATTAGCTACATGATATTTGGACCAAGTCCAACTGCAACTTTCGATACTTGTGAAGCTACTATTACCAAAATCCGCATTAAAGCAGACTTAAATAAAATCAAAGTTAATGCGACAAGGAAATAATCGTATTCCACATATAAGTATATCAAAAATCTTCAATATGAATAACAGAATAAATGAATGAATTGCTTAAATTTTAAATTTACAAATTTTTGCAACATTTGTCGGTTTTTTTGATCTCTTTTCAATCAAAATTATGTTCGACTAACCAATTCTACTCTGTTAGGTGTACAAAATTATTCAATTGCTTGATTCTGTATTTCCTAGTGTTGACAAGATCCGCAATATACTCGTACCCATTTGTTAGGGTTGTGTTAATCGAGAGACAGTCTTGAAATAATAATTATTTTTTACTCAAGTTGCTAAAACTAGCTTAAATTATAAATAATAATACAAAAAAAGGCTTATCTACCGAAAATTTGTTTTTCTGTTTTACCATTTTAATATTATCGGTTAATCCTTAATTCGACTGCACATATGTAAAGGGTTTTCAATAAGAGCGCTACATAAGTTTTTTTTAAATAAATCAAAAACGGTTTTAGATATCAAATAAATTCTTTATTCCTGTGAAAGTACATTCGATGCCATTATGTATGGAACTCGATTTCCTTGGCATGGCCACCATGGGCACGCTTGCAGAAGTCCAGACGCTGAACCCAATTTTCGACGTTTTTCAAACATAAATCGGCCGATACTGCTGCAATTTCACGTTCGATATTAGTACGAAGTTCACACGTTCACCAAACTTGGTTTTCAATAAATCGATTGTGACATTCGCTGTTTGGCTTGTGGCGCAGTCCTGTTGAAACCTCTTATTGTCCAAGTACATATCATCCAATTCGGGCCAAAAATATTCGGTTATCATTGAGCGGTTGCGATTTCTATTCACAATAACGTGCCGTTCTTGATCATCACGGAAAAAGTATGGCCCAATGACGCCGCCGGCCCATAAACCGCACCAAACCGTAATTTTTTCGGGATGCAATGGTGACTCATGGAATACGTGTGAATTGGCCTGACCAATAACGCTTATTTTGCTTATTGACGAAGCCATTCAGCCAGAAATAAGCCTCATCGCTGAAGATGATTTTTGGATGAAAATTCGGACCATTTTTAAGTTGTTGCTCAGCCCAGTTCTTGCGTCAATTTGATCTTGTAAGGTTGTAGGCCAAGATCTTTCGCCAAGATTCGCCACAACGACGTCACAGAGATGACCAATGCTTGAGAAAGACGTGTAAGAGACTGATTTGGGTCTTCATCCATTGATGCGCTAGCGGCAGCAATATTCTCGACACTACGGGCACCTTTTGTCTCACTGGCACGGGAACATTTTGTACTGTGCCTGTGGATTCAAATTTTTTTACTAGACTTTCAATTGTTGATCTGGCAGGACAATTATGACGACCATAAATTGGACGTAGCGCTCTTAAAGTTGAGGCCACTGACTCCGAATTTCGGTAGTAAATTTGAATAATTTCGACTCGTTGTTGGATCGTATATCTTACCATGATGAAATGGCACACCTTACTGAAGAGAAATGTCAAGAGAGCGGGAAAAAATATGGCGTCGTTTGCTGCCCATATCGGTCTACTTTTGTAGCGTCCCTATTGAAAAACCCGATATATAACATTAGATTCAGCTTGCCTTTGGTTTCCTTATCAATTCCTTAGCAAAATGGAAGCATCTCTCCCAAAGCTTCTCTGGAGCTGGGTGCTGAAATAAAAGGCGTAACTCAATTACATATATATATATGTAAAAATCTTCCTTAAGAATGTAAATATAGATATTCCGTGGTATATTCTTTCCTAGAGTAAGTGAGGACGTCTCCAACTGCTACCTTGGAAAAATTGTATTTAACATGGCGGGTTTAGAACTTTGATAAAACGAAATATGTCTTTAAAGCTAAAACAAGCTTAATGCAATTTGAAAAATGCTATATTTATTCCAATAAGTATTTAGGAATATTTGTATCTACAGAGATAGCTACAACAAGCTAAAATGCCAAAAATGGTTGGCAGTCCTTAACTTAAGCTTTGACTTTCACTTTTTCATTTGTGCAATATTTATATTATAAGCAACTTCAATGAAATTTATTTTAACTGCAATGCAATTGCCTTGCCTTAAAATATTTTATTGTTTATATTCCCTTTTTCGTTTATTTATTTTGGTCAAATCAAAATCGCAACTAACGGAAATGAAATATAAAATGTTGCGTCTCATACCAGATCGAACTCGAACACACATAGCTGTTTCTCTATCCGTTCAAACTCATACATGTCGTGATCGCATTTTCATCAAACATAATTGAGCTGAATCTATCGTACCCGCTGCAGGCTCTACCCTATTTTAATAACCAATTTGGAATAAAAGACTTTTAGGCTCTCCTTCCTTCTGGCCGTTACGGGCATTATACAAACCCAAAAAACCTTTGGGTACAGGGTATAGGAAAAAAATGGCACGAAAACCGAAAAGCATATTAACAAATTTATGAAAAAGTAGACAATTTGACTAAAACAACAAGAAAGAACATAAAATATGATCGAAGAGGTTTATTGATTTCGTTTGGATTATATTTATCATTCAGAACTATTCGACTTGATTTCCTGTGCTCATTGGGCAATCAAAGAAAACAGTTTATTAAGCTTTTTTTCTCTTGGTCAGGAATTTCTGAGCTGCATTGTTCACAATTACAAATCAAGTATACAACTTGCATGCACAACAGTTTTAAATGGGTTGCGTGCTGTTAATATCCAATAAAATGTTGTTAAAGGTGCAAAATCCAAAGATAATAGCTGACAAACTATGGTCACGTATTATTCTAAAGTTGTTGTAGTTGCAACGGGGACGGGAACAGTAACATCAAGAACATGGCTTATGAGCACTGAAAAAAAGAAACATGTTTTGGACCATATTTGGCCACACCCACGGCCCTTAACAACAACAATCAGAATTATTATTTTTTTTCTTTTTTTTTTTATGAGGTACTATGGCCAACGTTGACTGTCATTATTTTCATTGCTGGTATTGTTGTAGATGTTGTTGGTTTTGCAGAGAACGTGCAAAGATTTAGCAAAAGTACTTAGGACAGCCGGCGGGTTCAAAGTTGTTACAGAGAGCTGGGCATTCAGCCAGGACAACGACAGAGATGATTTAGCCAAGGGAGCAGCAGCGGCAGAGGGTAAGAAGCTCAGTCGTCGAGGAGCAGCAAAAGTCGGAGCAGCCAATGAACCAAATATTGCGTACTGCGCTCTTTTTACAGACAGCGAAAAAGTATGTACACACCGAGGAAGACGACCTAGAGGACAAGTCTGTTCCGCTCTAATAATACCCTTGAGCAATTTGGTGAATTCTGAATTTCTAACCAAATACAATGCAACAAATAATTTTTAAAAATATTGAAAATCTATTCAGCTAGCCAGCATTCGTAAATTCGCAAAGAATTTCAAAGTCAACTGCCAGCAAAACCCGTTTAAAAATGTATATTAACCTCCGTTCGGCTGTTTATATTGATTTTCCCAACAACAGCTATCCATTGGACATTTTCAAAACAAACTCACCACAGTTATACCTTAAAATCGAATGAAAACCTTAAAAGTTAAACCCAGTCAACCGGTGGATATGCTCATGTGTTCTTAAATTTCCAGCCCCTTGCCTAGAATGTACTTCAAAATTAACTTGCTTCTAATACCTTCCCCGAAGAAGCTTTAGTCACCAGAACGGCTATGTCGACTCATGTAGACTCATAGTCGGGCTAGGAAAACTAATGCATTGCTAAATTCTAAGAATCAGGATATTCCGAAATGATTAAATTGATGAAATTAGACGGCTTAACGGGGCTTGAAGGAAAAAAATAACATGCAAAAAAAAAAATAGCAGTACGTAAAGTCGGGCGCGGACGACTTTGGGATACCCTATACCACTAGCTTGCAATGAAATCCGATTCCTTCACAAAAATCCAAAAACAGAAGAATTTTTAAGCAAACATTTTTTTTTTTACCAATCGTTCCAATGGGAACTACATGATATAATCAACTGATTTCGATCAAATTTGACACAGTGTTTTGGTACCTGAAAAAAGATCTAAATGCCGAATTTAGTTCAAACAGACGAAACACACCGAATTTTGTATAAAAAGCGTTTTTTCGGACCGATTGGGCCTATGGGAGCTATATGATATAACTATAAAAAACTTACGAATACCAAATTTGGTCCCAATATCTTAACACACAAACGAAACACAACAAATTTTGTTTAAAAATCAAAATCGGTTGGCTATATTATATAGCTCCTATAGGACCAATCGGTCCGAAAAAACGCTTTTTATACAAAATTAGGTGTGTTTCGTCTGTTTGAACTAAAAAACAAAAACATTTATATTTTATTTATTTTTTAAAATTACTTGAAGAAATTAATAAAACTGAAGTGGTGGAAAAATATGTTATGACTTTATCAGACTTAAGCTTATAATATAGTAGGCAGAATAAAGCTTAAAAGAAATCTACAATATTTCACATTAGTTAAAAATTAAATGCTGTTAAATAATTTTTATTATTTTAAAGATTTTTACATAAATGCAGATGCAGTCGAAAATTGATTTTTAAAGTTGTCTCAATGTGTAAATGGTTTGAGAATAATCAACCCAAGAATTTAAGAACCGGAAACTATTGAATTTTTTGTCAGTGCATGCTGTTGCTGTTGCCACCGCCACCCTGTCTCGACCCAAACTGGTCATGTTGTAAAGGTAACCTTCTTAATTTGTTATGACTGTCATTTTCGGGCACGTAAATGGGTGCGGCTGTGGCAACAACTCTGGTGCTGTCTATGGGGATTTCTCTGGATCCAAACTTCAGCTGCAGCAGCGGGACAAAGTCAGATGGACATCCATCTGTCTTCCCTGCTCTCTCTCTGTCTCTGTCACTCTCTCTCTCGCTCTCTCTGTCCCTGCCCCACTGAATGTTCATATAGCCCAAAGCGTTTGGCGCTGTATGCGGCTTGTCACTTTGCCTTGTTTCAGTTGTTGTTGGCATATATTTGCATTGCGGTGTCGCCATTGTTGCCGTTGTTGCAACAATTCTCACTCTGAGAAGCTGCGATTTGTACAAGAGGCAGCATCAAACAAAAAAAAAAAACAAAAAAAAAAAATAAACGAAACAAAACAAAAACAACGAAAACTTTGCATTGTTTACTTTTTGTTTGTATTTATGCTAAAACTTTTTTTTCAGTTGTTGTTTTTGCTTTTTGTGTTTGCTTGGCGAGTGCTGCCAGTTTTTCGCTCCAGAGTTGTCTTTGTTTTTGTTTTTCTGGTATTTTTCCTCTTTGGCTGAAAACTGAAGCAAGGCATAAAAACAAAACAACTTAACAAGCGGCATTGGCTATGGCATTTGCTACGTTGCGGTCAGACAACACACACACATACACACACACAACCACATGCATATACATGTACATACAGTAGACAATCTCAAAGAACGAACCAGAGAATGATGCCAAAGGTTAACTTCAGGCGCGGACGACTTTGAGATATCCAGTACCATCAATAAAAAAAAAATAAATAATATTATATAACAAACGAAGAATTGAGACCTAAAAATATTTGGACAGTTTCCTCGAGCATAAGAATAATAATAAAACTATAACTAAAAATAAGCGATTTTAATAAAATTTGGTAAACAAATGAATTATGGCCTTAAAAAGTTTTTTTTTCCCCCCCAAGGTCCTTTGTTATACCGCATTACCTTATTGTATAGGATGAGCGCAGAATCATATATCATTTGGTGGGAAACCTTGATACACAACTGCATAATTCTGAATACAAAGATGCCTAAGTTTTTCAACCGGCATCGAAACATCTGCCCATAGCCAATCCCATTAGTTTACTCGAAAAATTAACCTTCGTAAAAATTGTAAAGCATTATCCATCATCTCTCTGATGGTGCTTTCGTATTTACCCGTCACTATGATGGTCTGGTCATCTGCGTATCCAAGTACTGTCAGCTTAGTTAAAAGTTCATCGATTACGAGAGACCGTATCAGGGGAGATAACACACCTCCTTGTGAACAACCCTTTACCGCTCTTATGCTGACTCTTGTACCACCTAGAGTTTAAGTTATGTCCCTCAGTCGGAGCATGGATTCGATCCGTGCGGTCACGTGTGGCTCTATGTTTTTACGTGCCAACGCTCTAGAGATAAAACCAAAGTCAGTATTGTCGAAAGCTCCCTCGACATCAAGGAATGCGCACAGAGCTATGTTTTTGGAGTCAAAAGCGTTTTCAATCTTTCTGACTAGATGGTGTAAAGCAACCTCTGTTGACTTCCCTTAGGAGTAAGCAAACTGCATTGGATGCAACGGGTTCGTGGCTTGCAGTTTGTTTCTGATGTACAGGTCGAGAAGTCCCTCTACTGTTTTCAGAAGGAATGGTGTTTAATATTGGTCTGTGTGACTTAGACTTGGGAAGACTACCCTTACTCTCCTCCAAGAGAGTACAATAGTAACTTTATAAAACTAAAACACTGAATTTGCAACCAAGCTCAAAAGATCTAGTTCATAGCTTTCATCTAACATATGTAAGATCGCCTATTTGCAAAAGTTTTCCAAAGTATGTACGAAATCAGTTTTTTATAGTTTTAAAACATTTATTTTATTTATTTAGTATTTTGAAGCAGTTTACAATCAAAGTGAGTAAGAAATATGCCAAATTTAATGTTACTTAGTTCATATAGCTCCCATTAACCTAATCGGTGAAAAATAGCATCAAAAACTCTTTTACAATCTCGAACAAAATAAAAAATTAAAACTTGCTGTTTTACCATTAAAAGTTTTAACCTCAAAAGATCTAGTTCGTTGTTCTTATGAATCTTAGATAAGTATAACGATTTTTCCAAAAATGTCCCAAAGTATGTGTAAAATCTGTTCTTTATAATTTTGGAACTATTATTTTTTTAATAAGAAACATTTCGGTGAACCTTTTTTAGCAGTTCACAGCAAGATTTTATGAACAAAACATAAAAAAACGAATAAAAATAACAAAGGTTCCCATACAACTAAATATAATGCTCCCCTTTATACGCCAGGCCACACGATTTTGTGCATCTTTGGTTGGCTTAGTTTTTTAAGATTCCTGGATTAAGCTCCATCGCCTTTAGGTTACTCGAGACTTAGCTGGGAGAATGCAACGCAAATTTGCTCCACTTCTGATTCCAACTGACCGGGATGCAATTCTATGCATCCTAACTGCTCCTTGGAAATGTTGATATCACCAGAATCTAAACTTAGCTCTAATACTAACTGCTGTCTCAATTTATTGCCCTCCAGCATAAGATCCAAGATCTGCTGCTCCTGCTCCAACAGGCTATCAATAATTGCATAACGCTGCTTCATCTTCAGCCATTCCAAATTACAGCGCTTCTGATTCAACTTGGCCTCCGACTCATTCATAGACTGGATACGTTCGTAGATCAACATTTCATCGAACAGCTGTTCCTCGTACTGTTGAAGTAGTTCACATGTTGTTGTCGGATGCGTAGAAAATTGGGAAATATGCTTTAAAATTTCAACACAGACTTTAATTTGATCCAGATATTGGCGTAATTGGGATTTCAGCAGCTCAAAGGAATATTTGATTTCGGGAGGTGGCGCAAGAGGTGTGCTCTGCTCAAGCAGTAGTACTTGCTTTTGGAGCTCGTCCAGACATCTATTAAGATGATACTCCTCGTCTATAAGCTGACTTTGACACTGCTTTAGTGTCATCGTCTCGTTGAGTTCCATCTTCGGTTCAAGGTGCATCTCTCGCAACTTCATCCAGTGAACTTGTGAATGAACCAATAGATATTGGAAGCTTCGCCATTTTTTCGGCTCCTGTTTTTTAATCTGGCCCCAAGCATTCTTATCGCATTGTAAATCGTTCTGCACTGGATCCTGCTCCATTAGAGACGCAGAGTTAGCTTTTACTCCGAGCTAGTAACTTAGTTTGGTATTAGTTTGCGAGTTCGTTGTACATAAACAAAATTTGTATTGGCTTCAAGCTTTTTATCGATAGTCTTTGTAATATTTGTTGACTCTATTTTTATGCGTATATAGACTAATGAAATTAAAAACACACGCTCCCTTTGTTATACAAAATTTGGTTATTGGTGTTAGGTAGTAGTTTACATTTCTGCATTTTTGCACGACAAAGTGCAGCTTTTAATAAAATATGGTATATTTGTTAACTCCAAACTTGTAATCTAATGCACAAATAAAAGAGGTTCCACAATGTAACTAAATATGCTGCTTCTGCTTACTCCAGGCCACTCGATTTTGTGCATCTTTGGTTGGCTTGGCTTTTTTAGATTCTTGGATTAAGCACCATCACCTGCAGGGTCCTCGAGACATAGCTGGGAGAATGCAATGCAAATTTGCTCCAGTTCCGATTCAAACTGACCGGGATGTTATTCTTTGCATCCCAACTGCTCCATGGAAATGTTGATTTCACCGGGTTCCAAATTTAGCTCTGCTACTACCTGCTGTCTTAATTTATTGCCCTCCAGCATAAAGTTCTGCTGTTTCTCCTCCAACAGGCTAAAAATATTTCTATAACGATGCTGCATCCTTAGCCATTCCAAATTAGATCGGTCCCAAATCGACTTGGCCTCCGACTCATTCATGAACTGGATGCCTTCATAGATCGTGATTTTATCAACAAACAGCTGTTCCTCATACTGTTTTAGTAGTCCTCATATTGCTGTCGGATGTGTAGTAAATTCGGAAATATCCTTGAGTATGCCAACTCAGGCTTTAATTTGATCCAAATACACTTTAAAAAAAACGCGTAATTTGGATTTCAGCTTCAAGGAATAATTTATTGCCAGAGGTGGCTCAAGAGGTGTGCTCTGGTCAAGCAGTAGTACTTGCTTTTGGAGCTCGTTAAGACATCTGTTCAGATGATGCTCTTCTTCTATAAGCTGACTTTGACACTGCATTAGTGTCATCGTCTTGTCGAGTTCCATCTTCGGTTCGAGGTGCATATCTCGCAGCTTCATCCAGTTAACTTGTGAATGAACCAATAAATATGGCAAGCTGCGCCATTTTTTCGGCCCCTGCACTGGATCCTGCTCCATTATAAAGCGCAGAGTTACCTTTGTATTAGACTGCGTTCAAATTTTACTTTAAAAATTTTGTTTTGGCTTCAAGCTTTTAATAGATAATATATTTTGACTCTATTTTCATGTGTATATAGGAGTCTATATTATAGACTAATGATATTTAAAACACACGCATACTCTTTTATAAAAATTTAGTCATAAGTGTAAGCTGTGGCAACACAGTTTGCATTTCTGCCTTTATGTGAGTATAAAGTGAGTTTGGAGTGAAAGCTCCAATGTTTCCCTACGGTCTGAAGTGAAGGAGCCGTCACTCCTGCTCAACAGACCCACCCCGTTTGAGGAGTTTTTGGCAATGACTCGTCGAAGTCTAGCCGCTTCTATAAGGTTTTGGACATTATTTCAGAAGTTCTTCCAGGTTTCCCTTTTAAGATTTATAATGTTTTGTTGTAGTCAGTGAGAGCAGCCTTGCACTCCTCCTACTGTCTGGTTTTCCTAGCTTTGTTGAAGAGTCCCCTAACAGTTTTCCTTTTAGCCGTAAGGTTGGTGTTCCACCAGGGAATCTCGCGTTTCGACTAACGCGTTTCGTCTAACTGTCTTAACGGTAAGAGCGCTCAACAGTACTAGCTTGGAACGAGATTAGCACATCTTCAAGCTGGTTTACAGCCAAATCAATCTCATCTACCGAGTTGATGTTGGAGACTAACGAGTCGACCGCATGTTCGACCTGTGTCTGAAAGTAAATCCAGTTGATCTTCTTTGGAATAACCAATGCACCCTAATTGCGCTCATTGGACTTCCGAATGGAGCTCTGGAGGCTGTCTTGCTGGTAGCAGTGCCCCGTGGAAAAGTTCAACAGTCTTAGGACCACTACCCTCAACACTAAGTTTCACCTTTCCAAAGTGGTAGTAAACGTGCTCACACAGTTCCAGCACCTGTTGATAGTAAGTCCTAAAAGCCGCAAGGACGAGATGCAGAAGTTCACCATTGCGCGGTGCAAACTGGATTCTGCGCGTTTATAGCAGACAGAACCCTATCATTTGTCTGGTCGATGCTGTTGGGGAAGTAACCTCGAACCACATGTGTTCGGGGAAACCCACCTCCGACCACAACCTGCTATCTAGAGCCACCTTTCTCTTGATATGGCAGCGTTTGTTGTAAACCCACGCAGCTGTGGGTTCATTCGCACATATCAGTAACACACAGTTCGAGCGAAGGACACATCCCTCGAACTGTGGCGTCGCGTAACCAGAGAGTTCGATTGTGACATTTAGAATAGCATGTTTGAGAGTTTCAAAAAAACCGAGCTTGATGCCTTTGACTCCGCTGCTGTAGGACATCTTGTTTGACTCGACATGAGTTTGCTTGGGCTTCTTAGTCGCCGTATGTGGCGACTTATCGTCAGATCGGATTCTTTTGATCAGTGTCGTAGGGGGTGCCGATTCGACGGAAGCTAAAGCGTGTGCTCTGGAGAGTCATTTGCGGATAGGGGACCTTTTCGTCGACTATTTTATATCCTAAACTGGTACTATTTTAGTTGGACTTTCAAACGGAGAAGCAATCTTCTACTTTTATAAGGAAACTGTATTTTTTTCTACGCGAATTTTTTCACGCGCATTTTAAGGAATGTATCTATCGCTTAAAAACAAATATTGTATTTTTTCCCACACCCCTAAACATGTCAACTTGAAATTTTCGCCATATATTTTGAATGACTCCTTTACGTAACTTACGATTTTTATCAAAATCGGCAGAAGAAATATGCATAAGATTTGTTTTGAGAATAAGGGTACAGGCTTTTAAGCTGTCGGGCATATCTTTTAAGCTTTATTGTGCGTATAAAGTTAAATATATCAAATATCGTAAAACGGATAGGATATATCGCTAGCGCTTTAAACGCATTTTTTGGGCTTACGATTACCAAGATTGGGAGCAAGTGAGCTTAGGGCTCAAATGGCATCAAACTATTGGGCACCATACCCGGGTGAGAGTTATTCAAGACGGAACCACAACGATTTTATAACCGGTTAGCTTGTTGCTAGTTTTTTTTTTGCTGAGAACTTACCAGACTTTTGCTGTAGAGCTTTAGACGCTTCTTATACGTGTATCGGCATGTAGAGAAGGGATGATAGTAGGCGACGTCAAGTCCGGCAGTGATTGGGTTGTTGAGATAATGTATCTCGGAACTGAGGTTCGAGAAGGAGAGTTTCCGGCTCTGCATTTCTTCCGAAATAATCTTTCAAACGTTGACTTTGAAGAATAGTACAATCAAGATGATTAGCCATTATAATGATACTTCAGCTCACAGCAGGCAGGAAAAATAGCGATCTTGCAACATTTCACTCCTATAGAAAATATATAGTCACAAAGAATTTTCCTACTAATTCAGCTACTGTTATAAAATACAACTGTTCTTACAATGGTTAACATTCAAGATGCTTCTATTAATCTTTTCGCTAATGGAACTGTGGCACTTCAATGCCGTTAGTATGTTAGATAATACATCGTCACCTACATAAATGCCAGCAATGGCCAAAATTGAACTACCATCCAATAGGTACGTACAGAAGGAGACATCTGCGACTCCTTAAAGTTGCCAAAGTACGGGGTGACACGAGAAGTTGATATTCTCATGTTCTCTGCCTATCTGCCATTACGCCTAGTTTTCAGAGATTGTAAGAGCTATAGCAACCAAACATTAGTGATATTATGTCGGGGGTGACAAGTTGATTTTATGTTTTTGATATCGGGTATTTATTAAATAGCTCACATAGGGGTGTTTCAGAAGATCCCACAAGTTTTTGATGGATTATTTGTTTGTTTATGAAGATATTAAAACCAAAGTTGTCATTCAGCAGCTTTTTAGAGTACCCAATCACAGAACCAAATTTAATCCAAATCAATAGATTATTTCATATAGCCCCAAAAATTATATTTTTGTATAAAATTCTTTGTATAATATTTCGTTTGTTTATAAAGATATCGCTGTACCAAATTTCATCAAAATCGGTTACCTATATCAAATTGTCCCCATAAGATGGATCAGTCGAAAAAACGTTTTGGCTCCAAAATTCTTCTGTTTTGCCCTTGTTTATGAATATAACGTAATCAAATTTGACAAATAAATATCTATTGACAATTTGGTGTTACAGGGCATTCTAAAGTCGTCAGCGACCAACAAACTTCATTTTCTGATGAAATATGCCCATTGGGTCTCCAAAATCTAGATTTTCATACATACGGACAGATGGACAGACTGATATAGCTCAATCGCCACCAGAGCTAATTAGAAGCATTTTGGTAGAAAGGACTTAGGTTCTGGCACTCCTCCCTCTGTCCGTTACATATATTGCACAAATCAACTATACCCTTTCCATCCATAGGAACAGGTTATAATTTCAGTCAATTTTAGAGCAGGCGATTGCAGTAACGCACTCGTTGTGAATCAATCCTAACTTTGAGCAAAATCCTTTGGGGGTTTCTCTAGTTTCAGGATGTACTCCAAAAAAGCGAAAAGAGAAGTTGTTTCCAGCCGATGACCTCGGAAATGTTGCACAGTGTAATGTACAGCCGAAACAGCTGTTGGAATTGTGTTAGAGAGGAGCTTTATCTTTTGTTTATATGTACGATTGCTCTAGTAACATGTAAATTAATTAGCAGACCGATCCAACTCTTTTCTCTTAATTTACATGTTCTTTAAGCTGAACGTAAATTGTCTCTTAAAAATGATGCAAGAGTAAAAATAAAGATTTGAAATGTATTTTGTAATAGTAATAATTTAATTTGAATAATGTATAAATTTTGTAATAAGAGTTATGTTTGAATGGTGACACTTTTATTCATTTATCATATAGCATATACTAATACTTGAAACTCCCCAAAAAGGTACACCATACTTCGAGATCGTTGAGCTCAAGGATTCGGCGTAAGGCGTATAAGTAAGTTTTGTTTGGTCGGAAACGACCTTGTTGTAGTATTGTGTTTGTAGGGCAAAATTTTTGTGCCTAAATACTTATATGTATATATATTTAAATTACCTTATACCAAATGGCCCAATATAAATAAGTATATCATTGTTAAAAAAATTAAAATATGAAAATTTTTCTAAAATTAAGTTTACAATGTAAAATATTTTAAGCATTATTTTAAGCACACCCATTTATTTTGTTTGGTCTTGAATTATAATACTAATATGAACTTCTAATTTTTCTGTGTGTTCAATCTGAGTAGGACAGAATTAGGCTTATAGGGACATGAAAACCCAATAGGTTGCTTTAGGGTCAAAATAGACGGCCTAGCCGTTTATCATTAGACATAGGTTGGGTGGGTAGAGACGTGACGAATTTCATCAAAGTTCCCATATAAGATAGCAGCAAAGCCCATTTAATTAATTGTATTTATTTGTATTTATTTATTTAAATTTAGTTTATATTTTTTTTTTATTTGTCCATGTGCACCTAAAATTTATGTTCAGTGTGTATCAGGAGTCAGTGTTTAGAAAAACCCCCACCAGTCCGGCGAGCTAAGTCAGAGCATAGCTAGAGGTGCACCGTACCTAGATACCTCTTGAGCGTCCGAGTTACACCTTCGGCGTTTGAATACCCTACACACTACAGTTTCCAATTTTGAAACCCGTTGCAAGAGGTGGAAATGGGTGACTTTGCATATTGAGTCTACTTGACGCTACATACCAAATATGTTTACACAATATTGAGTAAAAAAATGGAGTACGTAAAGTCGGGCGCGGACGACTTTGAGGTACCCTGTACCACTATCTTGCAAACAAGTCCAATTCCTTAAAAAAAACCCAAAAACAGAAGAATTTTTAAACAAACATTTTTTTAGACCGATCGTTCCTATGGGAACTATATGATATAGTCCACCGATTTTGTTCAAATTTGACACAGTGTTTCAATACCTTAAAAAGACCTAAATGCCGAAGTTAGTTCAAATATCTTTACCAACAAACGAAACACCACGAATTTTGTATAAAAAACATTTTTTTGGACCGATTGGTCCTATGGGAGCTATATGATATAGTCAACTGATTTTGATCAAATTTAGTACAGTGCTAAGGAACTATAAAAAACTTTTGAATACCAAATTTGGTTACGATATCTTCATGTATAAACGAATTATCCATCTAAAACTTTTTTTGTAGAGGTCGTCTCAAACATCCATATGGGAGCTATATAATTTTTCCCCGATATCAAAAAAATAAAATAAACTTGTCTCCTATGGAATAATATGGGATCTAATGTGAAAGTTTGGTTACTGTAGCTCTTACCATCTCTGACAGACGGACGGACAGACGAACATGGGTATATCGAATTCTCTATTCACCCTGATTATATTTTAGGTAACTTTGGGGTGTCTCCGACGTCTCCTTCTATATGTTACATACATTTTCGGCTTGCACAAACTTAATATACCCTTTGTACCATACGGTACATGGTATAAACATATGTAATAAGTGGTGGGGCCTCTTGTGCTCCAGAAAAGGAAGCTCAGTCGTTAATGATCCAGCTGTAAAACTTGCATTGATCCTTAAGAAGGTACAATGAATAAGAATGCATAGATACTGTTTATATTTAGGTACATAAGCTTTTTAATTTTGTATCACTTAGTAGCCAGCGCTATAGTCCCAAGAACAAGAAATTTTTTAGTTCATCGAAATATGCCCATAGCGGAATTTTTGATCTCAAAAGACTTACCTTAAAATTATTCTCTAAGTTAAATTTTTTGTGCAACTGCATATCTATGGCTATAATGCCAATAATACCCATCACAATTTTACAAATTTACTTTGACACCACTTGGTAGAAATAGTGTTAAATAAATGGTATTAACTTGGTGCATAGAGAGGAACGTTGACATATAATATATTTATATTTGTTCGTAATGTATCTAAGCCTGTTATCTGTACGTGTGTGTATGTGCATCTGCGTGTGTTTATGGGGCAGTTTATGTTTAATTGAAAGTAAAGCATAATTATAGGCTTTGTGCTGCCGATAGACATATCAGGACATCTGAAGCTAAAACGTTTTCACTTGGCTTATGTTAGTGTTGTTGCTGTTGTTGCTGACTTGATTCCCTTGTGCTAAGTACACACACACACACACACACAGACAGAAAGAGAAGGAGGGTGCGTTAGAGAGGAGAAAAAACATAATTTGTTTGCTTGTCATTTTCGAATAATTCGCTGACAAAATTTTGGGGCGGACAACAACAATGGGCACAAGGCAAAAGAAGCCCAACAAGAAGAAGAAGAACACGATGAAATAGAAGAAGAGGCAGGCAACAAAATGTTGGCAGCGGAAATGAATGTGAAAATCAAGTACAAATACTAATAAACGCCCAACTCACGCATACACACACTCACACACACACACACACACACACAGAGATACTTCAAAGCTCAGCCATGAGCCATGACCAGTGTCCTGACATGAAGGGCGCAGAGGGCGTGACGCTTATTGTCAGCATAAAAAAAAACACAAAAAAAAAGTTGTACGAAAGTAGGCAAAAAATGTGCGCCACTAATGTGTTTTAATTTTGTTAAAATGCGATTTACTTGCAGGCGCATAAAAAAAACAGGAAACAAGAGAAAAAAAGAACAAATAAATAAATAAATAAACCATGAATGTGCTTACGAATTGGTTATTATATTTGGCTCTAAAAGAGACAGCCAGACAAGAGGGCAAAGGGAGCTGCAAATGGAGCATGCTTTGTTTGCTGAGCTGCAACGGAAAAAGAGAGCCAGAAAAATTTAGCACAAAATGCTTAACAAATATTTTATGACTTCAGGTTCAAATGGCTTAAACGCGAATTGGCTGCAAGTTTGCTTTAGCCATTGTTGGCGTTGTATTTGTAGTTGTAGTTGCGAGTATATTCTTTAGTTATTGGGTAAAAGGGTATACTACATTCAAGAAATTTTTGCAAATAATGTCAGCAGATGAGGTTGGTTGAATCGCAAGGTTAGTCCTTAACTTTGAATAAAATTATCCGAACAAATATATGAAAACGATTGTAATCGGTTAGTTTTGCTCAGCAATGATAAACATATAAGAACTTATTAGGCACTTTTGAGTAAGCCAACTTTTAGTGCTTTCCTCAATTTTTTACACACCAAACACTTTTGTAAAGTCAATTTTTTAATCGCCAATCTGTCAATCAAAGGTCAGGTCGAAATAAAAAAAAAAATTATATTTACTAAGATACAAAGAAAGAAAGCAATTGTTTTACTTTTTTCCGTAAAAGATCTTTTGGGCTCTCATGAACAAAAATACAAACTTGCTTAAAGGGTATCCCAAGGTCGGCTATTGCCATTGCATTTTTAGTTGATGTTGTTGCCAAATTATCCATAGCAGCAATAACTACAACATGTGATTATAGCATAGTATATAGTTTGTTTCTGTCTTTGTTATTTTTACTATAGCGCACAAGATGAAGTCCAGCTTTGGGTAGTACAAAAGCAGCCGACAGCTGCGCTGCTGCGTCGCTGACGTTGACGTCAACACAGTTCCTGCTGCCACTGCTAAAAATTGTTTGAAATTCCTAACAAAGCGTTTTAACAATTTGCTGACATTATAACGGCGACAAGTTGAGCGGAGTCAACAAACTGTTAACTAACTACAAAAAAGACCTAACGACAAAAAATGAAAATAGAAACTATGGAGAAAATGGAAAAGTGCTGATAGTAAAAGACTAGAAAGACGTGCACCAATGCCTCAAAACATTGCCATAATGCTCGGATCGTTCGTTCGGTCAGCATGTATGGATGGTGTAAAGTAATGTAATTCAAAGTGGGTGGAGTATTTCAAACTAATGGCAGGATTAGCTGTACAAGCTGCCTGACTGATTTTTCGCCTCCATTGACGAAAAACTTTTCACAAAATTCCTAATAAAAGCAACGTATATGGCATGAAACTTCATTAAAGCGTTAAAAATCAAAGACAAACATACGAACCCATCCATTCCATGATGTACCACAACTTTCATAAAACGCTCCTACGCTACTGTTGTAAGCATACCTTAAAAAAAAGAAAAATTTTATATGTTTGTGTAATGCAAGAGCAGCAAATACAACAAAGACAACAACAAACATCAGCATGGCTAAAAGGCAACGTACTTTCTAAATACTGCAAATCATTGAGTTTAGATATAGTAACTACGCTCCATTTAAGCCGGAGAGAGAGAGAAATTCAATTTAGGTACTCTGTACCAAGGTAGACATAATTTCAAGATACTATGCCTAAGACACTATGTTGAGCTTGTCTGATTTGAGTGGTGTTCATCAGGCCCGTGCGCAGAATTCGTTCATGGGGGGGTTTTGACATATGTGTATCATGTTAGGTTATGAAGTCAATAAAAAAAAATAAAAAACTTTTCTTATAAATGAAGACATTTTATTGTGTCTTGACTTGATATTCAGTTATTATATAATAAATTAACTCTGCGAGGTGTAGAAAAAACTTCTCCAAAACTCTTTGCGGATCGACCTCGACATCGCGATGTATATTGAGCGAGGCTAATCCGTTCAGCCGATCGTCAGACATTGTTGACCTGAGGTAAGTCTTGAGGCGACACAATGTTGAAAAGGAGCGTTCATTCGTCGCTGTCGTTACAGGCAGAACTGCCATAATGCGAAGCATTTGATGAACATTTGGAAACGCATCTCCATTGCACAAATCGAGTGCTTCAAGCGAATTTTGAACGTTCTTTCCGGCGATGCGTTGACGCCAAAGTTTGTCTTCGTCTACCCAGATGTCACGGGAATCATCCCGCAAAATTAAAGAGTATGGTTCAAACAATTGAGCGCAGGATTCTTCATTGAAATTCTTCATTTTGTTGGGGAAGAGGCAAGCAAAGTTTGATAAAATTTTGCGGTGATTCAAAAATCGATCTTGTAAATGGGTCAGAAACAAATCAATGTATGGGATGTAAATCGTTATGCGAAAATAATCTTCAACTGAACGTTGGAGCGTTGAGTCTGTTTTGACGCGAGCCTTGGTTTCCGCAGTTCGATGTCGTATTTTGCGCTGATTTCGCTCACGGTTTTGAAAATTCCTCTGAAGTCCTTTTCGGCGTTTTCTCTTCTTTCAAGCAGGACTTGTTTCGCAGCATCAGCCAGTTCGATAGCCTCGCCAAGATCCTGGTTTTCAGACTGAAGTACTCGACTGAGAGACAAAGTCAAAGAATGTACTGAGCTCAAAATATGCATGGAGATCTGGAAATTAAATTAAAAGAATAAAGAATATACAAACATCTCAGAATAGAGAGCTGGTAACTTGCTAGTGAGTCTTGAATTTTACCTGGAAATTTGCAGTTTTTATAGCTGAAAGAAGTTGAAAAGCTCCAGATTAAGTCGTCGGATCCTTCCAGGTGGTCGAAATCACATCAAGAGCGAGAATTACTGCTGGTTGTAAGTGCAGATAAGTTGCGACGGACTCGTGTTGCTCTACCCATCTGGTTTTGCAAAATTTTTTAAATTTCTTCAACCGACTTTCACGTAGCGTCTCATCTTCATTGATCGCATCTTGAAGAGCATTTTGGCGTTTCGGAAAGATGAAGAAAGTATGAATGCTTTCGAGGGTTCCCAAACAATTTCTGATTTCTGTTATATTGCATGCAGAGCTGACTGCCAAATTAAAGCTGTGAGCAGCACAATGGGAGTAGAGCGCGAGTGGATAACGCTCTCTGACAACAGCTTGGGCTCCATGGAATTCTCCGCTAACCGCTCTCGCGCCATCATATCCCTGTCCCAGAAAATATGTGAAATTAAGTCCGGAAGAATCCAAGAAATTGAGATAAGAAGTTCCTATTCCTTTTCCAGTGAAATCTGCGATAGCATTCGATACTTACACTTTTGTGTTCAATCCGCGTTTTTTTACAAAAAAAGCGACGAATGTCCATGTTAAAAAATATGAGGATCAAAAAACAATCAATGTCAACAAATGTCCGCACAGCTCGAACAGTTGACTAGTCAGTTCGAGTCAATAGTATCGATACTATCGATGGTTGCATTCACAATGACACTGATAATAGGAGGTAAAAAAGGCGGGAAAATTTAAAAAAAACGTGCACAAAATCGAGAAAGTTGAGAATGTCGAAACAAAAATTGACAACCAAATATTTATTATCAAGTCGGTTTGACTTTCGTAGAATAAGGACTATTGCCAGTGGAAAATTATGTGGAAAAATTCTCGATGGGGGGGGGGGTAAGAACCCCCAAAACCCCCTGCGCACGGGCCTGGTGTTCATCGGTAGACATTTCATTTGCATTGAATAAATAAATTGGTAGACGTGCAGTTCTTGAGGTAGACAGATCAGAGCATTGCAACATCTTGCTGGTACTTTCTGTTTCATCCTAAATAAAAAGCAGCTGTATCAAAAATTGTATTGGAGACTATGCACTCTCTTGGCCATTAGTCGTATGAAGCATAGTTCCTATCACCATCTTAATCATGTCTTTGTGAAACTTCAAGCAGAAGCTTTAGAAGCTTGCTTTGAATTATACATTGACCAGAATGCTTGGGAGATGTGACCACTGTACAATTGTGCCTAGGTATATGCGATGATAGAGCCTTCTGTCTAAAGAAATACATTTCCTTGCAGTTTCGTCCTTGTCTTGTTGCTATTCTAGTTTCAAAGACTGAAAACTGACTGAATTTCAAGTATATTATAATTTTGATAATTATCTTTTGCATTTATTTTTGTTTTAACCATATTATTAATTTGCAAATAATTTGTATGCTGCTCTCTAAAAGTACGGCTGCAGCCTTTATTAAAAGTGAGTCATTGCCATCACGATATGCTCTACACCCTCACATACACACACATTTTTTTGCCATTTCGAAATAGTTGCGTGAAAACATAGACCAACATAAAAGAAATCAACTATTTTGATTGAACATGCTCCCGTCACTTCCACACACATACAAAAAAAAATGCTATGTCAGAGATATCCAAAGATATGCCAGCACACACGCCAGTGTATGCCATACACACAGATACGGAATACACAGGCACACACATGCGCGCAGAGCAGAGCAAAGCTTGGGATAACAAAGATTCATAATTACGATAAGCAAAAGTAACAAAAAGCTCAATGGCAAGCAGCATTAACGTAAACATCAACACCAACGTCTGCGTCAGCAGAGGCGGGCTTCATAAAAACCCAGCAGGGCCCCTAAAGATAAGCAAAGCGCCCTGGTTGCCACTTGCCTGCCTTGGTTGCCACTTTGAATTTGTCAGTCCTGCCCTCCAGTCAGCTTTCTTTAATACTCTTTAAGTAGTGCAAAGTACTGCCAAGTTTATGCTGCAGCTTGTAACATATTTAATATATTACGTCATTTATAAAGCTTTCTTCACTTTTCAAAACGTTTAGAGCATAAAGTTAGTTCTTAAAGTCTGTCACTTTGGATAAAAGATTATATTTGAAAGTTATTAAAAAATATTGGTTCGCAAAACCTTGAATGAATCGAGTTACACCAGACAACCTAAGTACATATCAAAATTATGAGGGCGACCAAATGAAAGAACAAGGCAATTTGGCACTTTTATTAAAGAGTTTGACATTTGGTAGAACTAAGGCACCTAATATGTTTTGCGATGGCAAGCGATTCTGACTCCATCTTAAGGTCAATCGGACAATGTCTATTTTTCAAATTTCAAAGAACTATAACTCTGAAAATAAATGTCCTAGAGCAAAAAGTAACTTGAATTCGTATCAATTTTCGCCAACTAAATTAGCTACCAACATAAATCCAATCGGACAAAGTTTATTTTTCCAATATCAACTGGCTATATCTCAACAAGGTAACATGTCTTCAAATATTATTTATTAGTTAGTCTCTTGCTCAGCAAATAAAGAAAAATGGAACACCAAAGGCAAATAAAAGGATCTTTTGACCATCGACTAAAACAAGAGAGATTTATCAGATCGGTATCAGATATCAAAGCCAGTCAGCCTACAGTTGTTACTGTCTTCTTAAACGGAAAGTTTATACAAAATTAAATGCCATGTCTCATTGTGCCCGTATTGATGGGCTCATGGTATTATAAAAAACATGTCTAAGGTGTGCAGCAAGAAATTTACTTGCGAATATTTACGGCCCTGATCAGTTTGGAGTAATATAATATTATGAGCTATTGTCGCACTATACAGATATATCTCCTTCGAATTAGCATCTTTTTCGATCCATAGCACAAAATCTTACTGATCAGTAATTCAAAAATGGATCGATTTGTGGATCGCCTTTGTAGGTTAATCGTTTTATCGAAAAAAGCTATCGCCAGTACTTACAATCATAAAAGCATTATCTGTTCCTTACTGCTATCGACATACTCTACTAGCGTGACGCTCTCATAAATGATAGTGTTGACATCGGGGCTCCGCAGAATGGCTTCCAACAAAAGATTGAAAAAGTACATGATAGTGAATCACCCTGCCTGAAACCTCGATTGGTATCGTATTGTTCGGAGACATACTTTCCTATTAGGTCCAATTAGTTCGTTTATAAGCAGTTTCCGTTTATCACACATTGCAGTTGCTAGAACCTTGTATGCAATAGACCAAATGCTGATCCCACAATAGTTCGCCATATTCTGTGTTGGAGGCATTTTGTTTATAATCAGAAAATTTCCTTCCATCGTCTAAGCGATTCTCCGCATTAGGCACCAGATTTCCGTGTTCATCATTACAGAAAGATGCCCCCGGCCTTTCATCTTGTCGTAGAATTTATTTCTCTCCATGTGTCACCTTTCTTGCTCCTTAACAGCTCGTGTCAATAAGGACTGTAACTTACGGCATACACAGCCATGATTTTCAGTTTCTTACAATGAAGCCTCAAATTTTTGAACATATATAGAACTAACCAACAACTCTTTCTGTTTTCTATTGTAGAATTGCTTTGAGCGAAACAATTTTCTTTTTGTTGTAAATAGAAGAAAATATGCAAGGTTAAAGGATTGTTCTATTGTTTTCTTTGGTCGCCTAGTCAAAAAAATGAGTTCTTTTAAACTTAAATTTCAATAGCTTTGGCTTAAAGCGATCACTACAGTAAGTAATGGGTACGAGAGTAAATGTTTCAAAAATATATTATGTACATATATATTTTATTATTATCAATTCACCACTGTTTTGATAAAGTTTACTTCTTTATGAAAGACAAAAAAATTTTAATAAACGGATTAATATCCGTAATAGTCTAAATACTTTGGGTATAGAAAGTTGCAAACTAATCTACACGCAACTGTTTTAAAAAACATACCAAGATAAAACATAGCAGCCAAGCCATTCGACAAAATAAAATTTAACATATTACTGTTACTTCAGCTTCATACATTCTTTTTAACCCCCGACGCAAAAAGAGGGGTGTTATTAGTTTGACGTGTCTGTCTGTCTGTCTATGGCATCATAACTCCCGAACGCATGCAGTGATTTCAATTTAGTTTTTTTTGTATTAAAGGTGAGTTATGTGCGAGTGTTCCTAGACATGTTTGATGAAAATTGGTTGAGCCGTGTGGGGAGTGAAAGTTGGGAGGATAACCGAATGTCTGCAAATATACTCGTATGGGCTCTCAAATAAGTATATTATAATATACTAAAGTCTAACTTAACCTAACCTACCTATAAAAAGTATGAAATAAAAAATTAAATTAAAAATTTAAAAAACCCCCGACACAAGAACTTAAGTAATTTCCCTTTAAAAAGTAAAAAATAATAAAAGAAACTTAATGTTAAAGTACCTAAGAATCTATTAATAATTCTAAAAAAATAATATTCACATTGTGCCGAATTAGCGAATCCCGCAATATAATATATTTTGCCTTAGACAGATTCAACTCCATAAACAATGCCAAAGCCTCTTCAGCGCTGTTCTCCATAAGTAGAGAATTTGGCGGTGTGGGGATGATTTCCTTCATAGTTTTTAGTCCCAAAGGGCTTGCATCAGCAACCGCTTTTGTTCTTATATTTTCATCATCATTCCTGTACTTTAATGATAGAGCCACCGATGATCCGTGGCTATATCGAATGTAGCATCGGCAAGTTTTCTCTCTCCCAATATTTGGCAGACCTTCCTCTCTTTCGGTGCGTAGACTTTTGCGGTTCTTCTGACAAAATTTCAATAAGGGTAAGTCCGTTTAGCCAGTGTTTCCTAATAAAATTTTCTTTGCAGTGATTAGAGTTTTGCCACTTTGTTTTTATTTGGGCGTAAATAAGATAAAATTTGGCTTTTAAAGCATCAAACTTCTCTATAATTGCTTCCTTAACGTTAAGTTATTCCCTAATTGCCGAAACGAACTCACACGCGCTTTTGGAGTTTCTGAACAACTCAAATAAATTTGAGTTTTCCAAAGACATCGTTACACTTATAAAATCACTGCTTGCGAATTATATTTAAAAATACTTTTTGCTGCAATGTGTGTTCTTATAAAGTCAAAACAAAACTATGATGGTTCTGAAGTATTTAGGCAAATATATACAAATTTTAAACCCTTATCCAGGAAAAAATAACAGGTACAAATTAAATTATATTATATGTTTTACAACTACCTGGAAATACAAAAAAAGATTGAGTAATCCTTTTTTCCAAGTGTCACAGTTAGGCTTTTTTATATTGTAAAGTGAAAATACAAGCAACCAACTCTCAATTTAGTACCTGCATTTAGTGCATGTTCTTCTTATACCTGTGTCAGAATATTGTGTAGTTGGTCTCCTAGAGAGTTGGGTAAACCTAGTTCATATCACTAAACAAGTTCAATCGCTCTTTTTTTTCAGTGAACGAAGTCGTTCTTTTCGTTCAGTTGCCCGTTTTTATGCCGGTTTTTCTTTCTTAATCATACTATATATAGAAAAATATTGAAATTAAATTTGGACTTGATTCAAAATGCTAAATATTTTGAATTAAAATTTTTATAACTTTTTTTTGAGCGAAGAGCATTTTAACTTTCTAGACCAAGTACTTAGTAATTAAAAACGTTTTTATGATAATCAAAAAATATAATAATCAAATTCAAAATTTGAATTAAGTAAAAAATCGACTCCACTACTCCTTCCTCATCGCATGGTAACACATGCCAACAAAATGAGAAAAATATTCTTAAATGTTTTTCATAAAACCAGGTAACTCATGCTGCTTTAGTTTAAAGCGGTTGTGAATTATAAACACTGAAAATCTTGGACAATTAATATTTCCGATATGCTTATATAGATTTTGATGATTCCAACGAAAATTGCCAATAAAGAATGCAATGGTTAGGTGCAATGGGTACTGAGACACCTTGCTCTTGATACATTCTCGTTTAAGGACATGATATAGGTTCTAGAGTTTAGATCCTTATGAAAAGGGGTGGGGAAATGAGATGAGTTGAATGCGGAAACGCATCCTAACGTATTTCTGAGTTCACATTTGACTATAACAAAAATTTGCAAATAAATGTCACGATCTATGCTAGTTTTTTCAGTGACAAGCTTTAAATTCGACACAAATCTCTTCTTAATCAGCTATTACTTAATTAACTATTACTAAATTGGTCTTGGAATTACCAACATCTATCATTGCCTGCTCTTAAGATGTACATTCTAGTACAAATCTTTTGATATAAGCTATTGTAGATAAACTTAGTCGGTAATTGGAGGCGCTGTGCTCCACTTAGGAGTCCAGAATTCGTAGCAGTAGTAGTAGTCGGTAATTGTAATACTCCCAACTTTCATAACTTTTCTTAAATCTTTTAAGTCAAGAGACGCAAGGTTTACAATATCAATCTTTCATAGAATGGTGTTAGCTTGTTGCCTAGCCTGCTATTGGATTTGACCAGAACTCTATCGCCTATCTTGAAGATACTATTTTTTCTTCTATTGCCAGTAAAAGTTTAGCTCGTTTTCCCTAGGGGTTCCGGGGCCATTTAGTTATTGGCTTACCATCTTGGGACAGAACTGCTCCCAAGCCTAAAAATGCTGCATCAGTCGTCAAATCAAATGGTTTCTGGTAGCCATTGTAACGTCTTGTAATATAACGTCTTCAGAAATGAGTACGTCCTTTAATTCCTCAAATGTTAAACGCTGCTTGTCATTGAAGCTCACAGGAATTTTTTTTTTTTTTATGTGAAAGAAAATGTATCCCATCTCAGTGGAAGATTGATTCACAAGATTCATAAGCCAGATAAGCCGGATGATGACCCGGAGTCATACCTGCCAATAAGCTTACTACCATCCCTATCGAAAATGTGAGACGAGCTGGATGCCGCTCTTGTTTTTGGTGTTATGAATCAGTGTGGCAAACTCCTAAATCACCAGTTTAGTGACCTTAACTACTGTACTTCGGCATTTATAGACTTACAACAATCATTCGATCAGGTTTAGCACGACGGACTCTTTTGCGAAATAAAAAAGCTTGTTCCGCATCCCTACTTCTGTGTTCTTGTGTCCTATACTTGAAATAAGATTTATATTTACTTATTTCAAGAACATTTCGTACTTATTTTTTAAGAAATCACGTTTTTAATTTAAGACCAAGAATTTCGGACTTAAAATCTTTATACTTCATGTAAGATCGAAGTTCTAAATTTCGGAATTTTCGTTCTTGCACCCTAATCAAGTGTGGATTTCCCAGTTTCAAGTACGAAATAGTTGATTTTTTTCTTAGTGTATAATATTTTCGTTTTCATTTTCGTAGCACGATCGATTTTAATTTTAAATAATAAGCCTGTCTTGCCAAACCCTATTTTTTGAAGAACTTACGCACATTTTTGCTACTGTTCTATTATTTTTCTAGTATTTTTCTTCACTAAAGAAATAATCTTGCATTTTTTCGAATAGTTTTCATTACTTTTCGCTCTTTACTGTTTTGACGATTTCACCAAATTATATCATATTATGTTAAATGCAGTGTTTCCTTCATGATAAATAAATAATATATTATATTTGCTGCTTAATATTTTACGATTATTTTCCAAGTTGTTGCTGAGCAGTGTCTACTGTAGTAGGTGCAACAGAACTCCGCAGTCTCGTGCCAAGCGCCCAGCTTTATTTGTGCAGGATGTTTGTGTGTTTTTTTCCTATACCCTGCTCCATAGTGTAAAGGGTCAAGGATATAATAGATTTCTAACATGCATATAGCAGGTAGAAATAGAAGGCGTGGCAGATCATGTACACTAATCAAAAACAATAAAGTTTGAAATAAAGATTGAGAGCATCCTTGATTTTAGTTCTAAAAGTAATTAATTCTTATCTTGAATTAGGAAAGAAATTCTGAAATAATATTTTTTTTTAAGATTTTTATTTTGTTTTTACGAAAAATAATAAATTAAATATATAAACTGAAACACAAAATAGATTTTATACATTTATCAAAGTCAGACATTGATTACGACATAAGACTTTTTATCGAAATTTTTTTAAGTTTCTTAATAAATCATTTTCTATTCTAATTAATTTTTCAATCAAGATTTTGCGAAATATTTTTAAGTTTCTCAATAATGTATTTTTAATCCTAATTATTTTTAATATCAAGATTTTGCATTTTCTATCATAATTAATAATTAATTAAATCAAGATTTTGCAAGCTTATTTAAAAAATGTTTATTCAAAAAAGGAATTCCTAAAATTGCTCAATAATTTTTATTATTGATTTTTATTTTTAATATTAAAAATAAGAGTTAAAATTTGATTTTTTGATATAAACTAAAAATAAAAATTTATCCCTTTTTTGAAAGGTCCTTTAAAAAAAATTATAAATTGATGCATGGACTTTCATATAAGCCACTTTTGTCCCTTTGATTTTTTTCATAACCATAACTTTTATTTGCGATCCCTGGTCCCAACACTAGTTTCTAGGCTTTTACTGGTGTTACAGCCAAACGGTCAAATTCTGGCAAATAATGTTTTTAGAGTAGGTAAATAGATAAATAACAAACATATTTATGTTAAAACAAAAATACGAGTTTTTTCTATATTTTTTTATTTTCTTCCAAAGTTGAAAAAGTGGTCCAAATATTGTGGTTCAGGCAAACGGAAATAATGAAAAAAACTAGAAAAGATTCGAAGTGTTTTGTTTTCGTTTATGCTTAAATTTTATATACCATTTTATAGAAATTAAAAAAATAGCAATTGACTTCAAAGTTTTTTTACAAAACAACTTTAAACATTAACTTTTATTCCAAAAATTAAGATTTTTTTTATAGTTGAAAATTTACTCAACTTTGAGCGGCTGTAGAAACTAAACTGTTCTGCCGAATTGAATAAAATTTATATATTCGTGATCCTTGGAAAATTCCAAATCAGATACATGTATTGATTTTATAAAACGTTAACATCAAAATTTTGATTTTTGCAACGCTTTTACGGCTGCCGTGCCACCAACTCAAAAGAACAAACAATTTAAAACAAAAACCCAAAAACATGTGTTCCTATAGACCGAAGCACCCATGAAATCTCAAGTTGTCACAATAATAAAATTCAATCTTCACGTTACAGCAACATCTTGATAAGGAAGCTTAAATAAAACAATCCTTAACAAAAACGACAAAGTTAACCTTTAATCGATTATGATAAGGTTTCAATCAAGTCAAACAACAGCAAAGAATCGCAATCGTTGTTGTGGGTTAGGCAAAGGCCTATAGGTACTGCGATCAGTTTGATCTATTGTGCACCCCTTTTTATTTAGACGTTCATTCTGACCAGCTCCTTCACAAGGAGCATTTAAAGGAGTGTACCTTCGATGTGATCGAATCTGATGGGCCTATAAATAGCTTTTCCGCCACTTTTTTTGGAGTAAAGGTCCGCCTTTTCATTACCTTCATGGTCAGGTACCCATATCAGGGAGACTTGATTGTGGGTGGCCAATTGGTTGAGTGCATTGCTACACTCTATCAGGACTTTGGAAGTAAATTTGTAGCTCTTTAGTGCTTTGAGGACTGATTGACTATCTGAGAGTATTTCGATCTTAACTCTCATGAGTCATCTTTTAGATATAAACTCCACTGTGCCCATAATTGACACATTCGTGTCTTCTATTCGAACTATTTGTGGGAACATATACATTGAAAGTCCAATTCCTCTTTTACAGGTGAAGAGTGCAGCAGTATTAGCCTTCGATACTGTGTTTGAGATATTACTATTCCAAGTAACTTGAACTATCGATAAAGGACAAGACGGATTTGGGAGTAGATAGATTACAGATCTTATACTTCCTGGAAAGATGATAAGCTCAATTTTTAATGGGTCAACGCTCATTTTTAGTTCAATCGAGTATAAGATGTTCTACATTCGACAGCCGCAATCCAAGAACTGCCCTTTACAGAAATTACTAAATATAACACAAGTTACCTTGGGCTTTTTATGGAATCGTTAAATCTTTGAAATTATTGTCACTTTGTGTAGACTGTCAACCTTATAACTATCTAGACAAATTTTCTCATAACAAAATCGGAGCTCGAGCTGAACACATCAACAAGCTCTAACATAAAAATATAATAAAAAATACATTTTAGTTCAAAATAAATTTTTTCGGTTTCTTTTAAAATTAAGTTTAATCAATATTGTTAAATAGTGAAAAGTTCAAACTAATTATTATTAAAAAATGGATGTTCTAGTATCTCAGGCACAGTAAGTCGTCGACTTGGCTGCTTATCCAACAATCGAAGTAAAAAATTCTTGGCATAATCTTCTGGCCCAGGAAATTTGGGAGTGCTTTCGAAAATGTCAGCAATAAAGGGTCCTTATTTGAACAATAAAACACACAGTGTAATACCCAAGGCCCAACACTCTGCGGTAAAGTCATAGCCAGTGTTTCTAATCATTTCCAGAGGCATATGGGATACGGTACCACAAATTATAGGCAACATCTCGGATTATAAGTGCAGCTAAGGATTTTGGAACTCCCCAATTCACTGGTTGGTCTGCGTCACTGTCCAAATGTTCCAATACCAAACAGCCATCCTTCTTGAGTGATCCAACAGGAGCAGCCCGTATATTGTGCCCCTGGTTACAAGCTAATCCGCTGTTTATTGGGTTCCTATTTTCCGTAGGAGCAGGACTTGCTGGGTGCGTGTTAGAGGCTCTGCTACTTTGCTCACAATTCACCCCCGACTGGTTAGTAGCTCTGATATTGACCCGAATAAAAGCAGGAGCTTCAGCCTGTACATTGTGCCCCTGCTAACAATTTAATCCGCTGTTTACTGTGTTTCTATCCTTTCCTAAATTTGACCGAAAATTGACCGATCCAACAGGAGCAGCCTTAATGGAGCTTATGGAAGTGCCATCCGAATGATAAACTTTACTTATGTTGTTTGGCAATGGAATTTTTGCTGATAATATTTTAGTTGCAGCATTTAGGAACTGTTTCAGAAACATTGGGCATTTCCCGCTGGAAACGACAAACAATGCGTGATGAAATTGTATGCCTGATGGACTATTCTGACTGACGCTGTGCCAGAACTACCGTACAAGATTGTTTGGCTATTCCACAGAGTTGCTGCCCTTTCTGGACCCAACCTTTGGAAGCGAAATTTATAGTTTATTCGACTGCGATCACAAATTCATTTCAAACTTTTAGTTAGGAACTACGCTTTTATTGTGAAAAACTAATTTTTTTATTAAAATTACTTAGTATATTTCCAAGCTTTACGAGTCTTTCGAATATCAAATACTTTCTAGAAACACAGTGGTAAGTATATCAATGGCGAATCAAAACATGTTAGGTTAGGTTCGGTAATGGCGCCATACTTAGGCCTAAGCCAGCCCATTGTAAAACCGCAAATCTCTCGTTAATCCTTCTCCTGAGATAGTCACGCTAAAAGGATTCCCATCGCGTGGCTACTATGTAGCAAGCAATCCTTATCGGGGATTTAGGCTCTAGACCCCCAAGTTCGAAAAATGTGTTGAAAGTCTTTTGCGAGCTGAAGTGAAAAACTCCTCCCCAAGACCAAATCCTAGATCCGCTCCTGGTCAACAGGCTGGTAGACTGTGCCTATAACTAACTAACATCATCGTATGGCCCTTACAACCCGCTCTCGGGTTACGGCCGACCTCAGCAGCTCTCGCCAGGCGCCTCTGCTTTGCGCGCGCCTTCTCCAATTAGAAATACCAAGGGAGGATAGGTTCTCCTCCACTTGATCTCTCCATCGGAGTCGTGGTCGTCCCCTCCGTCTCACTCGTCGGCTTTCGCTTCGAATACCTTTTTCGCTGGAGCATCATTATCCATACGTACGGCATGGCCGAGCCAGCGCAGACGTTGTATTGTGATACGCTGCACAACATCCATGTCGTCGTAGAGCTCGTACAGCTCGTGGTTCATCCGTATGCGATAGCCTTCCTCAAAACGTACGGGACCGAAGATTTTGCGTAGAATTTTCCTCTCAAACACCCCAAGAGCAGCTGCATCTGTCCGTGACACAACCCATGCTTCTGTGCCGTATAAGAGCACGGGCAAGATGAGCGTCTTGTAGAGTGTTACTTTGGTTGGTCGAGAGAGGTCTCTGCTGCACATCTGCTTACTGAGACCATAGTAACACCTATTGGCAAATGTAATTCTCCGCTTTATCTCCAGGCTGATGTCATTTTCAGTGTTAACGGCGATGCCAAGGTACGTGAAATCCTTGACCACTTCAAAAGTATAGCGATCCGCTACAACATGGGAGCCCAGACGCCGAGCGTTCCTGTTCGTAGACAGCATATACTTCGTCTTGCCCTCGTTAACCGCTAGACCCACTTTCGCTGACTCCTTTTCTATTGCGGAAAATGCAGCAGTAACATCTCGCTTGCAACGCCCGATGATATCGATATCATCCGCGTATGCAAGAAGCTGGACACTCTTGTAAAAAATAGTGCCATTGCGATGTACACCGGCCTTCCGCAGTACCCCTTCCATCACGAAATTAAAGAGGTCGCATGATAGAGGATCGCCTTGTCTGAAACCTCGAACAGTATTGAAAGGTTCGGAGAGGTCTGCTCCTACCTTAACAGAGCTGATGGTGCCGCTCAATGTCATTCTGCAAAGACGAATCAGCTTTGCAGGAATACCGAACTCAGACATGGTGGTGTACAGGCGATCCCTTATCGGGCTATCGAACGCAGCTTTGTAATCGATAAAAAGATGATGAGTATCGATCTGCTTTTCGTGGGTTTTTTCCAGGATTTGTCGTAGCGTAAAGATCTGGTCTGTGGTGGACTTACCAGGTCTGGAACCGCACTGATAGGGACCGATCAGTGTGTTGGCATATGGCTTCAGTCTTTCACATAGTACGCTCGACAGGATCTTGTATGAGATGGCAATAAGACTGATTCCCCGGTAGTTGGCACATATCGTCGGGTCACCCTTCTTCAATATAGGACAAAGGACACTGAGCATCCAATCGTCGGGCATGCTTTCCGCTAGCCATATTTTGCATAGGAGCTGATGCATGCACCCTATCAGCTCGTCGCCACCAGCCTTAAACAACTCAGCAGGCACTCCATCAGCACCGGCTGCTTTGTTGTTTTTGAGCCGCATTATTGCAACTCGGGCTTCCTCATAGCTAGGCGGTGGGACACACTAACTATACCAACTCTTTTTCCCAAAGGTCTGGAGCAGCAGTACGACAGATGGAACTAATTTGTTGCAAATGGGGAAGGATCCACATTCTCCATCACAATTTCGTGTCATTGGCACTTTAGCCAATATGAAGGAGTTTACCGAGGTCTTTAAATGTAAGCCGGGTAAACGCATGAATCCAACCAAAAAATGCGAGATTTGGTTAACCTAGTTGACTAGGTCAAAGCAAAGGATCTCCAATTTTCTCAAAAATATACCAAAAAAATTTGCAGATAACTTTAAAAAAAAAAAATTTGTATATTACGGTCAACAAACTATGGAAAATTGTGTATTGCTCTAAAATTTAATTTTTTTGGGCTTTGATTTTAGGACTTCAGTAATTATTGTGCCTATGGAATGTATGGGAAGGATATCTGTTATGTGTATGTTTTTAGAACTATGTATGTAATGGAAGGGTGGCCTCTATGTACCAAAGCTGAGACTTAATTGCAAAACTAACCTAATAATAATAATTATTTGATAATAAAAAAAAATATTTCCATGAAATACGGCTTGAAAGTGTTGCTCAAGGCAAAAATATTTCAAAGTAACTATATATGCGGAGTATACCTTATAGTAGGGTATATGGTATAGGGTATTTAGCGTATGGATATGTGTGTATAGATATTGTATCTATATTTGTTTATTTATAAAATGAAATGCTAGCAATTGGCTACTTAATTGATCGATAAATTGGTCGAATAAATTCCGATATGTCTTTTCATGTCGATAACTTTGAGATGTATATTTTTAAATATATGTTAAGCCATATAATTTATATTTTTGGTAAATTCAACTTTGAAACTTTTAAAACGTTACTTTCTATTTGGCAAATTGTTTGCAATCTATAAATTTTTACTTATTTATATAATTTCTTTCTTAATTATCGAACAAAAGCATCAATTTAGATATTTTTTATATTTATCAATATATATAGAAATATTTGCCAGTTCCAAAGCCAAAGTTTCAGTTAGTTAAATAAAATATATTATAATTAATCGAATAATTTAATCTCTACTTTTAGTTGGGTTCATGGCACGAAATTCTTGTTGCTTCAAAACAGCTTCAGCTTCTTTTTATCAAACCAATTTCCAACCGATAAATTTTTCCAAACTATTTGCTGTCAATAGCTTTTGACTAATTTATCGAGTAGAAATATAAAGTTACTTTATTACTTATATTTACAGATAGATTGAAATATTTCCAAGTTCCAAATTCAAAGCGACAGTTAGTTAAATAAAATATATTTTAATGCACAATGTTCGATAAATTAATCAAATAATTAAAACTCTTGCTGGGTTCATCGTCATAAATGGTTCTTGCTTTTTAACAACTCTAGCCCCTTTATCCCCAAACTTAACTATAAGTTATTCAAATTTTTTGCAGTCAATACCTTTTTACTTATTTATCGAATACTTGTATTTGATAGCTATGCTATTTTGTTGTTTATATTTTTAAATATACTGAAATATTCCCAAGTTCCAAAGATCAAGACTCATTTAATTATGAATTTAATAAAATATATTACAATGTATAATGATCGATAAATTAATCGAATATTTAAAGCTCTACATTTTTAGTAGGCTTCATCGCCAAAAATTCAAAGCAATTCTAGCTATTCTATTCAGATAACTATTTCCAAATAATTTGCTGTCAATAACTTTTTACTTATTTATCGAATACAAGTATATTTATGCTTATAGTTATGTACAAAGATCGACAAATTAGAAAAATAATTAAAAAAAAACACACATCTAGCTGCCTTTTCACCAAATAATTTGCGATCGATAACTTTTTCCAAATTATTTTTTGTCATTATTTTTACGTATTTATCGAATACAAGTACAAACATAGTTTATTATTTATATTTATAGATATACTTAAATATATCCAACTACCAAAGTCAAAGAGTCATTAAATTATGAGGTCAATAAAATATATTACAATATAAAGTGATCGATACACTATTCGAATAGTTAGACTTTACAATCTTATTTGACTTCGTGGCAAAAAAAATTCTTGTTTCTAAATAACAACGCTTTAATTTAATAATTTATTTAAAAATCTCAATTTTAGATTACATTTTTTATTTAAAATATTAAAAAAAAATATTCTTAAAAATTCGAGTCTTGTTTTTGGCAGTTTTGTAGGAATTTTTTTTTCAAAGTAATTCTTTAAAGCATTATTTACGAAAAAAATTTAATTAAAATTTTTAGCATTGCTAATTTTAATGCTTATAAAAAATTCTAACAAAACTCCCAAAAATAAGACTCGAATTTAAAAAAAGAAACTTTCAAACTCGATTTCAATTCTTATATTAGAAACAAAAATATATTTAAATTTTATGGCATGAACAAAAATGTTTAAAATCCTCAAAATTAAAAATTACATATTTTCGAACTACACTCACTTGGCTTATTGTAAAGGTGCAAAGAACAGCACTTCCGATTTTCTTGAGATTATATAATGCTGGTGTTTTTGGAACTTGTATTCAGAACCCAGAAACCTACGAAAACGGAAGTTGATATTTTTTTGGATTGGTGCACTGATTTGCACTTTGTACTGACGCCTAATTTTTGCATTCTTCTGCCTTTTTTTCCTTTGGTGTTCTTAAGCATATTCAAAATTCGTCGCAGCAAAAACAACAACAACCAAATAGTCGCAACCCACCATAAAAAAATGCTTGTTTGTTGTTGTTGCGCTAAAAAAACAAAAACCAGAGAGCAATTGCTCGCTCAATTGAGCGAACACAAATCTGAGAGCGTAAGCCGTGAGTGAAGCGCGCTCTCGTTCACCGCATTTTCCTATCCTACAGCTGTTCTTTTTCGAACCATTTAAGAACTAGTAACGTAGTAGTAATTCCTGCAGGGATAGTGTTGATTGGTCGGCAAAGAATACGTATGCATTTTTTTTTGCGTTTGCATTGAATATTCTGTAGTACGACTGTGGCAGCACTAAAATAATATTGCCGATAGGCGAGAGTGCGATAAACTCTTGGTTTGGTTGACATCGGCATGAGCGACTATCGAAGCGGCTATCATCACTTACTTTACTTCTGTCTCGCGCTAAAACATATCACAATTCGGCGCATAATTTTCGTTGTATTGTAATTTACAATTTGTAATATATTAAAAAATATACAATAATATTCATATAATGGCGTTTGATTGCTAAAGTGGTGACCCCGATGTGATCTATACCAACATCGTATAATCAAAAATACAATAAAATAAAACAACAACATTGCGCAATATTGTGAAAACAGAAGATTTTTTTTAATAAAAAAATTAAAATGTAAAGAACAATTAATTAAATAAAATAGGCGATGGTACAATACTTGTAATCTATGTATAGACTGCAAGACTTGGTAGTCTTAGGTAACATATGAAAAACAATTAAAGAATTGTAAACACGCCCTCTAAAAAATCTAAAAGCCAAAATATAATGAAATTGGGAATGTGTTCAATGATATATATGTCAATATATTTTGGGCTAAGTTGCAAGTGCGATATTGCATTTTGTTTAAATTAACATACAACATTGCTCAGCTATTGTGCATCAAAAATGTATAACTTTTTAGCAATAAGCTCAAATTTTTTCAATGTTCCAGTGTTTCACTTTTTAGTCGTAGGGGGACAATAGACGCCATGAACATGTTTGCATCTGTAATACCTTCATGATCTTTGGTTATTGATTGCTTGTAAGCACTTTGGTCAGAAGATCCATCGCAACCCCATTTGCTTAATAATGTGAGGTTTTCTGGAAGAGTCTCCATCTCATTTTCAGATAAGCTTTCAATGAGGCGTTTTGCATTTTGATCCATGAGGTCTTGAAGTTTGACCTCTGGTGAGCCTGCCGTCACTATCGTTGGTTGTGGTACTGCGTTCAGCTTAGCCTATCCAATATTTTTGTATCCAAGAAAAATATTCACATTGTGCCGAATTAGCGAATCCCGCAATATAATATATTTTCCCTTGGACAGATTAAACTCCATAAACAATGCCAAAGCCTCTTCAGCGCTGTACTCCATATGTAGAGAATTTGGCGGTACGGGGATGCTTTCCTTCATCGTTTTAAGTCGCAAAGGTCTTGCATCAGCAACCGCTTTTGTTCTTATATTTTTATCATCATTCCTGTACTTTAATGATAGAGCCACCGATGATCCGTGGCTATATCGAATGTAGCATCGGCAAGTTTTCTCTCTCCCAATATTTGGCAGACCTTCCTCTCTTTCGGTGCGTAGACTTTTGCGGTTCTTCTGACAAAATTTCAATAAGGGTAAGTCCGTTTAGCCAGTGTTTCCTAATAAAATTTTCTTTGCAGTGATTAGAGTTTTGCCACTTTGTTTTTATTTGGGCGTAAATAAGATAAAATTTGGCTTTTAAAGCATCAAACTTCTCTATAATTGCTTCCTTAACGTTAAGTTATTCCCTAATTGCCGAAACGAACTCACACGCGCTTTTGGAGTTTCTGAACAACTCAAATAAATTTGAGTTTTCCAAAGACATCGTTACACTTATAAAATCACTGCTTGCGAATTATATTTAAAAATACTTTTTGCTGCAATGTGTGTTCTTATAAAGTCAAAACAAAACTATGATGGTTCTGAAGTATTTAGGCAAATATATACAAATTTTAAACCCTTATCCAGGAAAAAATAACAGGTACAAATTAAATTATATTATATGTTTTACAACTACCTGGAAATACAAAAAAAGATTGAGTAATCCTTTTTTCCAAGTGTCACAGTTAGGCTTTTTTATATTGTAAAGTGAAAATACAAGCAACCAACTCTCAATTTAGTACCTGCATTTAGTGCATGTTCTTCTTATACCTGTGTCAGAATATTGTGTAGTTGGTCTCCTAGAGAGTTGGGTAAACCTAGTTCATATCACTAAACAAGTTCAATCGCTCTTTTTTTTCAGTGAACGAAGTCGTTCTTTTCGTTCAGTTGCCCGTTTTTATGCCGGTTTTTCTTTCTTAATCATACTATATATAGAAAAATATTGAAATTAAATTTGGACTTGATTCAAAATGCTAAATATTTTGAATTAAAATTTTGATAACTTTTTTTTGAGCGAAGAGCATTATAACTTTCTAGACCAAGTACTAAGTAATTAAAAACGTTTCTATGATAATCAAAAAATATAATAATCAAATTCAAAATTTGAATTAAGTAAAAAATCGACTCCACTACTCCTACCTCATCGCATGGTAACACATGCCAACAAAATGGGAAAAATATTCTTAAATGTTTTTCATAAAACCAAGTAACTCATGCTGCTTTAGTTTAAAGCGGTTGTGAATTATAAACACTGAAAATCTTGGACAGTTAATATTTCCGATATGCTTATATAGATTTTGATGATTCCAACGGAAATTGCCAATAAAGAATGCAATGGTTAGGTGCAATGGGTACTGAGACACCTTGCTCTTGATACATTCTCGTTTAAGGACATGATATAGGTTCTAGAGTTTAGATCCTTATGAAAAGTGGTGGGGAAATGAGATGAGTTGAATGCGGAAACGCATCCTAACGTATTTCTGAGTTCACATTTGACTATAACAAAAATTTGCAAATAAATGTCACGATGTATGCTAGTTTTTTCAGTGACAAGCTTTAAATTCGACACAAATCTCTTCTTAATCAGCTATTACTTAATTAACTATTACTAAATTGGTCTTGGAATTACCAACATCTATCATTGCCTGCTCTTAAGATGTACATTCTAGTACAAATATTTTGATATAAGCTATTGTAGATAAACTTAGTCGGTAATTGGAGGCGCTTTGCTCCACTTAGGAGTCCAGAATTCGTAGCAGTAGTAGTAGTCGGTAATTGTAATACTCCCAACTTTCATAACTTTTCTTAAATCTTTTAAGTCAAGAAACGCAAGGTTTACAATATCCATCTTTCATAAAATGGTGTAAGCTTGTTGCCCAGCCTGCTATTTGATTTGACCAGAACTCTATCGCCTATCTTGAAGATACTATTTCTTCTTCTATTGCCAGTAAAAGTTTAGCTCGTTTTCCCTAGGGGACAGAACTGCTCCCAAGCCTAAAAATGCTGCATCAGTCGTCAAATCAAATGGTTTCTGGTAGCCATTGTAACGTCTTGTAATATAACGTCTTCAGAAATGAGAACGTCCTTTAATTTCTCAAATGTTAAACGCTGCTTGTCATTGAAGCTCACAGGAATTTTTTGTTTTTTTATGTAAAAGAAAATGTATCCCATATCAGTGGAAGATTGATTCACAAGATTCATAAGCCAGATAAGCTGGATGATGACCCGGAGTCATACCTGCCAATAAGCTTACTACCATCCCTATCGAAAATGTGGGAGAAGCTGGATGCCGCTCTGGATTTTGGTGTTATGAATCAGTGTGGCATACTCCTAAATCACCAGTTTAGTGACCTTGACTACTGTACTTCGGCATTTATAGACTTACAACAATCATTCGATCAGGTTTAGCACGACGGACTCTTTTGCGAAATAAAAAAGCTTGTTCCGCATCCCTACTTCTGTGTTCTTGTGTCCTTTACTTGAAATAAGATTTTTATTTACTTATTTCAAGAACATTTCGTACTTATTTTTTAAGAAATCACGTTTTTAATTTAAGACCAAGAATTTCGGACTTAAAATCTTTATACTTCATGTAAGATCGAAGCTCTAAATTTCGGTATTTTCGTTCTTGCACCCTAATCAAGTGTGGATTTCCCAGTTTCAAGTACGAAATAGTTGATTTTTTTCTTAGTGTATAATATTTTCGTTTTCATTTTCGTAGCACGATCGATTTTAATTTTAAATAATAAGCCTGTCTTGCCAAACCCTATTTTTTGAAGAACTTACGCACATTTTTGCTACTGTTCCATTATTTTTCTAGTATTTTTCTTCACTAAAGAAATAATCTTGCATTTTTTCGAATAGTTTTCATTACTTTTCGCTCTTTACTGTTTTGACGATTTCACCAAATTATATCATATTATGTTAAATGCAGTGTTTCCTTCATGATAAATAAATAATATATTATATTTGCTGCTTAATATTTTACGATTATTTTCCAAGTTGTTGCTGAGCAGTGTCTACTGTAGTAGGTGCAACAGAACTCCGCAGTCTCGTGCCAAGCGCCCAGCTTTATTTGTGCAGGATGTTTGTGTGTTTTTTTCCTATACCCTGCTCCATAGTGTAAAGGGTCAAGGATATAATAGATTTCTAACATGCATATAGCAGGTAGAAATAGAAGGCGTGGCAGATCATGTACACTAATCAAAAACAATAAAGTTTGAAATAAAGATTGAGAGCATCCTTGATTTTAGTTCTAAAAGTAATTAATTCTTATCTTGAATTAGGAAAGAAATTCTGAAATAATATTTTTTTTTAAGATTTTTATTTTGTTTTTACGAAAAATAATAAATTAAATATATAAACTGAAACACAAAATAGATTTTATACATTTTTCAAAGTCAGACATTGATTACGACATAAGACTTTTTCTCGAAATTTTTTTAAGTTTCTTAATAAATCATTTTCTATTCTAATTAATTTTTGAATCAAGATTTAGCATTTTCTATCCTAATTAATTTTTCAATCAAGATTTTGCGAAATATTTTTAAGTTTCTCAATAATGTATTTTTAATCCTAATTATTTTTAATATCAAGATTTTGCATTTTCTATCATAATTAATAATTAATTAAATCAAGATTTTGCAAGCTTATTTAAAAAATGTTTATTCAAAAAAGGAATTCCTAAAATGATAATAAAAATGTTTCTAAATTCTGACGAATTTTTTTATTAATCATGACAAAATCAAAAATTAAAATAAAATTTATAGTTTAAAAACTAAAAAACACGCTTTTATTGCCAATCGAACTAAAACAGTAATTTTTGATGACAAAGAGTTGAATATAACTGTAGTAGAAGATGAAACAATCAATCATAATGAATCTCCTCAAAACAAAATTATAATAAAATTTAAGTTATTAACACAATAATTCAATTCAGAGTAAAAAGCGTGGGGTGCTTGATATTTTTAAATATTACAATCATTTTATTGGCTACTATCTATGAGAGGATAGTTATGAACTATAGTAAAATGCACCCCACGCTTTTTACTCTGAATTGAATTATTGTGTTAATAACTTAAATTTTATTATAATTTTGTTTTGAGGAGATTCATTATGATTGATTGTTTCATCTTCTACTACAGTTATATTCAACTCTTTGTCATCAAAAATTATTTTCTAGTTTTTAGTTCGATTGGCAATAAAAGCGTGTTTTTTTAGTTTTTTAAACTATAATTTATTTTTCATTTTTTAGTCTATGCCAAACTCATAAATTAGCGAATTAATTAATTAGTAGATTTTTTTAGAAAGAACCACTCAGTGGTCCCCGTATGATCGATCAACGGAAATTGATCCGAAATCAATCGCCCTCACGGAACAATGGGATCCATTTTCATCATTGTGGTTAGTTTTACGCTTCAATTAATGGAAAATCCTAGATTGACGTCGTTAAGGTGTCAATATACCCTCGGTGCGTCTACTGTAGCACTCTCCTAGAAACAAGTCTAATTTATCAATTAAATTTTTTTCGTCTATCACAAGTCCACCAAAAACTTCTTGAGATATTTTTAATTCTTGTAAACGTATATGAATACTTCGTAAAACTTCATAAAACACCATCGATATTTCGTCTATAGCAAGCCACCAAAAACTTCGTGAGATATTTTAATTCTTGTAAACGTATATGAATACTTCGTAAAACTTCATAAAACACCATCGATATTTCGTCTATAGCAAGCCACCAAAAACTTCGTGAGATATTTTTAATTCTTGTAAACGTCTTGAGATATTTTTAATTCTTGTAAATAATTCTGAAACTCAATACGCCACCAGAAGTCTTTTACTTTTCCTCCAAATACATCATCATTATTTTGAATGAATTTCATTAGAGCATTTACTCTGATCATGAAATGTCGACTCAAAATCACTGGGTACTTTTCGATGAGTCGTTGCGTCTCATAAATGTCAAGTGTACTTGGATCAACGTCAGGTCTACCATCGGTTATTAACAAAGCCTTACGCTGATCTAACCAGTTGAGATCATTTGAACTAAAAGTAACAAAATAGGTTGGGGCTCCTATACATCTGATTTGAGCTAATAGCTCGTTTAAGGCTGATCTCCAATAGGCTGCAGAACCTCTCAGATTCTTGAGATAAAGATGGACGTCTTCGACTGCTGCTTCTTGATTAACAATTTTTTTGCCGCATGCTGATATAGTGCTTTGGATTCGATAATATTCGAACAATGATAAAGCATAAAAGAGATAATCGTTTCGTTGAAATCTTGTGTCACTTCCCAAAATTCTAAACTGATAATAGTCCAATGCTGTAATTTTTACAGGCCTCTGCTCTTTAAAACCATTCTTCCCATAAGGAAACAAAAAGTACCAAGCAAATTCTTCTGCTTTCAGTTCATGACTCACATTTACGATATTGTCTTTCGTCTTGCGGGTAATTTCATTAAGGTTTCGTGAAACCTGTAACTCATCTTCCACATTAGGAGGCTTGACATCAATCGGCGCCATCATTGATGTCTGCAGTGGAATAGTTTGATAAGTTAAATTCTGTTGGGAAGTGACTTTTTGGGATGTTGTTGCTGCCCTCTCAGTGCTCTGATGAGTCTCTGCCTCAAAATCATCATGTATACCTAAGACTTCAACATCGATGTAATCGAGAGTAAATTGTACATTTTTGCTGCCTGTTGTACGTTTACAAATCCTCACGAACTCGTCTAAAGTATCGCATTCAATAACGCAAGCTTTTCCATTACTGTCGTTTGCTCTAGATCCCTTTTGGCCACAAGAATGAGAGTTACTGAAGTAATATTTGTCATCATGATGCATTACTCCAAATGATGATGATGACCATCTGTTATTAGTATACCTGCGTTATGTACCATAAACAGATCTTCCAAACCTTGACGAAGAGTACGTCCAAGGTTTGCTTCGTTTAATTTGTCGTTCAAGCATCCATATATACTTGGCTCTTCGTCAAAGTGATCCGAAATCTTTTGCCGAATGCGACCAAGTCATCTTGGATGACTGTGAAATTCCGAACTAACAAGTATTGATCATTTCCTATAGGATAAGCCGCAAAATTTCTCTCCGTTTGAAATCTTATATTGCTGTAGATTTGGTCACCTGTTATCATATTTAGATTAAGGATGTTTGTAGACCAATATTGTGGTAAAAGAATGCAGGCCCGGAGAATGTTTGCTAATGCCATCGCACAACATTGAACTCCTGCGAATCCTGATGTGAATATGAGATCGTTGCCTTGATGCCATGAAGCACGTACAATTCTCGAGGAATCACTGATTTTCATGTAAGCACTAGCATTGTCAGTAGGTTCTTCATTGGTCTCTACAGCGATCTCTACTGGTGCTTCCTCTACTCTTATAACATAATTTTCTCCAATTACAACGTTCTGATCGATAGTGACATCTTTGTAGAGTGGATTGTTCGAAATTAGCCAATTGAGTGCATCATATACTTTTTGTCTAGATATTGAAAACTGTCGAGTTACCTTAATATTCTCTAAACGCTCAGTACTACTATACCTGCATTATTTGCAGCTCTTGGTAACATGTTTGCAAGGTTTTCAGTAACTTCGAAAACATCTTGTGCGAACAATACCCCTTGACCACGAAAGCTATATTGCCCAAATACGCCACTTAATTTGATAATTTTTACAAATGGAATAATGCGTGATATTAGCCGTTGTTCGGCTTGTGATAATTCCGCAATGACCTTTGGAATGGTTCCTGGGTCCAAATTGTTCCAATAAGATTTAGACGGTGCAAAATTTTTCTTTGAATTCAAATGAGTCTTACACCGTTTACAAACGATCAAGCAATTTCTTTGTTTTAATTCGCTAGGCAAATTTGGTGCTGACTTAGTGTCTACAATCCATTTAGAGATCTGATTTTGATAGCATCGTTTGGTGCAAACTTCACAGATCTTGTCACAAAACGTGTTAATTGACTGCATGAAGCCTGTTATACTAGCTCTACTCAATCTTTTTGACTTGGCATTTCGTTGCCGCGTTTGCTGCAATCGAGCCGCTCTGTCTTCGTCTGATTGTGAGGCTCTATATTGTTTCATATATAGTCGCGATTTATTTCTTCTCTCCGCCATTTCATCATTCGACAATCCTGAAAGTTTTTCTTTCAGTTTTTGTCTCTTTTTCGCCAATCTTCTCTTTCTTTGTGTTGTAGTTTCATGTTTCATGTTTCACACCTAAGTGCAAACCCGACCGGCTAGTAATGACTTTGATTGATGTAGAATTATTTTCTTATTTCAATTCAAAATCTTCAATTTTTTCCGAATTTTATTTTTGAGTTATTCAAAGTTATTTTTTTTTAATTGTCTAATATATTAAATAAACTCATGGCTTACTAAAATTTTTTTGCATTTATTAATCCTGGCGGTCCTATTAAGGATAATGGAAAACTATTATGAAATTATTGCATTGTCATCGATCCTTAATACGTATGCAAAAATTCAAATTAATCAGACTTCTGGAAATTGATGAAAATTATGTTCAAAGATTCCATTACATACATACATACATACCACCCAAGCTAATATAAGCGTGTTAAAAAGCATATATAAACAAATTTTAAACAATATTTAACTAGAAGGATCTAGCCCCATAAAATTTAAAAAACCGTCTACTATTCATAAAACATCATACATTTTTTTAAAATTTAAATTTTTTAACTTAACGCGTAGTGTCCTAATTTTAAAATTGTGTTATAAAGTATTTCTAAATTTGTGACTAAACTGCTGAATATATTTTTACGAATTTTAAAATTTCAAGTAGGTTCTTAAAAAATGTTTCTATTTTTAAACAGGACATTAAAAAAACTATATATATAAATTATATTTTTGATTTTTATTATCAAAAATACAAATTATATTTTTGATTTTTATTATAAAATTGCAGTGTAACTCTTATTTTCCATTTTTAAATAAAAATTGCTCAATAATTTTTATTATTGATTTTTATTTTTTATATTAAAAATAAGAGTTAAAATTTGATTTTTGATATAAACTAAAATAAAATATTATCCCTTTTTTGAAAGGTCCTTTAAAAAAAATTATAAATTGATGCATGGACTTTCATATAAGCCACTTTTGTCGCTTTGATTTTTTTCATAGCCATAACTCTTATGTGCGATCCTTGGTACCAACACTAGTTTCTAGGCTTTTACTGGTGTTACAGCCAAACGGTCAAATTCTGGCAAATAATGTTTTTAGAGTAGGTAAATAGATAAATAACAAACATATTTATGTTAAAACAAAAATACGAGTTTTTTCTATATTTTTTTTATTTTCTTCCAAAGTTGAAAAAGTGGTCCAAATATTGTGGTTCAGGCAAAGGCTTAAATACCTTAAAAAAGATCTGAATGCCGAATTTAGTTCAAATATCTTTACAAACAATCCAAACACATCGAATTTACTATATAAAACGTTTTTTGGACCCATTGGTCCTATGGGAGCTATATGATATAGTCAACCGATTTGGATTAAATTTAGTGCTTAGGAACTATAAAAAACTCACGAATATCAAATTTGGTCCCAATATCTTAACAAACAAACGAAACACAACAAATTTTGTTAAAAAACCGATTTTTTGGAAGATCGGACCTATGGGAGCTATATGATATAGTCAACCGATTTTGTTCAAATTTGGCACATTGCTTAAGTGGACTAAAAAGTTTCCAAACGCCAAATCTGGTAACGATATCTTTATTAAAAAACGAAATATAGCGAAGTTTTCTTTAAAAAAGTTATTTTGGCCGAGCTATATGAGCTATATATGGGAGCTATATGATATAGTCAACCGATTTCGATCAAATTTAGTACAGTGATTGGGAACAAAAAAAAAACTTTCGAATACCAAATTTGGTTAGGATATCTTCATAAACAAACGAATTATTCATCTAAAACGCTTTTTTTTTTGTCGAGGTCGTCTCAAACACCCCCATGGGAGCTATAGAATTTATCCCCGATATCAAAAAAATAAAATAAACTTGTCTCCTATGGATTAATATGGGATCTAGTGTGAAAGTTTGGTAACTCTAGCTCTTACCATCTCCGAGATCTAGGCGTTCACACGGACAGACGGACAGACGGACGGACAGACGGACATGGGTATATCGACTTCTCTATTCACACTGATCATATTTTAGGTAACTTTGGTGTGTGTCCGACGTCTCCTTCTATATGTTACATACATTTTCGGCTTGCACAAACTTAATATACCCTTGGTACCATACGGTACAGGGTATAAAAACTAGAAAAGATTCGAAGTGTTTTGTTTTCGTTTATGCTTAAATTTTATATACCATTTTATAGAAATTAAAAAAATAGCAATTGACTTCAAAGTTTTTTTACAAAACAACTTTAAACATTAACTTTTATTCCAAAAATTAAGATTTTTTTTATAGTTGAAAATTTACTCAACTTTGAGCGGCTGTAGAAACTAAACTGTTCTGCCGAATTGAATAAAATTTATATATTCGTGATCCTTGGAAAATTCCAAATCAGATACATGTATTGATTTTATAAAACGTTAACATCAAAATTTTGATTTTTGCAACGCTTTTACGGCTGCCGTGCCACCAACTCAAAAGAACAAACAATTTAAAACAAAAACCCAAAAACATGTGTTCCTATAGACCGAAGCACCCATGAAATCTCAAGTTGTCACAATAATAAAATTCAATCTTCACGTTACAGCAACATCTTGATAAGGAAGCTTAAATAAAACAATCCTTAACAAAAACGACAAAGTTAACCTTTAATCGATTATGATAAGGTTTCAATCAAGTCAAACAACAGCAAAGAATCGCAATCGTTGTTGTGGGTTAGGCAAAGGCCTATAGGTACTGCGATCAGTTTGATCTATTGTGCACCCCTTTTTATTTAGACGTTCATTCTGACCAGCTCCTTCACAAGGAGCATTTAAAGGAGTGTACCTTCGATGTGATCGAATCTGATGGGCCTATAAATAGCTTTTCCGCCACTTTTTTTGGAGTAAAGGTCCGCCTTTTCATTACCTTCATGGTCAGGTACCCATATCAGGGAGACTTGATTGTGGGTGGCCAATTGGTTGAGTGCATTGCTACACTCTATCAGGACTTTGGAAGTAAATTTGTAGCTCTTTAGTGCTTTGAGGACTGATTGACTATCTGAGAGTATTTCGATCTTAACTCTCATGAGTCATCTTTTAGATATAAACTCCACTGTGCCCATAATTGACACATTCGTGTCTTCTATTCGAACTATTTGTGGGAACATATACATTGAAAGTCCAATTCCTCTTTTACAGGTGAAGAGTGCAGCAGTATTAGCCTTCGATACTGTGTTTGAGATATTACTATTCCAAGTAACTTGAACTATCGATAAAGGACAAGACGGATTTGGGAGTAGATAGATTACAGATCTTATACTTCCTGGAAAGATGATAAGCTCAATTTTTAATGGGTCAACGCTCATTTTTAGTTCAATCGAGTATAAGATGTTCTACATTCGACAGCCGCAATCCAAGAACTGCCCTTTACAGAAATTACTAAATATAACACAAGTTACCTTGGGCTTTTTATGGAATCGTTAAATCTTTGAAATTATTGTCACTTTGTGTAGACTGTCAACCTTATAACTATCTAGACAAATTTTCTCATAACAAAATCGGAGCTCGAGCTGAACACATCAACAAGCTCTAACATAAAAATATAATAAAAAATACATTTTAGTTCAAAATAAATTTTTTCGGTTTCTTTTAAAATTAAGTTTAATCAATATTGTTAAATAGTGAAAAGTTCAAACTAATTATTATTCAAAAATGGATGTTCTAGTATCTCAGGCACAGTAAGTCGTCGACTTGGCTGCTTATCCAACAATCGAAGTAAAAAATTCTTGGCATAATCTTCTGGCCCAGGAAATTTGGGAGTGCTTTCGAAAATGTCAGCAATAAAGGGTCCTTATTTGAACAATAAAACACACAGTGTAATACCCAAGGCCCAACACTCTGCGGTAAAGTCATAGCCAGTGTTTCTAATCATTTCCAGAGGCATATGGGATACGGTACCACAAATTATAGGCAACATCTCGGATTATAAGTGCAGCTAAGGATTTTGGAACTCCCCAATTCACTGGTTGGTCTGCGTCACTGTCCAAATGTTCCAATACCAAACAGCCATCCTTCTTGAGTGATCCAACAGGAGCAGCCCGTATATTGTGCCCCTGGTTACAAGCTAATCCGCTGTTTATTGGGTTCCTATTTTCCGTAGGAGCAGGACTTGCTGGGTGCGTGTTAGAGGCTCTGCTACTTTGCTCACAATTCACCCCCGACTGGTTAGTAGCTCTGATATTGACCCGAATAAAAGCAGGAGCTTCAGCCTGTACATTGTGCCCCTGCTAACAATTTAATCCGCTGTTTACTGTGTTTCTATCCTTTCCTAAATTTGACCGAAAATTGACCGATCCAACAGGAGCAGCCTTAATGGAGCTTATGGAAGTGCCATCCGAATGATAAACTTTACTTATGTTGTTTGGCAATGGAATTTTTGCTGATAATATTTTAGTTGCAGCATTTAGGAACTGTTTCAGAAACATTGGGCATTTCCCGCTGGAAACGACAAACAATGCGTGATGAAATTGTATGCCTGATGGACTATTCTGACTGACGCTGTGCCAGAACTACCGTACAAGATTGTTTGGCTATTCCACAGAGTTGCTGCCCTTTCTGGACCCAACCTTTGGAAGCCAAATTTATAGTTTATTCGACTGCGATCACAAATTCATTTCAAACTTTTAGTTAGGAGCTACGCTTGTATTGTGAAAAACTAATTTTTTTATTAAAATTACTTAGTATATTTCCAAGCTTTACGAGTCTTTCGATCATCAAATACTTTCTAGAAACACAGTGGTAAAGTAAATAATAGCGAATTAAAAGTTATATTACTTTTAATTAATATATGCACTATAAATAAATACTTCACTGCATTTTCGGCTGTAGCTTATCATTTTACTACGGCAACGACTAAAACATGTTAGGTTAGGTTCGGTAGACACAGTACCGATGGCTAATACTGCTACACTCTTCACCTGTAAGAGAGCCATTGAACTTTAAATGGATATGTCCCCACAAAAAGTTCGAATAGAAGACACAAATGTGTCCCTTGGTGCATTCATCTACATTAATTGGGATGGAAATACGGCGAGGTCAAAGGGACTCTATTAATTTATTGACGGATGGCTCCAAGGCATCATTTTCTGTAGAACTGAAAATTCGGGAGTCTTTTCGACTTCCGGATCACTGTAGCGTTTTTCAAGCAGAGAGATTTTGCTGTGCTTGATTGTTGAAGGCAATTCAGAGTGGGGTGAGCCTTGTGGGATACCATTGCGAAGAGAGCGGGAACAGGAGAATTTTCTTTCAACTCTCGTTATTATTTTCCGGTTGGTTGAGAAGTTTTTGGCATAATTAAATGTTCTTGGAAACTTGTTAGGAAACGAACCCAGTTTGTGAATAAACTATTCTTTGAGCAACTGAGTAGTCTAGACTTTGAGCCCATAACGGATCGGATTCCTTTCATCGAATCCTCAAAATGGTTTTCCAATATGAGAAGCACAAATGATTCAAGCATTAGCTTAAAAGTGGCCATAGGCATAGGAATATCCTCTTAATCCGGTGGGAGGAAAGAGGTCGTGCTCTGTTTCGCCAATTCATCTCAATTATTTCGTTCCCCAACAAAATTTGGTGTCCCGGCACCCGAATGAGGCTAATACCAAACTACTGTTTCATCTCTTGAATAGATTTGCGGCAGTTGTTGACTATTATTGAGTTGGAGGATTGGATGATAGTGCTCGAAGTGACTTTATGGCTGCCTGGCTATCCAAATATATATTTATCGCACCGGTTTCTAGAGCGATATTGCGCGAGCAGATCCAAACCTCTTTAATGGCAAGGATCTCTGCTTGAAAAACGCTTCACCAATCGGAAAGTCGGAAAGACTCCCGATATTTAGTTCCTTCTTTACTTGAGCATTTTATGGAATCGATAAATCTTTGAAATTACTGTCAATTGGTGTAGACTAACAACCTTATAACTTTGTAAACAAATTTTCTCATAACAAAAACGGAGCTCGAGCTGAACACATCAATAATAATAGTAAAAAAAATAAAACAAAAAAAAAATAAAATTTAAATAATATAAAAAAAAAAGTGAAAGAACAATTTTTTCGGTGTACGTTTTATTAAAATTAGAGCTTACAAATTAAGTTTATTTATGAAAATTTCTAGAGCGAAACAAAAAAAAATAGTTCAATAAAAATGGCTCGCAGTTATGAACCGGATCTTAAAGTTATATGTGACGTACAAATGAAGCCCTATCCCGACACATTGTGGGCCAATGTCACCTTTAAGATTAAACGCTTTTTTTATCCTCCATCGGCCATAGAAAAGATGTGCTACAAGTTTATTATGGACAACGGTCCCAAAGTCGATTATTGGAATGTTCTTCTATTCGTGCTTTCCAACTTCTGGCGGGAAGAGAATTTGACATGGTATCCGGTTGCTGCATCTCCCGAGCGCTCTGGCCGAGATATGATCCAAAGCGAACATCTGAACTGCTGCGCTTCCATAAAACAGGACTAGGATGGTGGTAGGCGTTTTGACGGAGCACTGCACCTTAGGCAATATGGCAGAGAGGTTGCACTTTCCCCATCACGATTTCTGCTGCAGCTGCGGAGATGAGGAAGAGGCAAAAAGCATCCAACACTTCCAAAGCTATATTACTTTTTATTAATATATCAGTAAATATATAATTTTTTTTTCCACAGTGTCAAGATTTCTAATACATATCAATTGCATAGGTGTAAGTGTGATGTCTTCAATGCGCTCATCCGTGATATTTATCTGGAGCTTTTGTGGTATCCATTTCCAATATTTTCTTAGCCTTGTCCCTTTCGGGCTCGGTTGCATATCCAGGAGCTGCGATTCCGATTTTTTTGTAGCATCTAGGGAGCGCTTTATGGTTTGACACTGCGTTGCGACATCTGTCATTATCTTTTTTCTCCGCTTTTTTGGGTATCAACGCTTTTTTGATTAACGCTTACATTTAATTTCTGCGAATCCTTGCCCGGTTCGGCCTTGGAATTCTCATCAGCTTTTCTATTGCGGAGACGTTGCCAGCTCACGGTACAGTAGCACAGTTGATGGCATTTACTCAAAATACGTTCAAGGTATTCAAGTTTTCAATGCCATTCAATCCAGAAATTAATTCATATTTAATTATTAACAATTTGTTTTACTGTTTAATCCCTTTTCCATAACCATAATTTCAATCAGCCTGGGGTCAAGAAATTCAAGATCCGCTATGGGCACAAATTACCACCCAGATCTACAAAGAATGGTTTACCCAGAAACGGGGTTCACCTTCTAAGAAGCGACGGGCAGTCGTATAGAAAGTGTTGGATGCTTTTTGTCTTTTCCTCATCTCCGCAGCTGCAGCAGAAATCGTGATGGGGAAAGTGCAACCTCTCTGCCATATTGCCTAAGGTGCAGTGGTCCGTCAAAACGCCTACCACCATCCTAGTCCTGTTTTTATGGAAGCGCAGAAGCTCAGATGTTCGCTTTGGATCATATCTCGGCCAGAGCGCTCGGGAGATGCAGCAACCGGATACCATGTCCAATTCTCTTCCCGCCAGAAGTTGGAAAGCACGAATAGAAGAACATTCCAATAATCGACTTTGGGACCGTTGTCCATAATAAACTTGTAGCACATCGTTTCTATGGCCGATGGTGGATAAAAAAGCGTTTAATCTTAAAGGTGACATTGGCCCACAATGTGTCGGGATAGGGCTTCATTTGTACGTCACATATAACTTTAAGATCCGGTTCATAACTGCGAGCCATTTTTATTGAACTATTTTTTTTTTTGTTTCGCTCTAGAAATTTTCATAAATAAACTTAATTTGTAAGCTCTATGTTCTAGCCGTCTTCATGATTTCTAATACGACGTTCCATAATGGTCTTTATGTAAGTAACCAAAAAGTAAGCTGCCAGCGCAAAGCCGTTCCGGGTGTACTCGTCCACCATCTCATTACTAGAGACACCTAAGTGACCCGTAACCCAGTAATAGGGTTATTGAGAGGTGATGGATACGGTTGAGCGCTATTTCAGTCTATTTGGAAAAGTTATAGCAATTTTTATAAATAATTTTTAGATTAGATGACATCATTGAGATGACGTCCGCTATTATGTTTGGTTTTATTGTAGCCTTTTTGGCTAGATCATATTTTTGCAAAGCCAGAGCCAAATATGAAGACGATAAGTCTCCAAACTCGCGCTGGAATGAGAAATCTGCTAATACAAAAGCTGATCAGAATTCCAAGGTTGAAACGGACAAGCATTCGCAGAAATTTAATGTAAGCCCTAATCTAAAAAGCTTAGAGACCCAAAGAAGTGGAGAAAAAATGTTGACAGATGTTGGATCGCAGTGTCAAACCAAAACGCTCTCTGGAAATAAAATCGGAATAGCAGCTCCTGGATATAGCAACCAAGCCGGAAAGCGATAAGGCTAAAGAAAACTGGACGGCATACCACATAAGCTCCAAATAAATCTCACGGATAAGCGCTTTGGAGACATCATACATATGCCTATCCAATTAGTATAAGAAATCTGAAAACTGTGAAAAAAAAATTATATATTCACTGATAAATTAATAAAAAGTAATATAACTTTTGAGTCGCCATCGTTAACCCAGCAAAAACTGAATATTATTTTTGTTAGGAAGTTTAAGATCCGATATCAATCTACTCCCAAATTAAACGATTCCGTCTTTTCCTTTAGGGATACTTATTTGGGGCTTCTACTAGACAAGAAACTTAATTGGAATCGCAATATAGCAGACACAGTACCGATGGCTAATACTGCTACACTCTTCACCTGTAAATGGATATGTCCTCGCAAAAAGTTCGAATAGAAGACACAAATGTGTCCCTTGGAGCATTCATCTACATTAATTGGGATGGAAATACGGCGAGGTCAAAGGGACTCTATTAATTTATTGACGGATGGCTCCAAGGCATCATTTTCTGTAGAACTGAAAATTCGGGAGTCTTTTCGACTTCCGGATCACTGTAGCGTTTTTCAAGCAGAGAGATTTTGCTGTGCTTGATTGTTGAAGGCAATTCAGAGTGGGGTGAGCCTTGTGGGATACCATTGCGAAGAAAGCGGGAACAGGAGAATTTTCTTTCGACTCTAGACTTATGCTAATAACAAACTACTGTTTCATCTCTTGGATAGATTTGCGGCAGTTGTTGACTATTATTGAGTTGGAGGATTGGATTATAGTGCTCGAAGTGACTTTATGGCTGCCTGGCTATCCAAATATATATTTATCGCACCGATTTCTAGAGCGATATTGCGCGAGCAGATCCAAACCTCTTTAATGGCAAGGATCTCTCCTTGAAAAATGCTACACCAATCGGAAAGTCGGTAAGACTCCCGATATTTAGTTCTTTCTTTACTTGAGCATTTTATGGACTTTTCGCTTGTTCCTGAGAGACCTTTGTAAACTTATGATGGCTGATGATTCTTCCAAGCTTTTATTTCCGAACTTTTCGAGTTTTCGGATCTTTGTGGAGCATCAAATATTTTCCAAAAGCCCAGCGGTAAGTAAATCAATGGAGAATCAAAGGTTATATTACATTTTTTTTTTAAATATAGGTAATTTAGATTTCCCAATAATAACTTTTCACACAATTTCCTGATGACTATTGACAGCTGATCGTTCATTGGAACCTTGTTGGCAAATGATATTCAGAACTTCTATTTCCGAGCATCGTTAAGAAGACTGACTGAGGAAGATTTCTTAAGGCATATTAGCAATTTCTAGCACCTACCAAGTTATTAAATGTAGATGAAAGAAAGAGGCCAAAGAAAAAGAAGAACGAGATCCCATTAGGAACTGCAGCTGTCGTAGCAATCCAGTATAAATAGCAAAGAACAATTTGTAGAAAGCAAGAGAGCCGGAATGGAGTTTCGTCGAGATGAATGGACCTACTGCGTTGTTCCCACCCTAATAAGGAGTCAATAATTGCAGATTCCCCTGGACTCTCTATTTCATTTCATTTACGCTTATCGAACTAAGAAGAAATCGAGTTATTTACAGGTCCAGGTTTAGAGTACTTTTTGGGACACGCTCTTTGTTTTTTCGTGGACATTTCTTTGCGCAAGATTTCGATCGTTTTTTGACACCGATAAGCCAGAATGTTTCTTTTCCAACATTTTACTCCTTCCTTTGCAGCCTGGCTCAGGAACATGACGACTTTGATTTTCGACGACAATTTTCTGGGGCAAGATCTCGAGCGATTCTTGCCAGAAGAAACTGAATGCATGGGATCACAGGTTAAATTAGCCGTATTTTTTTTGACGTTATATCTTCATTGAAGGCATATCTTGGGGAATACTACAAAAGATCGAAAGAAGCAATTTGGAACTAGCGTAAATTTGGGATTCAGAAGCTTCTGGCAAAAACTGACTGCGGAGATTTTATCGAGGCATTTTAGTTGTGCAATGCATTGATCCTTCAGGATAAGTTTCTGACGAGCTGTTAGCACCATTTCGTCCAAGGTTGTCAACTGATGGTGCATATTGCAGATCTCATCATACCTAACAGCCAGCTCCCCAGCCAAAGATTTCATGCACTTTGTGTTAGTTAATTTGCCGTTTTCTTAAGCGCTTTAACGAAAGGATTTTTAGGAGCGTTATCAATATGGATATTTTCATACAAATATGCACCATCAGTTGACCACCATGGAAGAAATGGTGCTAACGGCTCATCAAAAACATATCCTGAAGGATCAATGAATTGTGCAACTGAAATGCCTCGACAAAATCTCTCCAGTAAGTCTTTGCCAGAAGCTTTCTGTATCCCCAACGAGTGTTTACGCTAATTCCATGTTAAATGAGGAAGAAATGAAGTGCAAAAGATAAAAAAGAAATCTAGTCGGAAGCAGTAGCTCCCGTTTACCATCAAAATTTTTTGTACCGCATAATCGAGATGAGATGAGATGCGATCGTATCCGCCCCATTTCCATTCGACTTGCGTTCAGTGAATTTAGAAAAAATTGCTAGTTTAGTGTCAAAGCTGGCACATTTTTTCTAGTAAAAAGAATCTAGTGTACAGTCGAGATGGGGTGAGATGAGTTATATCCGGCCTAAACCCGTCCGATAAATGTTGATCGAAATTATTCAATTCATAAATTAAAGTAAACAATTTGGAAAGTGAAAAAGAAAGCAAGAGCACCAAACCGAAACTATATCTTTACACCAAAATTAAAGATCTAACTTCCGTCAACAAACGGTTAAATTTCAAGTTTTACACGAATGGTTTCGTTAAGAAAAAAAAAGCTTTATTATTGTATGGCTATTGTTAAATCTTTTTTATATAATCTCCATAAATTCAAATTAACCGTTTACAAATCTAAGAAAATTAGAATTTAATTAATTGTGTAATCAATTTGTATATAAAATATTTGGATATTTATATTAAATTAAAACGTGTATTTAAAAAAAAAAATTGGTTTCATTAATATTGCTTTATAAACAATTGTCTTCAGAAGGGTGGCGATTTTTATATCGCCATTGCCTAAATCGTTTCCTTTTCACCCGCAAATAGCGCCTGTATAATTCAATGAGGATCTAAAAGTATTTGATGGGCATGCAAGTAGACCAAAAACATATTCCAAATCTAAGCCGAGAGTAATTTAATTTTCTTCAGTCAATTAAAAAAATTATGGAATCAGTTAAGTACAACCAAAGATGGTCACTGTTAAACAGAGGCACTTTTTTTTTAATTTCGGAAAGGTTTTTTTTTTGTAATATCTCGGAAAAACATTGTTCACTGAATTTTCCGTTTCAGCACGTCATTTTACTACGCCACGAGTAAAACATGTTAGGTTAGGATCGGTTATGGCGCCACACTTAGGCCTAAACCGGCCCACTATAAAACCGCAGATCTCTCTTTAATCCTTATCCTGAGATAGTCACGCTAAATAGATTCCCATCCCGTGGCTACGATGTAGCTTGCAATCGTCATCGAACATATAGATGCTAGCTCCGCTAGAATGAGAAGGAAGTAATTTCCAAGGTCCTTTGCTGTGCCATCTTTTGTATTGATTTACGGATGTTGTTGACTGCCATCGACTTGGAGGATTGGATAATAGTGCTCGAAATGACTTTATGGCTGCCTGGCTATCCGAATATATATTTATCGCACCGGTTTCCAGGTCGGTATTGCGCGAGCAGATCAAAATCTCTTTAATGGCAAGGATCTGTGCTAAGACTTCCGTATATTTAGTTAGCGAAGAGAGATTAGAAAAGTTACCTTGAGCATTTTATGGAATCGATAAATCTTTGAAATTACTGTCAATTGGTGTAGACTTACAACCTTATAACTTTGTAAACAAATTTTCTCATAACAAAAACGGAGCTCGAGCTGAACACATCAACAAGCTCTAACAAAAAATATAATAAAAAATACATTTTAGTTCAAAATAAATTTTTTCGGTTTCTTTTAAAATTAAGTTTAATCAATATTGTTAAATAGTGAAAAGTTCAAACTAATTATTATTCAAAAATGGATGTTCTAGTATCTCAGGCACAGTAAGTCGTCGACTTGGCTGCTTATCCAACAACCGAAGTAAAAAATTCTTGGCATAATCTTCTGGCCCAGGAAATTTGGGAGTGCTTTCGAAAATGTCAGCAATAAAGGGTCCTTGTTTGAACAATAAAGCACACAGTGTAATACCCAAGGCCCAACACTCTGCGGTAAAGTCATAGCCAGTGTTTCTAATCATTTCCGGAGGCATATGGGATACGGTACCACAAATTATAGGCAACATCTCGGATTATAAGTGCAGCTAAGGATTTTGGAGCTCCCCAATTCACTGGTTGGTCTGCGTCACTGTCCAAATGTTCCAATACCAAACAGCCTTCCTTCTTGAGTGATCCAACAGGAGCAGCCCGTATATTGTGCCCCTGGTTACAACCTAATCCGCTGTTTATTGGGTTCCTATTTTCTGTAGGAGCAGGACTTGCTGGGTGCGTGTTAGAGGCTCTGCTACTTTGCTCACAATTCACCCCCGACTGGTTAGTAGCTCTGATATTGACCCGAATAAAAGCAGGAGCTTCAGCCTGTACATTGTGCCCCTGCTAACAATTTAATCCGCTGTTTACTGTGTTTCTATCCTTTCCTAAATTTGACCGAAAATTGACCGATCCAACAGGAGCAGCCTTAATGGAGCTTATGGAAGTGCCATCCGAATGATAAACTTTACTTATGTTGTTTGGCAATGGAATTTTTGCTGATAATATTTTAGTTGCAGCATTTAGGAACTGTTTCAGGAACATTGGGTATTTCCCGCTGGAAACGACAAACAATGCGTGATGAAATTGTATGCCTGATGGACTATTCAGACTGACGCTGTGCCAGAACTACCGTACAAGATTGTTTGGCTATTCCACAGAGTTGCTGCCCTTTCTGGACCCAACCTTTGGAAGCCAAATTTATAGTTTATTCGACTGCGATTACAAATTCATTTCAAACTTTTAGCTAGGAGCTACGCTTGTATTGTGAAAAACTAATTTTTTTTATTAAAATTACTTAGTATATTTCCAAGCTTTACGAGTCTTTCTAACATCAAATACTTTCTAGAAACACAGTGGTAAAGTAAATAATAGCGAATTAAAAGTTATATTACTTTTAATTAATATATGCACTATAAATAAATACTTGACTGCATTTTCGGCTGTAGCTTATCATTTTACTACGGCAACGACTAAAACATGTTAGGTTAGGTTCGGTAGACACAGTACCGATGGCTAATACTGCTACACTCTTCTCCTGTAAGAGAGCCATTGAACTTTAAATGGATATGTCCCCACAAAAAGTTCGAATAGAAGACACAAATGTGTCCCTTGGTGCATTCATCTACATTAATTGGGATGGAAATACGGCGAGGTCAAAGGGACTCTATTAATTTATTGACGGATGGCTCCAAGCCATCATTTTCTGTAGAACTGAAAATTCGGAAGTCTTTTCGACTTCCGGATCACTGTAGCGTTTTTCAAGCAGAGAGATTTTGCTGTGCTTGATTGTTGAAGGCAATTCAGAGTGGGGTGAGCCTTGTGGAATACCATTGCGAAGAGAGCGGGAACAGGAGAATTTTCTTTCAACTCTCGTTATTATTTTCCGGTTGGTTGAGAAGTTTTTGGCATAATTAAATGTTCTTGGAAACTTGTTAGGAAACGAACCCAGTTTGTGAATAAACTATTCTTTGAGCAACTGAGTAGTCTAGACTTTGAGCCCATAACGGATCGGATTCCTTTCATCGAATCCTCAAAATGGTTTTCCAATATGAGAGACACAAATGATTCAAGCATTAGCTTAAAAGTGGCCATAGGCATAGGAATATCCTCTTAATCCGGTGGGAGGAAAGAGGTCGTGCTCTGTTTCGCCAATTCATCTCATTTATTTCGTTCCCCAACAAAATTTGGTGTCCCGGCACCCGAATGAGGCTAATACCAAACTACTGTTTCATCTCTTGAATAGATTTGCGGCAGTTGTTGACTATTATTGAGTTGGAGGATTGGATGATAGTGCTCGAAGTGACTTTATGGCTGCCTGGCTATCCAAATATATATTAATCGCACCGGTTTCTAGAGCGATATTGCGCGAGCAGATCCAAACCTCTTTAATGGCAAGAATCTCTCCTTGAAAAATGCTACACCAATCGGAAAGTCGGAAAGACTCCCGATATTTAGTTCCTTCTTTACTTGAGCATTTTATGGAATCGATAAATCTTTGAAATTACTGTCAATTGGTGTAGACTTACAACCTTATAACTTTGTAAACAAATTTTTTCATAACAAAAACGGAGCTCGAGCTGAACACATCAATAATAATAGTAAAAAAAAATAAAACAAAAAAAAAATAAAATTTAAATAATATAAAAAAAAAAGTGAAAGAATAATTTTTTCGGCTTACGTTTTATTAAAATTAGAGCTTACAAATTAAGTTTATTTATGAAAATTTCTAGAGCGAAACAAAAAAAAAATAGTTCAATAAAAATGGCTCGCAGTTATGAACCGGATCTTAAAGTTGTATGTGACGTACAAATGAAGCCCTATCCCGACACATTGTGGGCCAATGTCACCTTTACGATTAAACGCTTTTTTTATCCTCCATCGGCCATACAAAAGATGTGCTACAAGTTTATTATGGACAACGGTCCCAAAGTCGATTATTGGAATGTTCTTCTATTCGTGCTTTCCAACTTCTGGCGGGAAGAGAATTGGACATGGTATCCGGTTGCTGCATCTCCCGAGCGCTCTGGCCGAGATATGATCCAAAGCGAACATCTGAACTGCTGCGCTTCCATAAAACAGGACTAGGATGGTGGTAGGCGTTTTGACGGAGCACTGCACCTTAGGCAATATGGCAGAGAGGTTGCACTTTCCCCATCACGATTTCTGCTGCAGATGCGGAGATGAGGAAGAGGCAAAAAGCATCCAACACTTCCAAAGCTATATTACTTTTTATTAATATATCAGTAAATATATAATTTTTTTTTCCACAGTGTCAAGATTTCTAATACATATCAATTGCATAGGTGTAAGTGTGATGTCTTCAATGCGCTCATCCGTGAAATTTATCTGGAGCTTTTGTGGTATCCCTTTCCAATATTTTCTTAGCCTTGTCCCTTTCGGGCTCGGTTGCATATCCAGGAGCTGCGATTCCGATTTTTTTGTAGCATCTAGGGAGCGCTTTATGGTTTGACACTGCGTTGCGACATCTGTCATTATCTTTTTTCTCCGCTTTTTTGGGTATCAACGCTTTTTTCATTAACGCTTACATTTAATTTCTGCGAATCCTTGCCCGGTTCGGCCTTGGAATTCTCATCAGCTTTTCTATTGCGGAGACGTTGCCAGCTCACGGTACAGTAGCACAGTTGATGGCATTTACTCAAAATACGTTCAAGGTATTCAAGTTTTCAATGCCATTCAATCCAGAAATTAATTCATATTTAATTATTAACAATTTGTTTTACTGTTTAATCCCTTTTCCATAACCATAATTTCAATCAGCCTGGGGTCAAGAAATTCAAGATCCGCTATGGGCACAAATTACCACCCAGATCTACAAAGAATGGATTACCCAGTAACGGGGTTCGCCTTCTAAGAAGCGCCGGGCAGTCGTATAGAAGGTGTTGGATGCTTTTTGTCTTTTCCTCATCTCCGCAGCTGCAGCAGAAATCGTGGTGGGGAAAGTGCAACCTCTCTGCCATATTGCCTAAGGTGCAGTGCTCCGTCAAAACGCCTACCACCATCCTAGTCCTGTTTTTATGGAAGCGCAGAAGTTCAGATGTTCGCTTTGGATCATATCTCGGCCAGAGCGCTCGGGAGATGCAGCAACCGGATACCATGTCCAATTCTCTTCCCGCCAGAAGTTGGAAAGCACGAATAGAAGAACATTCCAATAATCGACTTTGGGACCGTTGTCCATAATAAACTTGTAGCACATCTTTTGTATGGCCGATGGAGGATAAAAAAAGCGTTTAATCGTAAAGGTGACATTGGCCCACAATGTGTCGGGATAGGGCTTCATTTGTACGTCACATATAACTTTAAGATCCGGTTCATAACTGCGAGCCATTTTTATTGAACTATTTTTTTTTGTTTCGCTCTAGAAATTTTCATAAATAAACTTAATTTGTAAGCTCTATGTTCTAGCCGTCTTCATGATTTCTAATACGATGTTCCATAATGGTCTTTATGTAAGTAACCAAAAAGTAAGCTGCCAGCGCAAAGCCGTTCCGGGCGTACTCGTCCACCATCTCATTACTAGAGACACCTAAGTGACCCGTAACCCAGTAATAGGGTTATTGAGCGGTGATGGATACGGTTGAGCGCTATTTCAGTCTATTTGGAAAAGTTATAGCAATTTTTATAAATAATTTTTAGATTAGATGACATATTTGAGATGACGTCCGCTATTATCTTTGGTTTTATTGTAGCCTTTTTGGCTAGATCATATTTTTGCAAAGCCAGAGCCAAATATGAAGACGATAAGTCTCCAAACTCGCGCTGGAATGAGAAATCTGCTAATACAAAAGCTGATCAGAATTCCAAGGTTGAAACGGACAAGCATTCGCAGGAATTTAATGTAAGCCCTAATCTAAAAAGCTAAGAGACCCAAAGAAGTGGAGAAAAAATGTCTTAAGCATATTCAAAATTCGTCGCAGCAAAAACAACAACAACCAAATAGTCGCAACCCACCATAAAAAAATGCTTGTTTGTTGTTGTTGCGCTAAAAAAACAAAAACCAGAGAGCAATTGCTCGCTCAATTGAGCGAACACAAATCTGAGAGCGTAAGCCGTGAGTGAAGCGCGCTCTCGTTCACCGCATTTTCCTATCCTACAGCTGTTCTTTTTCGAACCATTTAAGAACTAGTAACGTTAAGAGTAGTTGAGGCCACTTATTTGACACCGAATTCCTGCAGGGATAGTGTTGATTGGTCGGCAAAGTATACGTATGCATTTTTTTGCGTTTGCATTGAATATTCTGTGGTACGACTGTGGCAACACTAAAATAATATTGCCGATAGGCGAGAGTGCGATAAACTCTTGGTTTGGTTGACATCGGCATGAGCGACTATCGAAGCGGCTATCATCACTTACTTTACTTCTGTCTCGCGCTAAAACATGTCACAATTCGGCGCATAATTTTCGTTGTATTGTAATTTACAATTTGTAATATATTCAAAAATATACAATAATATTCATATAATGGCGTTTGATTGCTAAAGTGGTGACCCCGATGTGATCTATACCAACATCGTATAATCAAAAATACAATAAAATAAAACAACAACATTTCGCAATATTGTGAAATTACAATTCCAAAAGTATACAAATACGCGCGCAAATTCGCAGCGCGTGCATTTATCAAAATTTAACAAAGCAAACCCACAGCTTTGGTTCGCACAATTAGAGCGTTCATTTCGAATAAACGATGTTAATGATGACATGATATTGGCGGTTCACTTGGAGGACGCCGTTGTTTATGAGATCGAGGATCTAATTCAAATTCAAATTGTTACAACGCAATTAAAACTCGCTTGCTGACTAAATTTGCGGATTCGACGGAGCAAAAAATGCGACACCTGCTGCAGGGGATAGACACAACCGGCCCGAAACCATCAGAAATTTTTACCAACAGGAGGCGTCTTGCACCTGATTCAGGATGTGAGACAGTAATTCGTACACTTCTCATGAGCTGCATGCTTCACTCGATTCGTCCGTTGCTATCTGTCTGGAAAGACGACGATCTTGGCAGTCTGGCAAACGCTGCCGATAAAATGATGGAAGCATGTGACACGAGCTCAATGTCCATGATATCTACGGTACAACAGCAAACTGAAACTGCTGGTTGCATCGAAGCCTTATCACGCTTTCCAAAAGTACCAGACGTAGTTTTTTCAATAAAAAAGCTTGCAGAGCTGGCAGACAAGCTTCAACATGAAGTTAAAACTCTCAAGGAATCGCACTTCAAGTATCGACGGAAAATACCAGCACGTATTATGCTGGTATCACAAAGAATTAGGCAGCAGCGCACGCAAATGTCGCGATAGCTGCCCGAATTGAAAGCCGTCAAACTAAAACTAAAACGGCTGCCGACATCGCTGCTTACTACTTATCTCTACACTGATGGTGTACTGCTCAATACAACGACAACGTCAATTTCAACAATTAACGATAATACGGATTTTCGAGGTTTGTTGAAACAATTCATCGCAGCTACAAGAAATCCAGCAACACGCAACAATGCAAATGCAGCACACGCTGTAGAGCATCACATAGAAACAACTGGAAATCCTGTAGCTGATCGCCCACGTCGTCTAGCCGGAGAAAAACTAACAGTCGCCAAAGCAGAAGTAAATTTCTTATTAAAGCATGGTACTTGCAGGTCGTCAAAAAGTTCATGGGCTAGCCCTTAGTACATGGTCCCAAAACAAAGCGGTAGTTACCGCGCTTGTAGTGATTATCGCAAATTGAACTCTATTACGTTGTCCGACCGTCACCCAATTTCGCATATGCACGATTTTGCCAAAAAACTCCATGGAAAGACAATGTTCACCACATTGAATTTGGTACGAGCTTACTATCAGATACCCATGGCCAAAGAGGATATTCTAAAAACAGCAGTATGCACGCCGTTCGGCCTAATCGAGTTTTTGTACATGCCTTTGGTTCGAAAAACGCTACTCAAATATTCCAGCGATTCATGGACAATATTTTCAGAGGCATCGACTACGTCTACTGTTATATTGACGATATTTTGGTATCGTTTACATCTGCTGATGAGCACGAACAACATTTACAAACTTTGCTGTCCCTCTTGCATAAAAATGGTTTGACTATTAACACAAGTAAATGTCAAATTGCGCAGTCTGAAGTAAAATTCCTTAGTTACACTATCAACAGCGAGGAAACTCATCCAGCAGATGATAAAGTAAAAGCCATCATCGACTATAAGAAACCCGATACAATGTGAGCTCGGCAGAATCCTCGGTATAGTCAATTATTATCGCCGTTGCATTCGTCATGCATCTGCGATTCAAGCATCGCTCAGCGAAATCTGTAAAGGCATTAAGAAGAACGACAAACGCAAAATTGAGTGGACTGCTAAGTCCACTAAAGCTTTTGAATTTTGCAAGCAATCTGTGGCAAGAGCAACACTAGTTGCTCATCCCGCAGCAAAGGCAAAACTGACACTCATATGCGACGCTTCCGATGCAGCGATTGGAGCGTCACTAGAGCAACAAGTCGACGGTGTTTGGCAGCCACTGGGATTTTATTCTCGAAAACTCTCTACCACAGAGAAAAACTACAGTACATACGATCGCCAACATCTAGCCATTTATGACGCAAAACGATATTTTAAGCACATGTTAGAAGCACGTGTTTTTGTTATCAAGACTGACCACAAGCCGCTAGTGTAAGCATTTTACCAAAAAAATTAGAAAGCATCGCCCCGCCAGTTACACCACCTCGATTTCATATCGCAATACTTTAACCGTCATATTGCACATATAAATGTCAACTACAATTGCACACGAGAGGACCGAAATTGCTCAGAGCGAAGACAGTGAGTTAACGCAACTACTACAAGGCAGCACCTCACTCAAACTTCAAGCTGTTCAATTCAAAAACCAAACAATTGTGCATTGCGACACTCAACCGGCACAGCTAGAGCGTACATTCCCAAATCATGACGCTATGAAATTTTTGAATCTGTGCACAACCTTTCGCATCCAAGTGGAAGATCTTCGCTACATCAGGTTTGCAGCAATTACGTATGGCCATCTATGAGAAGAGACATCACCGCATGGGCTCGAAATTGCTACCATGCCAAAGTGCTAAAATCCATCGACACAACACTCTGGTCCCAGACAAAATCCGAATGCCAGACAACAGATTCGACATGCAATTGGATTTAGTCGTTATGCCGCAACTTGATGGATTTCTATACTGCCTTACGATGATTGACCGTTTTTTCAGATGGCTTGAAGCTATTCCCCTAAAAGACATGTCTGCCGATGCAGTTTTTGGTCTCACTGGATTGCACGTATTGGTTGTTCTCAAACTATTACGACAGACCAAGGCGCGCAATTTGAGTCTGTTTTGTTTAAGGCACTCACTGATTTAACAGGGAGCAAACATATTCATACGTCAGCTTATTATCCTCAATCGAACGGCTTAATAGAAAGATGGCATCGTTAATTTAAAACTGCACTTATGTGTGGTCCAGGCACTCCTTGGATGAGCTTGCTGGTCACCGTGCTTTTTCGTTTTAGAACGTGTTTTAAGGAAGATCTGGGTATTTCGGCTGCAGAGATGCTATATGGTGCTCACATTCAACTCCCAAACGAATTTTACCAAGGCATGTCAAAGCCTTTCCATCCAAAAAATTTAATCGAAAAATTCCGTGAGAATGTGCGTTTGGAGCAATCAGTCCCAACAGCTTATCATTTCAAAAAAAGCATGTTTTTTTTTTAAAATTTTATGAATGATTGCACACACGTCATGCTGAGGACAGATTCCGTTCGGCAGCCTTTTAAACCAAGTCGAAGTCGAAGTCGTGGAAAGCTGCGATCATGTGTACATCATCAAAATCGATGGAAAAGATGTGGCTGTTTCTACTGAGCGACTTAAACCAGCATTTACACTTAGAGAAATCGAGCCTTCACCGTCTAGTGATACTGCGTCACGTACTTATGAAATAAGGCGTAAGATTCGCTCACGACTTGGTTTCTTGGAAGGGGGTAGTTGTGGCAACTAGAGGTGGAGAACTATCAATAGTACTATCGGCACTTGCGATGTTTGAGCACTATCGAGCTACCATCGATAGAAGCCAGACATTTACGATAGTGCCGATAGTGCTATCGATAGATCTACGATAGTTTTCATATCACCAAAAAGTAAAATTTTGCGCGTTTGTTTGTGGCGTCTGCTAAAAAAATATTTGTGAAAAAATGTATTAAAACAGTGATACCTCAATAAAATGAAATGGATCGCTTTTGTCAAAGAGGTATAATGCTCACTTTTAAAGTACAGTATGTACTCGGTAATGGCAACTCAAAGAATATGTTAAGAGGCACTTATTGAGGAGGTTGCAACCACCGAGGAAAAATATATAACTTGAAAAATGTTTTTTTTTAAACATATTATTATCTTAGTGTGGCAAAAATCGAGGCATTGCGTGCATCGAGGGTTGCGATTACCGAGTTCATACTGCAGTTATGAAGTATTTTGACTATGTGTCGAATTTAAGGTAAACGTTGAGACTTCCTTACACTCAGTGTGTCGAGGGTTGAAAGGCAGGCATGCGATTGCAGCAGCACGGACTAGGAGAAAGATTTGGAGACCGAGAGGCAAACACAAAAAAAGAAAAGTAAAATCTCACAAGTATGGAAATACCATAAAACGTCAGATGGTAAAAAACTGGCAAAGTGCATTCACTGCGGAAAGGAGTACAAAGCCAGCGGAAATACTTAAAATTTGCACGATTATATGAAAAGATTCCACCCTGGCTTGGAAAATCATGTCCCGGATTCTAGCACTCCAGCTGCAGGTATTTCGGCGGATACCGACAATATCGCGAGTTATTGATCATCGATGCAATCTGTAGCTTCGCCTAATTGTTTCGGAGAAGCGAACCAGGCTCAAGGAAGAAAATGTTCTTTAATTAATTAATTCCAAAACTTTTTGGATCAAAAAACATTAATATCGTATATGAATTTTCTCGTTTAAAAATAAAACAAACTTTAAATTTAAAACCGAATATGTATATTATTGTGGACGAAACTATAGTCGACTATCGAAAGTACTATCGTCAACTATCGATGGTTGTGAAATTACTATCGTCGACTATCGATGGCGCCGACTATCGCTCTTTGTTTGGTTGTTAATAGATTTGTGACTAAAATTGAGTAGTATTAAACTTGACATAAGGTCTTCGCCTTTGAAGGGTTATATTGAGATTTATGAGTGTTTAACAACCAAACCAACAGATGGCCAACCCTACAAAAATTAATTGCCAAAAATAAATTTAATTTTTAGAGTTAACGATCAGAAGCACTTATTCATAATTCAAATGGTCATTGATAAACTGTGTAGGCATATATACAGAAGTTGTTGTTGTTTGGCTTAAAAAAGTTAATTAAAGCCGCAATGGGTAAACGAATTTCCAATGATAGAATATTTAATTTATTCATTTACTGACAAAGAGACCTATGCCAATGTGCATCCAACTCCAACTCATATAGCAGAGTTGTGTGCTACGAGTGCAAGTCGGTTGCTCTGCTTCTGGCACTGGGTCTGGGGTTTGGGTTTGGGACTGCGACACAGACGAATCAGTAATTTATAAACGTGCTTATAAGCCGCAATCCAATTCGAGCTCCGAAAATTACAGTTGCAAAGCATTTTACGCCATTTTCACGACCGTCTGTCCATCTGTCTGTGTATGAGTGTGTGTAAGCGTGTGTGGCTTCTACGCATACTAACATACTGGCCAAAAATGCTATCAACAGAGTCAGTGTGGGATGGACGCGACTGCTGGTTGGTCGGTTAAAAAACGAAACCATGCGAAAGCGCGTAAGCGAATGAGTTTGGTTCTTGCACAAATTAAATTGAAAATTTATATATATTATTGTGAAAATGGCAACAACTTTCTCTAGGTGTGTGTGAGGGAGTGTATGCAACAACGACACGTAACAGCAGATGTGCGCGAGTGTGCGTGTAATAGCAGTTTTCCAACTAAATTATAACAACAACCTCAACAAATGCACAAAATTTTGAGAAATTTCATGCAAAATTCAGAAGCAGTTTATAAAGCGCCATCACACACACACACAGGCGCTCGCTCCCAGATAACACACACTATCTCACATAAAGAGCACAAAATGGCGCATGTTGAGCTGGATAGCCAGACAGGGAGCAGGCAGCATCCAGACATAACGAAAATGTCAAACACACATTTGACCAACATTGGACTCAGCGGGAGATGAACAGCGCCCCTGCAGGAAAAATCCAGTTGCGAACTGGTTCCCAACCACCCCGACGGTGAAACTGTGTGTCCGAAACCTAGTAGATCGCATGCTGTCTAACAAGTATGTTTTTTGTCATGGGGCTGCCATTGTAGGCAACCAGAATTTTGGGGTATGATGTTCAACTGGTTGCAATCTGGTTCGCCTGCATATTGAACAAAACTAGTAGCTTCCTTATTAGAATGTAACAAGTTGCTGCGTGGAACTAGTCGCCTCTAACTAATTCAAAACTAGTCCATCTGAAACAGAAAATTACTACTTTACATATTATTTGTAGGTTGCTAAATATGGCCCAAAAATGAAACTACTTTTAGTTTACATATTAAACACTATTTTATTTAGGCATAACATAAACAGAAAGTTACATTAACAAAATTAATAACTAAACAAAAATAATAATAACAATTTATATTCAAAACCTTAAAAATAAATTTAACATATGAACATATGAATACAATTTTACTGCAAACATTGAATACAATTATTTTTAAATACAAATTTAATATATAACTTAATTTAAATTAATTACAAAACTAATACAATTATTTAAAGAAACAAAATATTAAATAACAATTAATTAATTAAACAACTTAAAATCTGATTTAATTATTAATTAATTAAATAACTTTAAAAAATAAAGAATTTATTATTATTATTTAAAATTACTGCAAGGTACACATTTTTGCACCTAAAATGTGTTTCTTCAGCGTGGAATGGCGGAGCTGATTCCTACTAATGGATGAAAGAAATTTCTATAGAGAACAAAAAATAATTGTTGTGTAAATACGTACATATGTATGTATTTATGTATATTTAAAAAACAAAAAAACAAATTATTGCAATTTTTACTTAGCTTAGTTGACATGCGTCTGTGAGCAGAATTTAACTGCAGATAAAAAATTTTGTTACAAATATTACTTACAACATTATATATGCACATGCAATACAACAGCTGTTCTTTTTCGAACCATTTTGGAACTAGTAACGTTTGGAGTAGTTGAGACAACTTATATAACACCGAATTCCTGCAGGGTTACTGCATTCCTTATGCACGTGCACACACACACACCCAAGTGCAGCCAAAGGATCTCAGCTGGCTAAGCCAATGCAGTTAGAAAGCCATTATGCTATTTTATTATATTTTATATTATAAATTATTTTAATATTTCAGAGAATCTTAGATAAAAAATGGAGATTACTCATAATTTGTGGACCTGAAAAAAAAGGATTTCACAGAAATTATAATTTATTGACCTTCAGATTAAATTTTTTAGATAAAAACAAATATTTTGTTTTTTTAATACTGATTTTAATTTTTTTTACGAGGGGTATTCAAAAAGTAAGTTTCCCTGGTCTGGCGTTTCTCTTGTGCACCATCTAGCGGCCTCGTACTGAACACAACATCAGTGTTGAGTCTATCGATAAGAGCGGCACTGGTATTGGTGACCGAAAATAGTTTTTTCAGCAGTATAAACACAACAACCATGGAGCTACCATTGCAAAACGTGTCCAATTGTGAATTGCGTGCAGTTATTCGTTTTTTAACTTCAAAAGGACTGAATAGTAACAAAATTCACAGTGAACTAGTGGAAATTTATGGTGAGAATTGTATGAGTGTGCAAATGGTGCGAAGATGGAGCGCTAATTTTATCGCGGGACGTTCAGAAGTTCATGATGAACAGCGTGCAGGACGTCCAAAAACAGCCACTACGGACAGAGCTATTGAAGCTGTTCAAAAAATTATTGAAGAGGACAGACGGCTGACCATCGATGATATTCTCGAATTGATTCCTCCTGATATTGAAATTGGCCGAACTTCAATCTTTTCAATTTTGAAGGATAAGCTTGGTTACAGCAAAGTTTGCGTAAGATGGGTCCCACGCCTGCTTACCGAAAACCATAAACATCAACGAATAGTCGCTGCTCAAAAATTTTTTGAAATGGTTAAGAAAGAAGGCGATAGTCTCTACTCACGCATTGTGACGGGTGATGAAACGTGGTGTCATCATACGAATCCCGAAACAAAGCGTCAAATCATGGTTTGGAAGAAACCAGAAGAAAGTGCTCCAAAAAAAGCAAAAATTCAACGTTCTGCTGGAAAAATCATGGCCACAGTTTTTTGGGACGAGTTAGGTGTTTTGTTGGTTGATTTTTTGGAACCTGGTACAACAATCAATGCGGATCGTTACTGCGAAGTTTTAAATAAGCTTAAAAATGCCATCAGACGAAAACGTCCAGGAAAATTATCCAAAAAATCTAACTCTTTCATGATAATGCACGGCCTCATTCTGCTCAAAAAACGAGAACTTTATTGGAAAAATTCAAATGGGAAATTTTCGATCACCCACCCTACTCTCCGGATCTCGCACCAAGTGGGCAGCATTTTGTTTCATACGAAGAAGTCCAAACATCTGTCAAATTATGGCTCCAAAAACAGGACACGTATTTTTAAAGAAGGTTTGCATAAACTCTATAACAGATAGGAAAAATGTATTCAAGTCGAAGGTGACTATGTAGAAAAATAGTTTGTAAGTCAAATAATTAATAAATATTAATTTTGTAACCTAAAAATTGTTTTGCACTTCATTTTTAAATTAGTTAAACTTACTTTTGAATGCACCTCGTACATTAAATTTTTTTTTTTTGATGCTTTGTCATTTTTCCCAATCATGAAGCGATTAGCGTTGTTTTTTTTTTTTTTTTATTAAACACCACACATTTTCATATTTTAGAGTGGCATTTGTTCTTTCACTACAGATAATTTTTGTATAATTCAATGCATGGGTGAGAGCAATGAATCATAGCCCATAATACTTAAAAATAACCAAAATATAATTGTTTTATTATTATTAAAGATAAGATTCGGATGTTGAAAAAAGTGGATATCCTTCGACATAAGATAAGTTCAAAACTACTCAATTTTAGTCATGGATCGTTTTACAACCAAACAACGCGTTAAAGTGTTAGCGTAATGAATGGAAAAAAAGGGCATCCAAAATTACGACGTTCACATATGGGCCTATAAAGCTAGCTGCGGCGGTCATTTGGGCGATAGCATTTTTTATATTAATAAAAAAACCTACAGATGACCCATCTTAGATCATTAATTAGTACCTAGGTTGTGTGGTCAATCACAAATATTATGAAAAAAAATTACAATTGATGGTTAACTGTACAGGATTTACATTTGAATTATTTTAAATTTTGAAACTTGGCAACTCTAAATAAATGGTTTTTCTTTAAAGTAACCAGAAGATACCATAACGTATCACACTGTGCGTATTAATATTATTCCCAAATGAGAGCCGCCTCTATCCTGACAGTTTTAATTGTGGCATTAAAATAATGTTAAGTATCAATCAATACATCGATTGGCCTTCAGCAAAAACAAAAACGTGCCGCACAATAAAAAAAAGAACCAACAAAAAATCTACTATAAGATAATAATTTTTAATTAATTTTTTGTTGGCACAACAAAATTAACTGCATGACGTGTATTATATACACATAAGTATGTACGACGTGTATTCATGCATTCATATAATATACGGTATATACACACACATACATATGTAGTATATGCATATGAACACAAAAACATTATAATTATTTTGTTGGGTTCGATGCAAGGCAAAAGCGCTAGATAATCCAATTAATGACAGCGATATACTGTGCTCACGTGCATCTGTGTGTGTTCATTGTATCTGTGTGAGCCATGTATTTTATGACTTGCCGCTGTTCAATTAAAAGCATGGCCAACAGCTCAGTATCAATTAAAAGTGACGGACGCTCTCTGATTGTGCTCCACACAATCCAAGCCAGAATCTGGCTTCTATCCCAACATATCATGCAATCTTTATCTATAGCAGGGGCAGCTTTTACATATGAACAATATACGAGTAGAGTATAGTAACTAAGACGAATCCCGTGTGGTTTATCATGAACCAATGTACAACAACTACAACTGCTATACTATAAGAAAAAAAAGTCTTATGAAATCTAATTTTAGTGCCCCGAAATTTGAATGCCCTTTAAAGTACATGCGAGTATACTATAAATAAATGTAAATATTAGGTCTACAACTTTGCTCCAAAAGATGGCGCTAGTAGCCAGTAATAGTTCAAATAAATAAATCACAGCTGTTTTCCATCAGTTTTGACATCGATAAATATAACCTTACATCGATATTAGTTAATTTTTGTTTGCGTCATATAGTTACACTTAATTAAATATGTCAACTTATAAACCGAATTCACGTCATTTGCGGGAGATTTTACTTTTTCATTTCAACATGAAAAAATCGGCGGCTGAGGCTCATCGGGTTATTTCAAGTACTTATGGTGATGATACTATTAGTGAAAGAACGTGTCGCGAGTGGTTCCAGCGCTTTAAAAGCGGTGATTTTGTTGTTGGAGATCGGCATAGCGGTGGCAGAGAAAAAACTTTTGAAGATGGGTGGAAGAGAGCTGGAGGTTTTACTTAATGAAGACTCGTGCCAAACTCAAGAACAGCTAGCAAAATCATTGGGAGTAACTCAGCCAGCAGTATCAAAACGCCTGGAACAGCTGGGAATGATCCAAAAACAAGGATACTGGGTACCGTATCAGTTGAAACCAAGTGATGTTGAGCGACGTTTATTTGCTTGTGAACAGCTGCTTGAAAGACAAAAACGAAAAGGATTTAGTAACTCGTTGAGGGTATCATCTGTACAACTATGTGTCCTTTTTATTTAACCATTTGAAGCTAAATATTTTATATTTATTTGAATTAATTAGTTTCTTTGTAATTAAAATTTATCATTTAAAACATTTACATTTGTTTTTCAAATTTCAATTAGTTATTCCCACTACTACCAAATTATTAGTTAAAATTCACACTTGATTGATAACTCTATAGTATAACTTTAAAAAAAGCGATAAATATTATTATATTGTATGCAACTTTTTGAAATCGTAGAGATACAAAGAGAATAAACTTTTTCGTGTATAATTGAAATTTTATTTCTTTAATTATTTATTTATACAATTTGGGTTGACTTGAGCCAGATTAACGACTGACTTGGAGACACTTCCAACATTTTTTTTATCACCCATACCATTTTTTAAAATTCTATTCAAGTTTCAAAGTTTTCCTTTATTTTTACTTTACAAAGTGGATCACTTTTGCCTAGATTAGGTTTAAAAAAAAATGCAAACAGTTGAAAGCCTTTGTGCAGAGGCTTTAAATATTCTTAAAATTTCGACGACTTTCCAGTTCAGCGAGAATCTACATCTCTTCAAAATGATAAAAGTGAACGAAAAAGGTTTATTGCCGACTGCCGAACGTGAATTTGTCACAAAAAAAAACGAGGACTGGCCTTAACAATCGCCTGATGAAAATTCAAAACTGAACGTTTGGGCCTAGCAAGCAAATACGTATATCTTTCAATTGTATGTATTAGAGATTACTTGGAACAGGCCATTGCGGCAGTGTAAGTCCAAAGCCCTCTCTAGCCTTACGGCCTCAGAATCGTAACAATCAAAGTACAAGGGACAGAAATGAAGGTTGGCTTTATACATATGTAGCAACAAAAGACATAATTCGTTTATCTGTCTATTGCGTCTTGCTCAGGGGACATCCAAAAAATTAAAATAGATATAATTACCACTTTAATAACCAACATACGCAGAAAAATCAGAAAGATTATACAGGGTCCGGCACTCGAAGTGTAACCAAATTCAGACCGCTCGCGCAGCTGACGCACGGGCATCAGCTGTCTGTAAGTTAGCTAAATGACAGTTTAGAGTATTGTTTACAAGCGCACGAAAGCATTTTGCCGTGAGTAAACGCGAAAAAAAATCAGTAATGGATTTCAAACGTAATAGTGTAGTTGCATTATATTTAGCTGGAACTGTAGCATCCGTCGCATACTGAAAAATGATCTCAAGGTCAAGCCTTACAAGATACAAAAGGCACATGATCTCACACCGAAGCAGCAACAAGTCAGACTTGAGAGAGGGAAGGAGTTGCTTCGCTTGGCCGAAAGCGGTCAATTGCCGAACATTGTGTTTTCTGACGAGAAAATTTTTACAATTGAGCAATTCGTAAACTCTCAAAACGATAGCGTTTACTTGAGGGACCGTTCATACGAGAATTTGAGTCATGGATTGGCCACCAGGAGGCAGCACCCGCCACAGATAATGGTTTGGGCCGCTGTAACCGCAGATGGGCGCTCTCCAATCGTTTCCATCGAGCCTGGCGTCAAGGTTAATGCGCAATATTATCGGGAAAGTATTCTGGAGGTTGCTTTGAAGCCGTGGGCAGACAAACATTTCGGTGGCAGACCATGGACGTTTCAACAGGACTCGGCACCGTCTCACAAAGCTCGAGTGAACCAAGAATGGCTGAAAAACAACGTCCACACAATGGCTCTCGAATTCACCAGACGCGAATCCGATGGATTATTCTCTTTCGGCCATTTTGGAGAGCAAGGTCCGAACTAAAAGATACAACAGTCTCGCGGCGCTGAAAAAAGCCATTGTCCACGAGTGGGCCAAAATACCTGCAAGTCACATTCGGGCAGCTTGCGATTCATTTTTGGACCGTCTCAAGGCCATAGTGAAGGCAAAAGGTGGCCATATTGAGCGAAAGTAAATTGTTTCTAAATTTCGTATTATTTTTACACATTTTGTACCTTGAATTGAGTAAAGGTAATTTTTGAAAACGAAATTATAGCCTTTTTAATTGGTTACATTTCGAGTGCCGGACCCTGTAAGTCTGATCATTTTTTTCGTCAAAGCAAACTTAACGAAACATAAACCGTTTTATTTCGACGGTTTTTATTAGCAATATGATCGGATAAATTATTGCAATGACAAAGTTATAAACAATTATATTAAACTATATTAAAGGAAATGTGAACTCTTCATATGTTTCATATGTACGCATGTGTCAAGGGTACGGCTTTGGATAATTCTATTATGTACTTAAAAACATGCATATGAATGCGATTGACTTGATTGAATATCATAATCAGGCATGTTCTAGATTTCGAATCCGACAAAAAGTGTCGGAATCGAAATGAAAGGTGTTCTAGATTTCGATTCCGGCAAGAGTTTACTCGTTATGAAAAGTTTGGCTTGCAGCTGTCGAAATGAAAAGTATTTTGCTTTGTTTGCTTAAATAAACGCATTAATGCCACCAAAATTAATTTTGTTTATTTTTTAATGTTTTTAGAAAATTTAGATGTGCTCAATTCAACGAATCAAGGTTAATTTTCATTATATACTTTTATTACAAAAAATGTCTATTAAAATTGTTTATACATGCAAAACCAAAACGAGTGGAATGAAAGTTAGGTGTTCTGGATTTAGACAAAACAGAACTTCGAAATGTGTATTGTGTTGCCGTGTTGTCGTGTTGCACAAGTAAATTCGAAGATAATTTTATTAATGGATGGCTTAAAATATGTATATAAAATAAATTGTACAAAATTGGTAAATAAATTAAAAATGTTTGTCTCTCAGAAAGATGTTGGCAGAAAGAAAAATTAAATTTATAAAGTTGATGTTCGAAAACTTGAGGTAACTCTACAAGTGAACTTATCGATGATTGATCAGCGATTGATTGGCGATGAGGAAGACCTAGAAATTTTGGAAGTTGAACCTTATGTTGAAGCTGAAGTTGATGTTGAGGAAGGCCCCTCAAGCTCCAAAAGAAAGCGTGGCCGGTCCAGCGACACTTTTGAGGAGATTTGCTCAGAGCATAATACAATTTTTAGGTCTAATTCTCAACATTACAGGAAATGTCAAAGGAGAAAAAGAAGCACTATGCCAAAATGGAAGAAATTGCGCAAAGGCAATTAGATGAAACAATGAAACGTTCTTTCATTTTCGCTGTCATTGGTGTTGGCATCGTCGGTGCCATCAACGATGACTTCTATTAAAGGTAGATTTCTCCTGCGGCAAATGTTATGCAATGCACAACAAACATTTATAATTTTTGCCACAAACTTCGGCTGATAATGAAGTGTGCCTTGTAGACACCTAAGTCTGCTAACGCCGATCGTCCTCTCAATAATGTTGCGAGCTGCAGCATGCTTCAAGTTATATAAATGCTCAATCGTATTTGGTTGGGGATTCCTATACGGAGTGAGCAAGGAATTCTCTTCAATGCTTCTCTCATAAAAGCGCTGCGCATGACTGTTGTTCCAAATGAACGAATCATGCGAAGCGCCTGGATATCTCGCATCCACTGCCATTATCACCATGCTAAAATTGCAAATCTGTGAATAATCAAAATTCTTATTTTTAATAAAATTTTAAAACTTTAGGGCTTCGTAACTTGTCGCCATTGCATTGATACTGTAGTATCCTTTTCTATTAAAAAATCTATGCTCTTCCTCTACGGGCTTTACAATTCGTATGTGGGTGCCGTCAACACAACCAATAAAGCCCGGAATGTTAAATTTGTTGTAAAAATGCGCCTTCGACAAAATAACATCTTTCCTCGGCATGGTCTGGCGAATGTATTCTCTACACAAGCCCTTCTCCAGCTCATCCATGACATCGTAAAGCACTTTTGAAAAAGTCCCATGTTGATGTCATGGTCTTTTGCTACCCCTAACTAGAATGAACCAGTTGCAAGGAACCGCAATGTTGTCGCAACTTGCGTATATGGGGATATAAACCGATGTTTTTCTACTAATGGTTCTCCCACTTTTTTAACAATCATTTCAAATGTTTTCTTGTCCACTCGATTGGACTCTATAAGCCTAAAAAATTACGGCTTAAAAAGTCAAAATTGCAACATTTCTATATATTACAAGCTTACGTGGAACTTAACTGTTTTGTAAAATTTACTTTTGCACGCATCTCACGATTTTGCAATTTCGCTTTAGCAACGGCACGTCTTTTTGCCTCCGCACATCCAACAATTGTAACCGCTGGCATTTTTCACTATTTTTGTTATATTTAAAATTTGAATTTAAAAAATCAGAAATGTAAACAAGCTTCTGATTTATACAAATGATTATCGATAGCACTCGAAATGAAACGATTCGAAAACGATTCAAAGCCGATTCAAACTCAGTCGAAATCTAGAACACCATTTGTCGGAATGCACTCGTTATGACATTTCAAAACGAGTCGAAATCTAGAACAGGCCTGAATATTTGAATTATCATAATCGAGTAATGTTTAATTTTATTGTTGTTGCTGTAAACTCCCTTCTAAACTTGTTGTTTGCCAACTTAATATGGCGCACGATTATTCGAAGATTTACACTCGAGAGAGAATTTTCGCCTCTATATTTTAGTACTCTCTGGCAGTGAGCTGTTGGTAAGTAACATAGAGGAAGGGTATGGTATGTACTATATAATGATGTTTGAACTTGCATTCAGGCTCAAATGTATTCAAACAAAATTATTTTGCACCTAGGCATAGTGTCCTAACTTGGCTTGCCACGCCTCTGTCTGTACATGTACATAGATACAGGATATAGTGAATGTAAGTACGGGCGCAGATTAAAAAAATTAATAAAATTTGGTATTCGAGAAAAAGTCAATACAGACAGACAGGCACAAACTTTTTGTCAATTAACTGCTGCTGAGCACAATCGTGTAATAAGATCAAAATTAAAAAAAAAAATAGAGCTATTTAGAACACACTAAATTTACACTTTGCAATTTAGCTTAAAAAATATTTAATTTTGTTAGTAAAATAAGTTTTTTTGTTTTACAATAATTATTCTGTATTAAAAAAATCACAACGAAAAGCATAAGCTGATAATTATCCTTAAAATGAAGCTTCTGTTTCTCTAGTATTACAGCTAAGCAGTTATTGCCAAAAAAATCAATAAATTTTTATTTATTTAAAAATTAATTTCCAAATCTTTTTGCGGGTTTTTATTCAACTTGAAAATTTGGTTAAAACCTAGGCAACATGCGGCCTTAAATCGACAAGAATAGCTTTATTATAATAAAAAGATGGCGTTCGTTAAAGTCGTGTGCGGACGACTTTGGGATACCCTGTACCACTTGCTTGCAATAAAATCCGGTTCCTTTGACCGATCGTTCCTCTGGGAGCTGTATGATATAGTCAACGCGATTTCGACCGAATTTGACACAGTGCTTAAATACCTTAAAAAAGATCTGAATGCCGAATTTAGTTCAAATATCTGTACAAACAGACGAAACACAACGAATTTTGTATAAAAAACGTGTTTTTGGACCGATTGGTCCTATTGGAGCTATATGATATAGTCAACCGATTTGGATTAAATTTAGTACAGTGCTTAGGAACTATAAAAAATTCAAGAATATCAAACAACAGCAAATCTTTGTCGATATCCTTCTGACCCATTAAGCCGATTGTTTCTTTTGAGCAAACGAACAATAATGATATATAAAAATGTTGCAATTAATTGAGAATCGAAAATTATAGGCGAAAAATGTTGAAGCATCTGCACATTTCAACTCTAATATACCTATTGCCATGAAACCTGAGCTGAAAACGATTATTTAATTGTTCACTTTCAATCTGGAAAGGAACCATAAAAAAGTCTTGAGCTATTTTGCAACAAGTGGGGCCATTACTATTAAAACGATACTAGATACTTGATATACGAAGAGAGGTACGCGGGTAAACACCGAAAAGTTCCCGTGAGCCCATTGGAGTCAAACTTAAGATTTAAAGAATTTTGTTTCATTTTTTATTACCTAAAAAGTTTAGAATGATTTTAAGAAGTGCTCAAAACTCGTAGTCAAAAATTTAATTGTCAACCAATGTGGACTTCAAGTGCATTTTCCAAAGGTGCACTCAATCGAAAATGTATATGATAGATGACATTTTTTTGATTAATATTTTAATTCGTATCTATTTTCGATGACGAGCTGTATGCAAAATAGATAACGTAGTAAGATCCCATAAGCATTTTTGCCAATAATCTCTAAATCTATGTATTGTACAACCATCTAATAAGACGGCTCGGAAGATTTTCAAAACGTTACTGCTTATATATTATATTTAATTAATATATAGCATAAATAAAAACCACGGAGCTACTCATTTTACATTACACATTGTTATTTGCTGCAATAGACAGAGCTACAAAAGAATATATAGAATGTTATTTATAGTGTAAAATATGTGTAAACTTTGGCAGAATAAATGAGATGATATATTTGCTTAAGGAAAGCGCATGGACTATAATTCCTGCAGGATTTGGTTACTTGGATACTCTTCGCAAGAAAGTCGCATAAAAAACGCAAAGTAGTAAGGTCTAGAAATCAAGAGTCATCAAATTAATCGGCAGCCTTTCCCATTATCGAGCAGTTACATACAGGCTACCAGAGATTTTATAATTTGCAATCGCCATAGCTTGGGATCCCAGGAGGCTATCAGGAATATGGTTACGATTAATACACTGCTGAAAGATTAAGTTATTGGCTAAAAAAGTGAAGATGTACGAGAATATTGAAAAATCAAAAGAAACTTATGATACCAAATAAGCCGGAGTGGTAAAGAGAATCGTGGTATATGATCTACTACCTCATGCCCACACGATTCACAAGTACTGAACCAGCTTGGAAATCGGGTTAGTGAGCTCCTTCTTCGTCTCGCCTCAACTCGGTTACCCCAAGCATACCAAACTCTCCTCCCGTTCTCTTTACCACTCAGTTTAGGGCTACTTATTTGACACCATAAGTTTCCTTTTTCTTTTTCTAATTTCTGGACTTACAATCTGCATTTGGAGGCGTTTTCTCTTGAATTGTATTACTAAGCGACTTCATATACGTTAGGTCTGCACCAACATTCATAAGTTGATTGGATGTTCGGAAATCCTCCAGTCATTACCCTCAAGTTCCAAATGATATACATTTTGTTGTAATATTTTTACGAAAGTAATAATAAATTTATTTAAAAAACGTGTTGTTGATTGCTAGAATCAAACTAAATAATAATTTTGTTAGGAAGCTAAAGTAAAAGCCAACTTTTTACGGTTTACTTTGACATAAAATCCTAGGTTGCTCTAAATTTGTTTAAACGCAAAATTTTTGTAATTATGAAGATGCGTATTTTTGGTTTTCTAGATTTTCAAGGCTTAGCGCACGTACAATTGGATAATATAAAAATACCCCAATAAATTGAAACGGAGACTTCGCGAGTTATTGAACTCCATATAGATAATGGGGAATTACCTATAATTCATCATAGGTTTAGTGAAGTTGCGACAAAATTCATAATCATAAAAAATTAATCATCTCAATTGTTGGATTAAAAAATAGCTGTAATTGTAATTGCCCCCTGCTCGCTTCGCTCACCAATCCAACAGAACATGCTCTACATTTTCTTTCTCCTTGGGACATGCCGGACAGAAAGGAGTGTCGTCGTGCATAAGCCTATGCAGGTATTCTCTGTATTCTCCATGACCTGAGAGAAACTGCGTTAGGTGGTAATTTCCTTGACCTCCGCTACTGTCGATCCACTCCGCCAGGCTTTGGAATGAACCTATACGTCCACCTTCCTTTTAAGGACGTATTCTATCTAGACTGCCAGGCAGCTATCGTTGCGTCCACGTTGCCGACTTGTATGGTCATAAACTCTATCGTTTTCCTCCTTGAGATGAGCACTGCTTCCGTTTTATGTCCAGCTAGATCAAGACCAGAATTCTGTAGCCATTCTCCAATTGTTCGAATGGATTTGTTTGCCGCCTCCTCCACCTCTTTGAGATGTGGAGGACGCGATCATCATATCACCAGATCATCCGCGAATCCTATTAGTGTGCATCCTTGTGGAAGGCTAAGTCATATGACCTCGATGTAGGCTATGTTCCACAGAAGGGGACCCAGGACTGACCCTTGTGGAACGCCGGCAGTCACTTGGAATTGCTTCATGCCTTTATCGGTATCATACTCGAGCACTCTGTCCGACAGGTAGCTTGAGGTGATCCTCCGCAGGTATCCTGGTATTTGTATACGTGCGAGTGCCCGATGAATCAGACGCCAGCGCACTGAATTGAAGGCGTTGCGGACGTCCAGTGTAATCACTCCGCAGTATTTTTTTTTGCCCCACCTCCACCTTTTACCCTCTATGGCGTTTGCTGCTGCGTCTACCACCGCCTTAATCTGCGATTCGGACAATGAATTCTTTGCTTCTGCAACATCCAGTAGTCTACTGTATATAATGCGTTGAAAGACTTTGCCTACGGAATCTAGGAGGCAGATTGGCCTAAATCCGGAAGGATCGTCGGTCGATTTGTCTTCTTTAGGAAGAAGGATAAGTCGCTGCGCCTTCCATGACTTTGGAAAGACTCCTTCCAGTAAGCACTGAGTAATGTCTGCGAATTCGTTGAAATGGCCAGTTTGAGAGCTACATTGGGTATATCATCTGGCCCCGGGGTTTTTTTGTCCTCTATTCACGAACATGCTGCTGCTACTTCATACAGCGTCAATATCCTACTGTCTCCGCTCTGAGACAGTCATTTGTTACCTCCAGGAGGGGATACCGGGGGAACAAGGCTTCAACTATTGTGCGGAGTAAAGTTGGACATGTGACTCTTATTGTTGCTGGACCTCTGATCTTTTTTGTCACTATTTTATAGGCTGTACCCCACGGGTTCACGTCAGCTTCTTCGCAGATCTTTTTGAAGCTGTTGGCCTCACTGCTCCTTACAGCTACATTGAGTTTTAGTTTTGCCATTCGAAACAGCATTTCCAAGATGCAGTAACCTCTAGCATTTGTTTCCCGACTGCCCCATTCAGCTGCCCACGCGTTGGAAGTCCCCAGCGATGACCACTGGAGCTCTGGGTCTCGCGTCTGCTACTATGTGATCCAACATATCCCTGAATTCGCTGATTGTCCAGCTAGGAGGAGCGTAACAGCTATAGTACGTGACCCCATTACACTCTGACAAACCCATCGTGGTTTGAGTCAACTTTGCTTATCAAAGATGAGAGGGACCAAATAGCTGCTTTTTGGTTGTTACAGGCAGCAAAACTGTTTCCCAGTATTGGTTTGTATAATTTGTATAATCAGGACTACGTCTGTCTTCTTTTCGCGGACTGTTTGAATAGGTAGTGACTGTGCGGCTTCGTCGTGGTTTAGGTTCAGCTGTAAGACCTTCAATTTTGTTGCGAGAGTGCTCTTCTGAAGACAGGACAACTGCTACCACCAGAAAATTGCTTTGCATCTGCGTTTGTGTCCTTGCATAACATGCACAAAGGGTCCTTGTTGCAGTCTCTTGCTAGATGATCCATCATCCCGCACCGCCGACACAATTTAGAGCGATCTGTTTCGCACTTGCAGTGCCTTGCCAGGTGACCAAACTCGAGGCACCTGAAACATCTCATAGGGGAGGCTGCTTTTTGGCTTAGCCTGGTGTTTACCCAGCCGACTCTTATTGACCCGATATTGAGAGCCTTTTCCGCACTTTTAACAGGTAAACTTATGGTGGTAATCTGCGTTTCTCCGTAAGCGCTTCTTAGCTTTACGTCTGGCGCGGCTACATCTGTTAATTGGATCTGTTCTGCGGTCGTTGTCTCCTCCAGATATTTGCATTCAATCGAGATGCGGTGCGGAAGTGAACGAACTTCTGCTTTTTCTCCCAGTGCTTCTCCGACAAGTGCCTGGAAAGCGGCTGTCTTCTCTCTGCTTAGTTCGTTCGAGCAAGAGTTCGCCCTTCTGGGTTCTGCGAACTTTTGAGACAGCGTTTCCCAATGCGCTCAGCTTTTCGTCCGTCTTCACCTTCCTAAGTAGGTAGCTAAGTAGCTGACATCTCCTTTAGGCGCGATAAGGATAGCATCTGGCCTTGCCTTTTCCTTAACAGCTCGTTTCAGCTGTGCATCTTTCTTAGGCTTCTGAGTTATATTACTTTTGGCACTTTTTCCTTTCTTGACACCTGTGAGGCTGAGTGTCGTGGGGAGGTCTCCGAATTTTCTCTTGATGAGGGACGCGGCTGTCTTTCGGCATTCGGTCGCTTTCCTCTTTTTTGTTGAGGCGATTGCGCATTTGGCCCTTTCTTTCGTTTAGTTTCGGCCGCTATTTTGCAAATAGGTGACGTATGCGAAGACTGGGGAGAACTTATCACCGCCTCAGCTTTACGTCGTGCAAGTGTATCGCAACCAGCTCGTAGAGCGCTCTGATGCTCTCTATCGAGTCACGCATCGGTTGGTGGGTGGATCGTCTTCCAACCTCAAGTGTGTGTAGATTAAGACTCAACGATCGATGTTTGGTGTACCTTGTTAGGGAATTTCAAATTCGTTACTATATAATATACTATATATACCATATATATATTTGTCTATATCGCGACATGGAATACACATAGACATCGATGTAAATATACGAGGTGTGTTCAAAAAGTAAGGTGACTTAAACAATTTCGCAGGCAACGTATGTTCGATTATCGATTTTTTTTTGTTTTGTTGTGTTGGTACACTCTTCCCGAACATCTGTACCAAATTTCAAGTGAATGGCATTTTTTGCTTGGTTGTGAAAGGCGTAAAGGTTATAAGTGTTTTGCGTGCCCGCCGATTTTTTTCGGTCTTGGCTCTTCTGGCCGCTTCCATTGGGACGATTGGGCTTTGGTTTCCGTGAGCCCATTGGAGTCAAACTTAAGATCTAAAGAATTTTGTTTCATTTTTTATTACCTAAAAAGTTTAGAATGATTTTAAGAAGTGCTCAAAACTCGTATTCCGTACTGAATGTAAGAATGTAGTCAAAAATTTAATTGTCAACCAATGTGGACTTCAAGTGCATTTTCCAAAGGTGCACTCCATCGAAAATTTATATGATAGATGACATTTTTTTGATTAATATTTTAATTCATATCTATTTTCGATGACGAGCTGTATGCAAAATAGATAACGTAGTAAGATCCCATAAGCATTTTTGCCAATAATCTCTAAATCTATGTATTGTACAACCATCTAATAAGACGGCTCGGAAGATTTTCAAAACGTTACTGCTTATATATTATAATTAATTAATATATAGCATAAATAAAAAACCACGGAGCTACTCATTTTACATTACACATTGTTATTGGCTGCAATAGACAGAGCTACAAAAGAATATATAGAATGTTATTTATAGTGTAAAATATGTGTAAACTTTGGCAGAATAAATGAGATGATATATTTGCTTAAGGAAAGCGCATGGACTATAATTCCTGCAGGATTTGGTCACTTGGATACTCTTCGCAAGAAAGTCGCATAAAAAACGCAAAGTAGTTAGGTCTAGAAATCAAAAGTCATCAAATTAATCGGCAGCCTTTCCCATTATCGAGCAGTTACATACAGGCTACAGAGATTTTAAAATTTGCAATCGCCATAGTTTGGGATCCCAGGAGGCTATCAGCAATATGGTTACGATTAATACACTGCTGAAAGAATAAGTTATTGGCTAAAAAAGTGAAGATGTACGAGAATATTGAAAAATCAAAAGAAACTTATGATACCAAATAAGCCGGAGTGGTAAAGAGAATCGTGGTATATGATCTACTATCTCATGCCCACACGATTCACAAGTACTGCACCAGCTTGGAAATCGGGTTAGAGAGCTCCTTCTTCGTCTCGCCTCAACTCGGTTACCCCAAGCATACCAAACTCTCCTCCCGTTCTCTTTACCACTCAGTTTAGGGCTACTTATTTGACACCATAAGTTTCCTTTTTCTTTTTCTAATCTCTGGACTTACAATCTGCATTTGGAGGCGTTTTCTCTTGAATTGTATTACTAAGCGACTTCATATACGTTAGGTCTGCACCAACATTCATAAGTTGATTGGATGTTCGGAAATCCTCCAGTCATTACTCTCAAGTTCCAAATGATATACATTTTGTTGTAATATTTTTACGAAAGTAATAATAAATTTATTTAAAAAACGTGTTGTTGATTGCTAGAATCAAACTAAATAATAATTTTGTTAGGAAGCTAAAGTAAAAGCCAACTTTTTACGGTTTACTTTGACATAAAATCCTAGGTTGCTCTAAATTTGTTTAAACGCAAAATTTTTGTAATTATGAAAATGCGTATTTTTGGTTTTCTAGATTTTCAAGGCTTAGCGCACGTACAATTGGATAATATAAAAATACCCCAATTAATTGAAACGGAGACTTCGCGAGTTATTGAACTCCATATAGATAATGGGGAATTACCTATAATTCATCATAGGTTTAGTGAAGTTGCGACAAAATTCATAATCATAAAAAATTAATCATCTCAATTGTTGGATTAAAAAATAGCTGTAATTGTAATTGCCCCCTGCTCGCTTCGCTCACCAATCCAACAGAACATGCTCTACATTTTCTTTCTCCTCGGGACATGCCGGACAGAAAGGAGTGTCGTCGTGCATAAGCCTATGCAGGTATTCTCTGTATTCTCCATGACCTGAGAGAAACTGCGTTAGGTGGTAATTTCCTTGACCTCCGCTACTGTCGATCCACTCCGCCAGGCTTTGGAATGAACCTATACGTCCACCTTCCTTTTAAGGACGTATTCTATCTAGACTGCCAGGCAGCTATCGTTGCGTCCACGTTGCCGACTTGTATGGTCATAAACTCTATCGTTTTCCTCCTTGAGATGAGCACTGCTTCCGTTTTATGTCCAGCTGCTGGTCGGCAAAAATCCACTCAGTTGTACCCTCCACGCGGGTGCCGACCGGGCAATGGGCATTTGCGACCCTGTGTCTGGTTGCATTTTTAGCATGCCAGCGCAGAGAAGTGAATGTCTAGCTAAGATCGGTGAGCAACTTGCTACGGATCATTACTAAGTGGTGCCTGGCGGTTAGGCATAAAACGCTATGGGGTGCGCTCCCCCTGAATCAAAAATCATGCACTATGGAGGTTATTAATGAAGAAACGAGAACTGGGATATCAGTTCAGACGTCGGTGGAAGGCGTGACTGCTACCACCGGCGGGCGCGACGACATAAGTCGCGTCGCCAGCGGTCACACCTCTGCTGGGATTGGAGCAGGTCCCAACAGTTGTACTGCTACTGCCACAAAAACGATGAGAAAGATGCTCCGCGCGGATGCCGACGTCCAAGAAGACTCGGACCACGACAGCATTAACACAGCGGATGAAGACGCTTTACTGCGCTCTCCAGGCGATGACCGAGGTGCCATTTCTGCTTGCAAGAAAGGGCCGAGGTCAAAGCCGAGCAAGGAGGGGCTTAAGGCAAAAGCACAATATAAGGCTGCGGTCAAGGTCTGCGGTAGACTTGAAAACAAGTCCAACCTGACGAAGGAGGAGGAAGAAAGGTTGGCTTGGGCGAAAGACACCGTGGAGAAAGGCCGGGCTCACTTCGCGGCAAAAGCTTGGTGTGCTCCGACGGACTCGAAGTTTGCAAACCGGGTCGAGGAGAACCTTGCCGTAAAAAGACAAAGATCAACCGAGTGCGAAGTGCAAAGCGGTAAGCGGCTGAAGCACAAGGAGGGGTACAGCGTAAGAAACGAGAAGCCCAGCACTTCGAAAGCGGCCATGAAGCCCACCACTTCGAAGACGGCTACGGCTAGTGTAGTGGCCAAACGGCACTTAACCGTGGCACTCATTGACCGTAGCCAACCGCAGGGGAAGATGACGCAGGAACAGTGGTCGGCCGTGGAGATGAAACTCCTGGAGGCCATGTTCGTAAAAATGAGGGAAGAGCCCACGGCGCCGATGCCGTCGTTTGATGGCGCGGGCTGGTTTGACGGGGTTAAACTCGTCAAATGTAAGGATGACCCGACCCTCGAGTGGTTGAAAACGGCTGCTGTCGAACTCCGGGGCCTATGGGTAGGGGCTTCTTTTGAGGTAGTAGACAGGTACAGTATTCCGTCTTTACCTAAGGCGAAGGTGCTAATACCGCGCGTGGTGAAGCCGGAAGATGCACTCTGTCTACTACAGCGACAGAATCCTGATGTGCCGACGAATGACTGGAGGGTGCTGCACGTCTCTAAGCCAGCTGATAAGAACGCTGGCCAGAACTTCATCCTCCAGATCAACAAGACGGCCGAGGATATTCTCTACCCTAGGTTCGGGAAGATGGCGTGGGGAGTAGGGAGTGTGTACCTGCGTCTCAAAAAGCGCCATCCTGCTGACAACAACGACAACACACTGGCCGCAGGTGAAGTGGAAGGCGATCTTGGGATAGAGCAAATCCTGGAAGCTTCCCTCACGCTGAGGAACGAGCAGGAGGTGGGTGAACCGGCGGTAACAGTCGACCCCATGAAGGTCCCAGAAGCGAATGCTGAAGGTCCTTCAAATCAACCTCCACCGCAGTAAAATTGCCTCTGCCGAGCTTCTCCTCAACATAGAGGGGGGCGGCTACGACGTTGCCTTGATCCAGGAACCGTGGTTGGCATCAGGAGATCTGGTTTCTGGCCTAAAATCGAGGCAATTCAACTTGTACGTTCCTGACACTACAGGCAAGATAAGGACTGCTGTCCTTGTACGAAAATCTGTCTACTCGTTTCTAATAACAAATTTCTCCACAGGAGATCTAACCGCGGTGGCCATAAAGGACGGCAAGGATGACGTGCTACTCCTCGCGTCCTGCTACATGGCCCACGACGTCGAAGCGCCACCACCTGAGCTCCTAAAGTTGGCGGACGAAGCCACGAAGAGGAGGCAGCAGCTGATAGTTGGAGCGGATGCGAACACTCATCACTCAGCATGGGGCAGCGGTGACATTAACACAAGAGGTGAGTCTTTACTAGAATACATAATTCGTAGTAGCCTGTATATAGCCAACAGGGGTGAGGAACCCACTTTCGTTGGGCCCACCTCCAGTAACGTGCTAGATATAACTCTCCATACAAAAGATATAGGTGTCGAGAACTGGAGGGTACTAGTATACCTCTTTCTCTGACCATAGATATTTAGCCTTTTCACTGGTTTTTACCCCCAAAATCGCTGCAACGCCTGTCAGAAATCCTAGGAATACGAACTGGGACCTGTACAGACGCACACTTCAGCGTAAACTTGGTAGCCCTATGGTTAGTAGCTCTACGGTCGCGCTCGAAGCAACCGTTGCAACCCTAACCTCTTATCTTAATAGCGCCTATCTTGTATCATGTCCTCTTGCTCGTGCAAGGCGTAAGTCCAAGCCACCTTGGTGGAACAAGGAGCTGGGCGATCAAAGACGCTACGTACGCGAAATCTTCAAGCTTGCGAAGCAGGCAGAAAGTGAAGTGTGTTGGGATGAGTACAAAGATTCACTCAAAGAATTCAAAAAAGCGGTCCGTACCACCAAAATAAAATCGTGGAAGAATTTCTGTGGCAGTATCGAAATGGTAACAGAGACGGCCAGACTTAGGAAACTCCTATCAAAGCAGCCTTCTGTTCCTGGCCTAATTCGCGATAGCTGTGGTAACTGGACGAGTAATTGTCAGGAATCGCTGGAAGCTCTGGTTTCGGCACACTTTCCTGGAAATACCGTACCTACAGGTATCAACTCGCAAGAATATGTGATTAACAGCAGGGACGAAGCCAAAATACAGCGCTTAGTCACTCATGGCAAGGTTGACTGGGCGGTGAGATCTTTCGACCCATACAAGTCACCGGGACCAGATGGCATTTTTCCAGCCATGCTTCAGCAGGCCCTGGACTTGCTGATCCCTTGGCTAAAGGCAATATTTAAAGGGTGCTTGAGACTTGGTTATGTGCCTACGGCATGGAGAGAGGCAAAGGTTGTGTTCATTCCCAAAGCAGGAAAGACCAGCCACCTCTACCCTAAGGACTTTCGGCCGATCAGTCTCACATCCTTCCTACTCAAATCGCTCGAGAATCTGGTTTCTCGGACGCTCAACACGCATACATGAAGGGTAGATCTACGGAATCAGCTCTTCACACGCTGACACGATGTATTGAAGGTGCAATGGATCACAAGGAGTACGCACTCGCGGTATTTCTGGACATAGCCGGAGCTTTTCATAACGTGTCGCTTGAAGCTCTCAAGGAGGGGCTTCAATCGCTTGACACGAATAGCTGCACTTACCGGTGGATATGCAGTCTGTTGAACTGCAGAAGGATAAGGGCAGAGTGGAACGGTGCCATAATCTCCAGGGAAACGAACAGAGGAACCCCGCAAGGTGGTGTCATCTCTCCCCTACTATGGCTCCTAGTAGTCGACGGAATTCTAAAACAATTTGAAGGCAGAGCCACAAAACTAATTGCGTATGCTGACGACATCGCTGTAGTAGTCACAGGCATATGCCTTTCAACTCTCAGTGATCTGATGACAAGTTCACTGGACACGATTCACCAATGGGCCACTAATGCAGGGCTAGACGTTAATCCGGAGAAGACGGACCTACTGCTCTTCACCAGGAGATACACCTAGACTAAACGGCACTCTACTGACCCTGAAAACGCAAACTAGATACCTAGGAGTGGTTTTGGATAACAAGCTGCTGTGGAAGGCCAATGTGGAAGAGCGTGTGAAAAAGGCCAGTAATGCCCTATACGCATGTAAAAAGATGCTGGGCTGCACTTGGGGCCTCTCACCCACTCTAATGCATTGGTGCTACATGGCAATTGTTCGTCCGATACTGCTCTACGGCGTCCTAGTTTGGTGGAAGGCGACAAACAAAACGACGTACCTGAAGCCACTGGCACGCGCTCAGCGACTTGCATCGCTGTGCACTACAGGGGCTCTCCGGTCAACACCCACAGCGGCGCTAAACATCATTTTAGACTTACTTCCGATTGACCTCTACGCGGAGTACTCAGCTGCTCGTACAGCTGGGCGCCTAAAAGCGGCGGGTCTTTTTAAGAAAATTCGCTACGGACATAGTTCAATAGGACAGGGACTCTCTGACGAAATTGACTATGTCATACCGCAGCTACAATTTGGGAAAAGGGTAAAGGTGACGATGGTGGAAGACGGCTGGCGTAAAGGCCTTATACCCAGTCACAATACCTATAACCTATTCACTGACGGCTCAAAGATGGAAAAGGGCGTTGGTGCTGGAGTATACTGCTCCGAGCTTAATGTAAGTCAAAGTTACAGGCTTCCGGACCACTGCAGCATCTTCCAGGCTGAAGTATTCGCCGCAATGAAGGCGGCTGAGTTGGCATGCACCAACACTTCAACTGGAACAAAGATTAACCTCTTCATAGACAGTCAAGCTGCTATCAAGGCTACTGTATCGCACTGTACATCCTCCTTCCAAGTCCTTGAATGCCAGGCAGTCATCCAGAGATTAGCTGCGGCTCATAAACTGCATATCTACTGGGTGCCTGGACATAAAGGCATAATGGGGAATGAAATGGTGGATGCAATTGCCAAAAGCGGTGTTGGGCTTCCGGAGGGACAAATACACGACGTACGCCGACCGATCAAACACCTCTACGTTATGCTGGAGTGCAACGTGAAGCGCAGAGCTGAAGCTAGATAGAAAAATCTAGACAGCTGTCACACAGCGAAAATCATGCTGACTCATTACGGCAAGAAACAAAGTAACTTCATAATGAAACTCTCACGCACTGAATGCAGGACCATCACGGGTGTGCTAACAGGACATTGCCTCTTAGCGAAGCATGCGCATAGGATGGGACTAACGGCAAGCGAATCATGCAGGATCTGCAGGGATCCGGAAGTCCCTGAGACCCTAGCACACGTACTCTGCGACTGCCCAGCCATCTCTAGACATCGTCTGACCACCCTAGGAGAACCAGCGTTTGTCGGTCTAGAAGAGGTGGCCAGGCTACAAGTTGGGCGGATACTTAATTTCGCTAAAAAAGTAAAATTTTTAACTGACCATAACGTTGCGTAACAACCTCGAATCTGGCACAGCTAAGGACCAAAAGGTCTATGCTAGGCTGCACTCTGTTGTGGCCGGCCAACGTAACCTAACCTAACCTAGATCAAGACCAGAATTCTGTAGCCATTCTCCAATTGTTCGAATGGATTTGTTTGCCGCCTCCTCCACCTCTTTGAGATGTGGAGGACGCGATCATCAGATCACCAGATCATCCGCGAATCCTATTACTGTGCATCCTTGTGGGAGGCTAAGTCATATGACCTCGATGTAGGCTATGTTCCACAGAAGGGGACCCAGGACTGACCCTTGTGGAACGCCGGCAGTCACTTGGAATTGCTTCATGCCTTTATCGGTATCATACTCGAGCACTCTGTCCGACAGGTAGCTTGAGGTGATCCTCCGCAGGTATCCTGGTATTTGTATACGTGCGAGTGCCCGATGAATCAGACGCCAGCGCACTGAATTGAAGGCGTTGCGGACGTCCAGTGTAATCACTCCGCAGTATTTTTTTTTTGCCCCACCTCCACCTTTTACCCTCTATGGCGTTTGCTGCTGCGTCTACCACCGCCTTAATCTGCGATTCGGACAATGCATTCTTTGCTTCTGCAACATCCAGTAGTCTACTGTATATAATGCGTTGAAAGACTTTGCCTACGGAATCTAGGAGGCAGATTGGCTTAAATCCGGAAGGATCGTCGGTCGGTCGTCGGTTTCTTCTTTAGGAAGAAGGAAAAGTCGCTGCGCCTTCCATGACTTTGGAAAGACTCCTTCCAGTAAGCACTGAGTAATGTCTGCGAATTCGTTGAAATGGCCAGTTTGAGAGCTACATTGGGTATATCATCTGGCCCCGGGGTTTTTTTGTCCTCTATTCACGAACATGCTGCTGCTACTTCATACAGCGTCAATATCCTACTGTCTCCGCTCTGTGACAGTCACTTGTTACCTCCAGGAAGGGGATACCGGGGGAACAAGGCTTCAACTATTGTGCGGAGTATAGTTGGACATGTGACTCTTATTGTTGCTGGACCTCCGATCTTTTTTGTCACTATTTTCTAGGCTGTACCCCACGGGTTCACGTCAGCTTCTTTGCAGATCTTTTTGAAGCTGTTGGCCTCACTGCTCCTTACAGCTACATTGAGTTTTAGTTTTGCCATTCGAAACAGCATTTCCAAGATGCATTCTAGCATTTGTTTCCCGACTACCCCATTCAGCTGCCCACGCGTTGGAAGTCCCCAGCGATGACCACTGGAGCTCTGGGTCTCGCGTCTGCTACTATGTGATCCAACATATCCCTGAATTCGCTGATTGTCCAGCTAGGAGGAGCGTAACAGCTATAGTACGTGACCCCATTACACTCTGACAAACCCATCGTGGTTTGAGTCAACTTTGCTTATCAAAGATGAGAGGGACCAAATAGCTGATTTTTGGTTGTTACAGGCAGCAAAACTGTTTCCCAGTATTGGTTTGTATAATTTGTATAATCAGGACTACGTCTGTCTTCTTTTCGCGCACTGTTTGAATAGGTAGTGACTGTGCGGCTTCGTTGTGGTTTAGGTTCAGCTGTAAGACCTTCAATTTTGTTGCGAGAGTGCTCTTCTGAAGACAGGACAACTGCTACCACCAGAAAATTGCTTTGCATCTGCGTTTGTGTCCTTGCATAACATGCACAAAGGGTCCTTGTTGCAGTCTCTTGCAAGATGATCCATCATCCCGCACCGCCGACACAATTTAGAGCGATCTGGCACCTGAAACATCTCATAGGGGAGGCTGCTTTTTGGCTTAGCCTGGTGTTTACCCAGCCGACTCTTATTGACCCGATATTGAGAGCCTTTTCCGCACTTTTAACAGGTTAACTTATGGAGGCAATCTGCGTTTCTCCGTAAGCGCTTCTTAGCTTTACGTCTGGCGCGGCTACATCTGTTAATTGGATCTGTTCTGCGGTCGTTGTCTCCTCCAGATATTTGCATTCAATCGAGATGCGGTGCGGAAGTGAACGAACTTCTGCTTTTTCTCCCAGTGCTTCTCCGACAAGTGCCTGGAAAGCGGCTGTCTTCTCTCTGCTTAGTTCGTTCGAGCAAGAGTTCGCCCTTCTGGGTTCTGCGAACTTTTGAGACAGCGTTTCCCAATGCGCTCAGCTTTTCGTCCGTCTTCACCTTCCTAAGTAGGTCAGCGTAGCTGACATCTCCTTTAGGCGCGATAAGGATAGCATCTGGCCTTGCCTTTTCCTTAACAGCTCGTTTCAGCTGTGCATCTTTCTTAGGCTTCTGAGTTATATTACTTTTGGCACTTTTTCCTTTCTTGACACCTGTGAGGCTGAGTGTCGTGGGGAGGTCTCCGAGTTTTCTCTTGATGAGGGTCGCGGCTGTCTTTCGGCATTCGGTCGCTTTCCTCTTTTTTGTTGAGGCGATTGCGCATTTGGCCCTTTCTTTCGTTTAGTTTCGGCCGCTATTTTGCAAATAGGTGACGTCTGCGAAGACTGGTGAGAACTTATCACCGCCTCAGCTTTACGTCGTGCAAGTGTATCGCAACCAGCTCGTAGAGCGCTCGCGGTTGGTGGATGGATCGTCTTCCACCCTCAAGTGTGTGTAGATTAAAACTTGTTAGGGGATTTCAAATTCGTTACTATATAAATCAAAACATTGAAGAAAATTATAGTATATAGGTGAAGTTGTGAGTTGTCATACCACAGCTTTATTGTCTATATCGCAACATGGAATACACATAGACATCGATGTAACTATACGAGGTGTGTTCAAAAAGTAAGGTGACTTAAACAATTTCGCGGGCAACGTATGTTCGATTATAGGAATTATTGGTGCGGTTTGCATGCCGGCGGCGTTATTGGGTCGAAATGTGGAGCCGAGTCATCGAAAACTGGGTCCAACGAATCGACCGATGCAAACATGCCCGCGGTGGCCATATGAACAAAGTCGAGTTCCATTCGTATATGTTTTGATTGTACTTCAAGCCGTTCCTTAAGTTTTTGAAATATCTCAAATGTTTTGCGTTGTATTTAAAAAAAAATTTGTCAAGTCCTTAATGGAAAAACTCTATATATGCATGTGTCAAAATATGCTACTGCAAAAAAAAAGGAAAAGGGTCAGTCAAAAGGAGAGGAGAATATTCATTCGTAAGTCATAAAGATGTGTCAATGTACATAAAAAGTATAAAAAAAATTGGCGTACGTAAAGTCTGGCTCGGACGCGATTTCGATCAAATTTAACACAGTACTTTAAAACCTTAAAAAAGATCTGAATGCTAAATTTAGTACATATATGTTTTGAATACCAAATTGGGTTACGATATCTTCATGAACAAACGAATTATCCATCTAAAACATTTTTTTTTTTGTCGAGGTCGTCTCAAACACCCGTATGGGAGCTATATTATTTATCCCCGATATCAAAACATAAAATAAACTAATAGACTTCTCTTTTCGCTCTGATCATATTTTAGGTAACTTTGGGGTGTCTCCGACGTCTCCTTCTTTATGTTACATACATTTTACATTACGGTACAGGGTATAAAAATAAACAGGGTGTGCATATGTATATATATATGTTCAAAAAGGTGCATGTGTTTCTGTCAAGAAGTCGAAGTTGTGATTCAAAGTTGCATTCCGTAATGATACACAAATAGGTCGAATTTTAATCATTTGCAAAATTTAAATTATGTATTTAATAAATGTTGGTTCTATTTAAAGTTTGAGAATAGTAAGTCTTAAATATTTGAATTCTCGTTATCGCTAATGTCATCGATCGTATAAGTACTGATGTATCAGTTACAACCAAATTTTACTGTCCGTAAATAAAGATAAGATTCATAATACTTTCGATGTTCAATAAAGGCTGTTTATTGTGTTATCATGTCGTATCTGATTTTTCAAACCTAACCAACACGTGGTGACTGATTACCTAACTGATCGTCGGCTTTTATATACCATATATGTACATATGAATATACAAAATAATTTGTATCTGACGGAGCGTCGTTCTGACAGTCAGATACTCTGCCTATACGGCTCTAGTTAGTGAAAAGTGTAATAATGTTACAGTTTATATGGAACATGGTATAAGACTAAATAATTGAGGAGGGTATCTATGCAGCTAGTATGATTATACCCTGTACCGTATGGTACAAAGGGTATATTAAGTTTGTGCAAGCCGAAAATGTATGTAACATATAGATTATAGATACCTAAAATATGATCAGGGTGAATATAATAATATAATAAGTCTATATACCCATGTCCGTCTGTCTGTTAGTCCGTCTGTCCGTCCGTCTGTCTGTCCGTCCGTTTGAACGCCTAGATCTCAGAGATGGTAGGAGCTAGAGTAACCAAACTTTCACATTAGATCCCATATTATTCCATAGGAGATAAGTTTATTTTATTTTTTTGATATCGGGGTTAAATTAAAATGCTCCCATATGGGTATGTCAGACGACCTCGAAAAAAAAAGTTTTAGATGGATAATTCGTTTGTTTTTGAAAATATCGTAACCAATTGGGCATTCGAAAGTTGTTTACAGTTCCAAAGCACTGTACTAAATTTGAGCAAAATCAATTGACTATATCATATAGCTCCCATAGGACGGATCGGCCAAAATAACTTTATTTATTCAAAATTCGCTATATTTCATTTTTTAATAAAGATATCGAAACCTGATTTGGCAATCAGAAGTTTTAAGTACTCAAGCATTGTACCAAATTTGAATAAAATCGGTTGACTATATCATATAGCTCCCATAGAAGGGAGGAATCGGACCAAAAAAACGTTTTTTATACAAAATCCGTTGTCTTTCGTTTGTTTGTAAAGATATTTGAACCAAATTCGGAAATCTTTTTAAAGGTACCAAGCACTGTGTCAAATTTGATCGAAATCGGTTGACTATATCATATAGCTCCCATAGGAACGAGGTCAAAAAAAAAATTGTTGCTCAATAATTCTTCTGTTTTTGGTTTTTTATGAAGAAACCGGATTTTATTGGAAGCTAGTGGTACAGGGTATCCCAAAATCGTCCGCGCCCGACTTTACATACGTCATTTTTTTTTAGTACTTCTAGGCGCCTATACATATTGCTTATTAAGCATTTATAAGCACTTCAGTATAAATATTGTATATTCCTCACAGAAAAAACCATCAAAATCAAGTTAATAGATTGAGTTTTAAGCAGACAAGGTTTTACGAAAAAAGCTTATTTGCCGTTATCGAAGAGTCCGATACAGGTAGACATCAAACAATAAATAAATTAGCTCGACGATGTCTACTGTATATTGGTTTTACTTTGGTTGACTTTTCTGCTATATAGCTAAGTTAAAAAAAAAACATCTCTTTAAAAATCAGTTTTTGATACGGTTAATACATTATTTTTTTGTTATTTTCTTACATCGATTAAGTTTTAAAATTTTTAATTTCAAAGATTTGCTTTGTGGCCAAGCAGAACAGTATCTTTAAAAATATATTTGCCAGATCATCTAATATGATGACTTTCAAAAAGACTAGGTCGAAAAAATAATCAAAAGCTGATATACTTTCCCATAGGCATACATTCTATAATAGCTTAAAGAATTTATAAAGTGACATTATACTCAACTGAATTTTATGGAAAACGTTGAAATTATTGTTGAAATTTAACAAGAATTATAAAAATAGGTTAGTGGCCGTCGATGGCGTAGGTGGTAGGGTACTCACCTCTAAAACCGAAGGTCGGTGGTTCGATACCCCGCAGTAGCCCTGGTGCATTTGCCTAGCACTGGCACCGCTAGCTCAAAGACGCTATTTGCCATAGAAAGTATCTATTAATTAAAGATACCGCCGTTAGGATTCGGCTACAAACTGTAGGTCCCTGTTCTGTTCAAACCGTTATTAATTAGAGATCCCCATGACCTGCTAAGGGTCGTCAGGGAATTATTATCATAAACATAGGTTAAGACCATTATATTTTAGCTTGCTAAGCCTGCTTTAAGCCACGGCACTGAAGCTCAAAAACCGTACTTTAGGGTGCAAAATATTGTTTTTGTGGAGTAGTCAATTACAGATGACAATAAGTCTAGATTGAGATAATCCTAAAGAGCCCATCTGTAAAAATTTTTGTTAACGTAACTGAATTTGACTATTAAGATGACCTAAAATGTGACCTTGTAGTGGATTGAGCCCAAAATTCTCATTTTCACCTTATAAAATTCTGGTTGACCTAATGCCCCGCAGTCTAAAACTTGTTTATTAACTAAATGAAGATACAAAATGTAGCTTAGATTTTTTTAAGTTCTGAAAATAAGCAATATCTTGTAGTTTTTTAGGCTAAATAGAGTTAGAAAGTTAATGAAAAGTTAAATTTGTATTTTTTTTAGAGCTCATAACAAACAATTAAAAAAAATATAGCCTTTATTAATTCAGTTTTTTTTTTTAAATAAATGTAATGAAGCAATGCACATATAATTTTTTTATTGGGTATGTGATGCATGTTGTGATAAAAAATAAAATTATTATTATATTGGGAGTATGCATTGAAATCCGCTGTTTGCCAATAGATGGAGCCACCGCTAAATTGGTGGGCAAAAAAGTGTGGTTGAAAATGACAGATGACAAGCTTAGGCATCTGTCAACAATCTCTCATCATTAGATTTGTGATTTTTAAGCGTCGTCATATAGTTATTTTCTTCGAAAAATGTCAGATTTCGAGCCAAATAAGCGTCATTTGCGGGAAGTTTTACTTTTCCTCTTTCATTCAAAGAAAACTGCGACTGCGGTCAGATGCCGATTGGAGGGGCGATGCTGTATTGGTGAAACAACGTGTCGTGATTGGTTTCGTCGTTTTAAAAGTGGTGATTTTAGCACCGAAGACAAGGAACACCCGGGCCAAGCGAAAAAGTTTGAAGACGAAGAATTGGAGGCTCTGCTCGATGAAGACCCGTGTCAAACCCAACAAGAACTTGCAGAATCATTGGCAGTCGATCAAGCAACCATTTCCAGACGCTTGAAAGCATTGGGAATGATCCAAAAGCAAGGAAATTGGGTGCCGTACGAATTGAAGCCGCGAGACATCGAACGCCGTTTTTTCACGTGTGAACAACTGCTCCAACGTCAAAAACGAAAGGGTTTTCTTCATCGTATCGTCACTGGCGATGAAAAGTGGATCCATTACGACAATACCAAGCGCAAAAAGTCATATGGATACCCGGGCCATACCTCAAAATCGACGGCAAAGCCGAATATCCATGGATCGAAGCTCATGCTGTGTATTTGGTGGGATCAGAGGGCGTGGTCTATTATGAGCTGCTCAAACCGAATGAAACGATCACGGGGGACTTGTACCGACGACAATTGATGCGTTTGAGCCGCGCACTGAAGCAAAAACGGCCAGAATATGAGGAAAGGCACGACAAAGTTATTTTGCAGCACGACAATGCTCGACCACATGTTGCACAGCCCGTAAAACTTACTTGGAAACGCTGAAATGGGATGTCTTACCCCACCCGCCGTATTCTCCAGATATTGCTCCTTCCGATTACTACTTGTTCCGATCCATGACAAATGCCCTGTCCGAGCAGCGGTTCACTTCTTATGAAGATACCAAAAAATGGGTCGATTCGTGGATTGCCTCAAAAGATGAAGCGTTCTTCCGAGCTGGTATTCGAAAATTGCCAGAAAGATGGGAAAAAGTAGTGGCTAGCGATGGACAATACTTTGAATAAACAATTTGTATACATTTTTTTCACAATAAAGACTCAAATTTTGTAAAAAAACAGCGGATTTCAATGCATACTCCCAATAATTTTTACAGACCCTTTTGGGAAGACCGGGGACGAGTCCGCCCATTTGCATTTACTCATTTAGTAACTTAATTTTTTTTAGTTGAAAGTGGCTGCGAGTAAAAAAGATAAAAGAAGCTAAGTGTGTAAGACATGGAGACCTTATCCTTATAATGGGATGCTATCAGAGTCCTAATTACAAATAATTTGTGTAAATTAAGTGCTGTTACTTACTAAAAACTTTAACTGAAAATTAACGAATCATTATTAGCCAACAAAAATTGGGGCAGCTTTATAGGGCTATTAAATACAGTTTTAGGTATTTTATAAATTTATTAATTACACTGTCCTACAGAATTGAAAAAATCAAAGAATTTTCAGTGACCTAGGTGTACGTTGTAGGTCTTGCCGATGCACGATATGTTTTTCAAACTAACACCCCAAAACGGAGTTATCGCGAAAACCGTTTTTCGGGTACTGCGATCACTCCCACTAAACGTCGCCATTTTTCAACCGATTTTCGATTGTTTACGGTTTTGGAAAAGATTCAAGCTTTAAGATGTTACCTTTTATACTTGTAAAACAACTACGAGATTTTTTTAAAAGTTATCTAAGATTTACACTTTTTTTTTTGATTTTCACACTTTGAAGTCATTTTTATATAACATTTTGTTAAAACACCTTTACTTTTTTACATTTAATCTACCCGAGTAAGAAAAGTTTTGATTTATTAAAATCGTTTGATAAATGCTTAAGTTACGACGCTTATTGTAAACAAGAAAATTCAATTTTCATCGACAAAAAAAAATGTTTTAGATGGATAATTCGTTTGTTCATGAAGAGACGAACTCAAATTTGGTAAAATGTTTAAGAACAAAACTTACAAGTCCCAAATTGGTCGCAATATTTTAAAAAACAAACGAAATACAACAAATTTTGTTAAAAATCGATTTTTTGACCGATAATTTATGGGAGCTATATGATATAGTCAACTGATTTTGTTAAAATTTGGCGTTTTGAAATTTCTTAGAGCACTTAGGCAATGTGCCAAATTTCAACAAAATCGGCAGACTAACATATATTCTATAGGAATACGGTCAAAAAATCGATTTTTTAACAAAAATTGTTGTATTTCGTTTGTTTTTTAAAATATTGCGACCAAATTTGGGACTTGTAAGTTTTTTATTGTTCTTAAGCATTTTACCAAATTTGGTTACGATACCTTCATGAACAAACGAATTATCCATCTAAAACATTTTTTTTGTCGATGAAAATTGAATTTTCTTGTTTACAATAAGCGTCGTAACTTAAGCATTTATCAAACGATTTTAATAAATCAAAACTTTTCTTACTCGGAATTAAAATTTCTTTAAGATTAAATGTAAAAAAGTAAAGGTGTTTTAACAAAATGTTATATAAAAATGACTTCAAAGTGTGAAAATCGAAAAAAAAAAGTGTAAATCTTAGATAAATTTTAAAAAATCTCGTAGTTGCTTTGTATGAAGTATAAACAAGTTTATATCATCTTAAAGCTTGAATCTTTTTCTTTCCAAAACCGTAAAGCAATCGAAAATCGGTTGAAAAATGGCGACGTTGTGATAGTGGAGTGATCGCAGTACCCGAAAAACGGTTTTTAAGCAATAACTTCCGATTTTGGGGGTGTTAGACAATTTTGAAAAACGCTATCGTGATCTACTCGTCAAGACCTACAACGTACACTAGGTCACTTGAAAAGTTCTTTTTCACTGTTGGACAGTGTTATTTATCGCATTTGGCACGTATAGAGTCAATGAGCCATTTTGACTTGCAGATAATATGTTGTTATAGTTTAATGCATTTTAATTGAATTTATAAATTGTATATAATGTAGTCAAAGCATTCAATGAGAATGTGTGCAATTGAAAAGCCATATAATTGAAAATGAAAATGTAACAATGCACGAAACATACACACACACACGCACACACACACACACACACATGCACACTGTTTTAAATACAAATGAAATACGCTTTAAAAAAAAAGTCGGGAAAGTCAAGAAAAGCATTAAATACAAATGACAACAAAAAAGTGGAAATTAAATTAATTCATAGCAACAATAAAAAATAAAAAAAAACAAACAGTCGCTGCATTTCCGTTTGAATTTTCCCAATGTACAAATTGAAATTCATATAACACTCCGATTCAAAAATATAGATCATTATCATATACTAGCCTAAAGCCGAATAAAATTATAGAAGGAACAAATGTTGGAAAGATTTCTGCAGACATTATACGATTTTTTGGCATTGGTATAACATTACTTTCGGAGGCTGTCTGAAAAAATCTACTTAGTTTTTATAGTCAATCTGGTGACACTTTGATTTTTTCTTGCCTTCCAGAAGGATAAGAAAAAATTTGGAACAGAGGAGATCATTCAATTTGGGCAATGACGACTTATGTGCCGATGTTTTGTTGGGAAAAAATATAATTTTTTTCTCTCACAAGTCTCATTAAAACGATTCAATATCTTCTCAAAATTGGATTTCGTTAACATACTGCTATTTACATAATATTATATTAATATAAATCGTTTCACAGCCACAAAGACTTCGATGCCTAAGAAGACATCCATTAGTTCAACGTTCCATTGGCTTCAGGTGTGTTTTGATGGATCCAAGTCTTACCAACAGTTTAGTAGTTTTCTCAATTTCTTCACCATTTTGGATACGGTAAAAACAATCATCAATGTGCACAACATTGACATTTATGAGGGATACGCAAATTTACGCTGACTATACTTAAAAAAATTGCAGATTGTCAATTGAATCCAAATTATAAATTTACCAAGGATTTTTCAAGTAGTAGTAGCCAAAAATAAAACCAAGTTTTGAATAAAACTAATTTTTAACCTTTGTCTAAGTCGGGAACGGCCCTCGAATATCAGTTATATGCCCTTAAGGAATCGATACGAAATTGTTTTAAAACCGGATTACTATATATTCTTAAAGGAAAATCGATTTGAAGAATTAAAATAAAACTCACAACTTTATCAAATGAAAATTTTATCAAAAAAAAATTTTACATTCCATAATTAATCCTCAATCAAATCAGAGTAAAAAGAAAAATTAATGTTGACTTTTGATGTAGTTTTCTTGTCAAATTAAAAATGGATTTGAACTCATAAGTAATATATTTGATAAATAAGAGTTAACTTTCGAATAGAATAAAGTCAAAATTTTTTAAACTCCTTAGTTTTAAGTTCGGCTGCGTGAATCATAATTTGACGTACTGATATATGATATGAATCCTTTTCAATCAGACCCTTGTCCTTACCACTTAAATGCAGCTTACACTATGTTCTAAGAGCCAACAAAAATTAAAACAAAAATGTCCAAAACTGTATAAAATTTTTATTTGAGATTATAATTCAATATTTGCCATTTACTCTTAAAAAATCACATGATATACGCTTCAAGTGGTTTATTTGGAAGGTCCAATTTTGGCATACTTTTTCCAACATATCGGCAGGTATCTCTCTAATAACAGCAGATATGTTTTCTTCCAGTGACTTTATATATCACCACAAAAAAAAATTCGAGCGGCTCGAATTGTAAGATCTAGACGACCAATGTCCATTGGCATGTCTCGCCATCTTGTAGTTGACCAGGTGTGTCTCTTCGATTCTGGACAAAAACAAGTTGAAATCATCGAATGATAGCGAGCTCCATTCACCGTAACCTTGTTTCCATACATTCCAATGATGCCAAGTGCCCATATACCACACCAAATAGTACATTTTTGTAGATGCATGGGCAGCTCTTTTGGTTTTTCATAACCAGAAGTACGCTTCATCTCTGAAGACAATTCTCCATCCACGTTGTGGTAGGTCGCCAAGATTCTTGCGTGAAAAGTTCCATGTGGTCGAATAACACATTCCCAACTGCTACCAGAAGGTCAATTGTGACGGTTGTCAAATGGACGCTGTACTTACTCTAAACACATTTTTTTACGGAGCACGATTTTTGGCTATAAAATTTAATTATTTTTAAACTTTTTTCGGCCATAAGTTTTTCCACGATGAAATGTCAAAACTAAGTACTTAAACTAACTGAGTATTTTCGACATATGCCATGAATCACGCGTGACAGACAGCTCAACAATCAGGTTGATAAACTAAATAGCAACAAAAAAACACCTATTACAATGGAAATGTAGACAAATAAAATGATTCATAAGAGGCATTTCCCGACAATGGGACACCTTGCTTATACTACTTTTCAGTAATTTTTTATGTGGTTTTCGAAAGATAGTGCTAGTGGTCTCTGCCTTTTAAATACCTTCTAATATCGAATGAATGCTTTATCATAGCCATAACCTTCTTCTTCTCAGATTCCCAAGGCGCAAGAGAAGAGCATATGCCTTTTTAAACTCTGTAGTGACGAATTAAGTTGTTAATTTCACTCTCATTAAGTTCTGTTCAAGCTGTTATGTCTTTAGAGGCGAAATGCTTTTTCAATCAAATTAATGTATTGTCTCCTATATCCATCAATTTTAATTCTGGATTATTGAAATAAGATGTATCTTTTTAACAAACTTCTTATCTAGGAACTAGCTTCTTTTACAACTGCTTGCTTATTGTGCATTTTAAGGTGGCAATAGCTGTGTACGCTGTAACCTATTGATTTAATATATTATATGATATATTTTAATGTTTCGTATGACTTGTCATCTGAAAGATTTCAAACTTACATTGTTCACACCGTCTAAGCTGTGGCTATCACATAGTGAGAGGTTCATCCTAATTCGTTCACGTATGCGAGCACAATCGGTACCACACTGATTTTTTTGTTAATGAACTTGTGTATAGATATAGTAGAATCTTGAGGCGTACTGGAGTAACCAGAGAAAACGCCATTTTTGGATCTATAAAACCTCGTTTAATAGATCTATAAGAGACTATTTACCAAATTTTTAAGTATAACTACGCGAATTATATGTCAATTAGTGGTACTAACGAGTGAATGAAGAAGAAAATTAAAGTTACGTTTTCACCAAAAATTTTGTTGCATTAGTACTGCATTGTTTATTTTTTAAGCACACTGACTTAGATCAAAATATTAACTGGAAATATTGAGGCATATATTGACTTGATTTCATTACAACAAAATAAAGTTTTATGTGGTTTGAATCAGTCTCATTCAAAGTAAAATCAAACTATTTGAGTCGAAGTAATTTTTCATATACTTTTTAATATTGTTGATTTTGTTTATTCCAACTTCAAGCTAAATATTTAGGAATAATTAGTCTTAACCATTTACTTTACATGCCAAATTTGAAAATAAATTTTGGCTTACATTAGTTCATGTCTTGTATAAATGGTTTATGTCTTGCATAAAAGCAATATCCTTGTAATAAAAATTGTCAAAATTATAATGATCTGCCATTAATTTAATCAACCGAAAATATAATCGCTATAAAGTATATGAGGAAATAAAACATATCGACAGCAAAAAATGTGAATTTGGCAGCAAGTTTTCGTTTTGCGGAGCACAGCCGACTACAGAGATTAAAAAAAAAAAGATTAAAATAAAATAAAATGTGATATTTTTTTGAATCGAATTGTATTAACGAGTAATTTGCGTATGCATTGAGTGGGCATCATTAAGTACTTCCTCGTCCACTAGGCGGATACTTCATACTCACTCATTTACAGGAACACAAGCTCGCACATATTGCACTCTCTTGCCAATAACTGGTTAATAAATATGTTTGCATTAATTTTATTTTAATGTTTCCTATTTTTATATACTATACAATCGTATACATTAATTTTTTGGACCATAAATAACGTTTCATAAAGCAGTTACTTCAAGCCGGTTCAGGCCTTGCCAAGTTTACATAGGAGTGTGTTTACATACATATGTGAATGTAGTTACAAATATGCCCATATATACATATACTATATGTACATAAACATGTACGCTTCTATACATAGATACATTGTTTGTGTTACGAACAGTGTATAGGAAGCTAATGAAAATTACTAACAAATTGTGCGAGTAAGATCTTAAATTGCAACTTGCTAGCAAAAAAAAATAATAATAATTTATATAATAAAAAAATTAAACGAAAACAAAAAGAAAAAGAAAACCATCATGAAATAAAAATTCCATACAGGAGAAATCAATTAATTTGAATTTTTATTGCGTTTTTGGCACATTAATTCATATGGGCGAGCACTTGAAATTTTTTGGAATAAAAATGATTTATATGGCGCCTAACAGCACATTTACGACCCACAAAGTGACTCGTTTGCCCATTTTGTTGTATGCATTTTGTAGACGACTTTAAGCTCCACAACTTTTTACTTTTATTAACAAAATTTTTAAACACGGAAAAAAACGGATTTTTGTAGCCTTTGACCTTAAAAATATTAATATAATAATAATATATAATTTAGTTTGATTCTAGCAATCAACAACTTACTTTCTGCATTTTCTGCATTTCTGTTCGCCTGGTAGTACATATCAGCTGGATTCAAGACCATTTTGTATGGAAAAATTAGAAAAAAAAAAATAGTTTTTTACTTTTTAAGTTGTTTTCAGATTATGCTCCCGTGAGCACCGTTGTTCCTCCCGTGAGTGATCATGACTTTGAACCTCTCACGGAGGATGGTTTTTGACTGTTTAAGTCCTGGCTTCTGTTCCCAATGAAACATTCATTTGTTATTCACCTCTTTTCTCAGTAGGTCCCATACCACGTGTTTATCAATCCCACAGTGTCCTGCATAGGTCCTTGCAACTTTATCCGCCAGCTCATTTCCAAAAATGTTGTTATATTCTGAAACCGATCTAATCGTGAGCTTATCCAGGAATAATCCTGGATCCTAAGTTAACCAGTGACTTTCTCACTTCTTTGATTAGTGAGTGATCCGTTTGTATTCCACTTTATTTAATTTGCTTTCATAGGGTGAACAGCCGCAACAGAGGTCCAAGCCGCTTTTGTGCCGAGTTTGGTATTAAACTATTAATTGAACCTATACTTAAGATGCAACAGTGAAATATCATGGTACTCCGAATTAACATTGTAAAAGAATAAAAAAAATAAATTTACCCAATAGTTGCCCGAAAACAAAGTAGGCCCTTTATAAGATTTTTTAAACCAAGTAGGCCTTTTCAAAAATTTTACAAACTGTCAAAGTTGCTACCTAAAATCGAATTTCCACAGAGCTCAGTTTAAGTTTGGCACTCGTTCGGAACACATCTAAATATAACAAAATTCTAAATTATTTTCGTGAAAAAAAAAAAAATATATAATTTTTTTTTATTTATTTTTTGAACCAAATACATTTGAAAGAGGTAAGCACCAACAAATTTTTTTCTTTGCTGTATAACTATTTTAACAAAATTTATTTTTATTTTCGTAAAAACATTACAAAAAAATTTATATCATTTGGAACTTGAGGGTAATGACAGGACGATTTCCGAACTTCCAATCAACTTATGAATGTTGGTGCAGACTAACGTATATGAAGGCGCTTAATAATACAATTCAAGAGAAAACTCCTGCAAATACAGATTGTAAGTCCAGAGATTAATATAATAAATTAATCAAATAAGTTGCCCTAAACTGAGTGGTAAAGGGAACGGGAGGAGAGTTTGGTATGCTTGGGGTAACCGACTTGAGGCGAGAGGAAGAAGGAGCTCTCTAACCCGATTTCCAAGCTGGTGCAGTACTTGTGAATCGTGTCGGCATGAGGTAGTAGATCATATACCACGATTCTCTTTACCACTCCGGCTTATTTGGTATCATAAGTTACTTTCGATTTTTCAATGTTATCGTACATCTTCACTTTTTTAGCCAATAACTTATTCTTTCAGCAGTGTATTAATCGTAACCATATTCCTGATAGCCTCCTGGGATCCCAAACTATGTCGATTGCAAATTTTAAAATCTCTGGTAGCCTGTATGTAACTGCTCGATAATGGGAAAGGCTGCCGATTAATTTGATGACTCTTGATTTCTAGACCTAACTAATTTGCGTTTCTTATGCGACTTTCTTGCGAAGAGTATCCAAGTGACCAAATCCTGCAGGAATTATAGTCCATGCGCTTTCCTTAAGCAAATATAACATCTCACTTATTCGGCCAAAGTTTTTACATATTTTACACTATAATTATACATACCAAACTTGTATATTCTTTTGTATAGGTCTTTCTATTGCAGCAAATAACAATGTGTAATGTAAAATGAGTAGCTCTGTAGTTTTTATTTATGCTATATATTAATTAAATATATAAGCAGTAACGTTTTGAAAATCTTCCGAGCCGTCTTATTAGATAGTTGTACAATACATAGATTTAGAGATAATTGGCAAAAATGCTTATGGGATCTTACTACGTTATCTATTTGGCATACAGCTCGTCATCGAAAATAGATATGAATTAAAATATTAATCAAAAAAATGTCATCTATCATATAAATTTTCGATTGAGTGCACCTTTGGAAAATGCACTTGAAGTCCACATTGGTTCACAATTAAATTTTTGACTAGATTCTTACATTAAGTACGGAATACCAGTTTTGAGCACTTCCTAAAATCATTCTAAACTTTTTAGGTAATAAAAAAATTAAATTAAAAATTTAAAAACCCCCGACACAAGAGCTTAAGTAATTTTCATTTAAAAAGTAAAAAATAATAAAAGAAACTTAATGTTAAAGTACCTAAGAATCTATTAATAATTCTAAAAAAATACGTCGCGTTGGGGGACAAGCGAGGGCAGACGTCGTTGACGGACGTATGTATCTTACATGCAAATTTTTTGAAGTAATTCTATGAAAGTGTTTGAAGTATTTTCTTAATTTTGTTTTTAAGTTAATCTTTGTTGGTTAATTAGACTATTTGTATTTAAATTGTTAGTTTAGGAGCGATCCCCCAACGCGACGTATTTTTTTTAGAATTATTAATAGATTCTTAGGTATTTTAACATTAAGTTTCTTTTATTATTTTTTACCTCAACCCAGACCAATGTTTTTGCTGTTGATTTGTTGAGAAAGTGTTGCATAATTTGGTAGTTCGATGCCTTTTTAATTTAAATTTTTTAGTCATTTCGTTATATAAAACAACGAGTTACCATATACTCGCTAAAAAAATAAGAGCGCCAAATTTAAATTAATCAGATTGAATTAACGCATCTAAAAAAAGGTTGAGCGATTTTGTACAAAGTGAAGAGAAGGCTTAAGATATGCTAGAACTGTTGTGGAGTTCCGCATTTAAGCACATCGGTTTTCGTGCTAGGAACTGGTCACGTTCTGGCGCCAATCAATTGTCTTCGGAATGTAGAAATGGTCGCCCTGACGCAAGAATATTATTGCATTCATGTCCTCTACATAATTATCTAGAGCTTTACAAATTTGTACGTCGCCACGCAATCTCGTAGTCACAGCATTAAATAAAATTTCATTTTTTTACGATGAAATTGTTTTAGGAGACGAACCTTCAGTAAAATTGTTTTTATCTAATATGATATTTGCAGCTTCAATTAAAGTAGATTTCAGGTGCTGTCTCGGCATTTTTAATTAAAGTCTTTGAATTTTAAAGCAATTTGTACCAATTTACAATCGTAAACAAACACAGGAAAAAGGAAGAACAAACTTAAATTTGGTTTTTCTGCAATTTATTTATTTTCGCCGCAATAATAATAAAAATGGATTTAATACACAGCTTCTTTTTATTTTAACTCAAGTCTTTTAATTTTAATGTAATTTGTACCAATTTACAAATGTAAACAACCTCTGGAAAGAAGAAGAAAACTCAACTCAACCTGAGGGATTCACGCTATAGCCTGTTGACTTTCACATTTTCATTTCATTTTCACATTTTGTTCATAAATAATTTTTTTATATTTTTAATATTAATAAATTATTGAAATTTATATTCGCAGTGCGATATTTGATTTTCTCATTTCCACCAATTTAGTTACTAAAGAAAAACTGCAAAAAATTCAAGTTTCTTTTATTTTTATTATATATTAGGTGTACTTTTTCCAATCTTTCTGGAAGTGATAGGGTACCATCTCGAAAAAGCTGTGAATCTTTTGAGGCGATGAGATATATCATAACTGGTCAGCTAGACTATGTCTCATTTATCGAAACCCATGCTAGTCTGGAGCAGCAACATATGTAAAGAATGGCGGATAAGGGAGCACCCATTTAAGCGTGTCCATGCATATCTTGACCGGCCTTGCGACATGTATCCGAGCATCGTCATGCTGCTTTTTTGCGTCTCTCTCGGTACTGTTATCGTTTTTCCTTCAATGATCGGCTCAAATGCATCAATTTCTTTCCATTCCGATCTCCTGTGATGGTTTCACAGAGTATAACCTTAGCGTCATGAATATTAGATCGGCGGAAGCAAAGTTCACAACTATTATATAATATGTACTATATAAATTTAAAAATGTGGTACAGTCGAGGCGGTGCCCGACAGTGGAATACCATGTACCACCATTTTCTCTCGAAAAAATGTTTTCTGCATATTCCTACTAAGAGCTTTCCAATTGGAATTATTATTATTTTTTTTTTAATTCGATTCATATACCTAGAAGTTCCGTTAATTTTTACCGATTGTCATGAAACTCGAACGAAAAAGTTATTTAAAGTATATGGGGTAAGTTTCAAGCTGATATGTTGAGGTGTGTAGGAGAAAACACGGTAAATCGATTGCGGAATTTTGGGGGTCCGCATCGATAAAATTTGAATGTGGGTTTATTCATTAGAGCCACTTGAATCAGCTTACCAAAAATTATTATTCGAGATCACTTGTAACCCTAATTAGGTAGACTCAAATATTGAAGCAGTTTGTATATTTTTGACTGTAGCTTTTGCTGTATTTGTCCGATTTTGTTCATTTTTGACACCGCGAAGATATTGGGGGGGGAACGGGTGAAGATATTGGCATGATTCAACAAACTTCATCTTCTGGAAATATGCGCACAAGTTCGTAAAGTTTGGTGTTTCTAGCTCTTTAAGTCTCCGTGATCTAGGCGTTCGTTCGGACGGACGGACATGGCTCAACCGCTACCCGAGGCTATGATAAGCATTTTCGTATAAAGGACTTGGGGTCTGCCGCGCCTCCTTCTGTCCGTTACATACATTGCACAAATCTAGTATACCCTTTGTACTTTTTAGTACAGGGTATAAATAAATATATTTATTTTTGGTTTTATTTCAATATTTTATCTATTATAAAGTTTTCCTTATTCCAGTAGAAGAAATGGCTTGTCAAAGAAATTTAAAAAAATTAAAGATACAATATTCATTTACCGGGAATTCGAAAAATAATCGTGGGAACATTCGATGGTTTTGATGTATAAAAAAAATAATGTAAGTTATAATTGGGTGTGGGCGACTTTAAGACACTTTATACTGCCACTTTATAAAGCCCCTTATTATATTTTCTATGCAAAATAAGAAGCATTACAAAGTTATGTGAAAAGTAAAAAATGTGTACTGACATTAGTTTTAAAGGAATTATGTGCAATTAAAGAATTTGGGTGGCACCAGTTTTTTTGTAAATCATTTTTAATGCTTCTTTGGGATAATAAATTATTTTCTTGAGAAAATATATCTCCCTTCTTCTTCTTCTGTCATCCTCGACTCCCAGTGGAGTATAGGGCCTCGACCTTCCTCTTGTAGCCAACTTTATTACGGGATTCACGGCACAGATCTCTTCCCTGAGGGAGAGATATTTATTACCTTGTCAGGTACTTCGTTCTCTCCAAAGGGTATGCCCAATCCGTTGCCACTTACGCTCGTTAATAATTTTTTGGCGCAGGTTGCTGATTAGTAACGTTCCAGAGACTTACATTACAAATGCATACCATATATGTAGAATCTGAACTGAATGAAAAAATATAGTTTTTTTAGGAGCAAAAATGTGCTACTTGTTGTTAAATTTAATAGTCGGGCATAATCGCGTTGATAAAATCGTAGGTAAATCGATATCTCAAGTATCAAGAAAATTGAATCTAAAAATTAATGGAAATCAAGACTTTCTTACTTTATTCTTTTTCTTTGGACCTTTTATATTTATCCAACAATGAAAATTTGAATGACTACTTTTACGTGAAACACATATATTATTGAGGGGCTCCATTTTTTATCCATAAAGCTGTCATTAAAGCTGTGCTAAATTATTCCCATCTATTTTTACTACCTTTACGTACAAAGGGTATACTAGATTTGTGCAATGTATATAACACAGGTCTACAAATACAGGGGTCATGTGAGTTGTTGGAAAGCTAAGGGTTATTTCCGAAGTAATTTGGTGCGTAGAATCCGAATCCGGCGTCAGAACTGGCCCATCACGTCAGGATTTTGTTATATTTGAGGTTATGTACCTCAAATGTAGGAAATAACGCAATTTTTTGGGTACATAACCAGAAAATCTCACAATCCTGACGTGATGGGCCAGTTCTGACGCCGGATTCGGATTCTACGCACCAAATTACTTCGGAAATGACTCTTAGCTTTCCAACAACTGAACCATGTTGACCTGTGTAATGGACAGAAGGAGGCGTGGCAGGCTCTTTATACCAAAATGCTTATCATAACTTTGGGTAGCTATTGAGCTATGTCTGTCTGTCTATCTGTATGAATACCGAGATCTCGGAGATTAAAAGAGCTAGAGATACAAAACTTTACCACCTGATACGCATAATTTCTTAGAAGATTAAGTTTGTTGAATCATGTCAATATTTTCCCCCGTTCCCTCTTGTAGGTTTGAAGCCATACCATTTAATATTTTGATCTTAAAGAGTTATCGCCATAAATATACATATTTTTCTGAGCATTTTCACGAAAACACGGACATGGAGAGCCATTCTCAAAATAGTGTATTTTGACTTTTATTACTCGCAATATCACAGTTGACACATTGGATAGCCGAATAGACTTTTTCGATCTGAATGCTGTAGACTATGTGCTTCTTGCAACTAACTTTTTAAGACATCGGCATCTACATAATCTGCATTCGACCCAGCTGATCAAGAATAAATAAACTTTATGGGGTCTAACACGCCTCCTTCTGCCCGTCACATACATATCTATTTTGTCGCCTTTACAGTAATCCCCATGACAAAATATACACTTGTGCCAACGGTTTTTCCAATCTTCGAAGCACTTCAAAAAATAATTTTTTTTATCTTGTTCAGCTCCTCCTTCGATGCCGTCTTTATCTCGTCAATTGTAGCGCAGCGTAGTCCTTTCATGGGCCTCTTCATATTAGGGAACAAGAAAAAGTCACAAAGGGTCAGATCTGGGGATCCATTAAGATGATTGAGCTTTGGTTTTCAAGTCAGCTGCCAGATGTGGCTCGCCTCTAAAACCGAAGGTCGGTGGTTCGATTCCCCGCAGTAGCACTGGTGCGTTTGCCTAGCACTGGCATCGCTAGCTCAAAGACGCTATATGCCATGAAAGTCTCTATTAATTAAAGACTTTTTTTAATTAAAAATCGAAGACGAGCCGAAACACGTGCAAGCAAAGCGCTGTCAACAATTAAGTGAACATTCAAAATGCCGAGCTTGTCGGCATAAGTGAGAGATATGAGTACGAACATAACGCCACAAAAAAATCGAAATTCGAATAAAATTCGCGATACTTTTTGAGCATCCCTCGTAGTATGTTAATTGCAATAAAGAACAAAATACGTTTTACAAGTCAATTTTCACTTAATTTGATTTGCACAATATTCAAATATTTGAAATATTTCCATCTATCTATTAATCTATGCTTATAAATATACATATATCCATCTAACACATTGCTAATTGATTTTCCATATGCATTAGCTGCCTCTTATTGATACATTTACAATATGCTTGTCAATTGTTCAAGTGTCCGTTGGTCTCGCTGTTAAGTACATATAAAATGAAATATTCCAGCAATATCGTAAGTAGATAAGAGTGGGCTACGAAAACTCATAGACATTTAAGAGCATCAAGAGTGAAAATAAATCTTAATGACAAACATTTTAATGGAGGTCATTGGCATTAAGCTAATGCGGCCACCAGATTATGATTTGATGGGACAAAAGCAGTAGAGCCAAAACGATAAGGAAATAGTCCATAGAAGATGAGGTAGAAGAAGAAGGAGAAGAAGCAGATATGATGAGAGCCAAGCACAAAATGCACATAAAAACCACTCTAAACTTTATTAATTTTAATTAAAAACACTACACTCATTTTGAGGGTTAAATACCCGTGGATACTTAGCTGGTTGGCTGCTTCCTTGAATGCTTGGCTAGATGCTTGGATACTTGGCATCTTCAGCGGACACTGACGGCCTCCAGCTGTGTATCTGTATCTATATCTATACCTATATATATATATATATATATATATATTAATTTGTATATGTATCTGTATGTGTGTGTGTGTATGAGTACGTGACCGCCATGTTGTTTTGCTGCTGCTGTTCATAAGCCGCAGAATGCGTTCGCTGCCAGCAGGCGATGCGCAGTTAAAAATAATGAACAAGGTGCAGCTCGAAATCTGCGCCAAAGATGGTAAAAAACTTTCTGGCCAAAAAAGCAGCAGCAGCTGGAGCTGGAGCAGAGGTTAGAGGGTCAACTGACTTGGCTAGGCAGTGTTTTCTTGTTTATTGTTTTGGCGGTTGCAGCCTGAGCATGCCGAGCACGCCAGTTGGCAGTTCGCTTCAAATTTAAAGCCATTAAAAGCAAAGGTGCCACTGCGATAAACAATAAATGTGACTGGGAAGTGGCTAGGACATGGCCATCGAGATAGGTGATACCACAACCACCAAGCCAAGGTGCTAGGTCAAACCTTTTTTTTCTAAGCCAAGGCAAACAAAACGCTTTATGCAAATTTATGTTCTATAACAGAATTTGTTATTATTTAAATTTAAACAGCACAAAAAAATGTGTTTATAAACATAATATATATTAAAAAAATATAATAAAAAAAAAAGAAAATATATATAGCTCTTTCGCGCACTCATCACTCGCACAAACACACAATTAAACTTCTAGTTGCACCAACCAAGTAACCAGATCTTATCCAGCTTCACAGTTTTGAGTTCCTACTCTACCTCGGGCGTCAAGGGTTCCACACTTGAGGACTTACTCAGCCCTTGCAGTGGACCCAACATACTTAACAAAACCGGCAATAAAATCAGACCATGCGCCGCTCCAATCAGCACTATGCCCAGATACATGCGGAAGTAAAACACTTGGAAGACCTGTGAATTCGAAAAGGCCAGCACCACAATGCCTGCGAATTTGGTCAGAGTTATGCCCGACAAGACGCTGCTGCCGGTAACTGTAAGCGAGCTGAGGGCGCGCTGTTGAGCCGTGCCTTGAGACTCCTTGAAGGAGCGCACAATATGGGAGACAAACTCCACGCCGATGCCTACACATACTACGAGATTAACCAGAGATATGGCATTGAGTGTTATGCTCCAGGCCCACATCATGCCGCCCATATTGATGAGAATGCATATGACCATGAAGAGCACTATCAGCGAGGAGGTAATATCAAAACCGGTCAACAACAGAGTTACTCCAAAGATGGCCACCAACGAGAGTCCCAGTGAAAAGAGCGCATCATTCCAAATGCTCAGATATTGTTCATAGAAAATGAAGAACACGCAGTAGGGAAAGACCTCAGTATTCTGGCCATACTTTTTAAATGTCTCATTAATTTCATCTGCCACACGTCTTGCCTCACGCAGCGCAGCTGTGAACTGTGAGGAGACAGTGGATGTGGTGGAATACTGCATGAAATAGCTGTCCAAAATGGTGGCATCGCCACCATCATCTAAAGTATAGATGACGGCCTGTGTGGTCGGCAAGGCGGGAGATACAATGTTAAACCAGTAATAAGTTTAAAGTGCTGGGATACTTACATCCGCATAGGAAGCTCGACCTGCTTTGGCACACTCTGCATCAGGCAGATCCGATAAAAAGAAGGGCACGTATTTGGTAAAGGTTTCGGCACTGGGGCGCAGCCCATCCTCGGTGAAACTTCGCTCACAGGGCAGGCAGTCATTGCTTTTGGAGTCTAAATGGAAAAAAGATTTTGGTTTCAACGTGTGAACATACGACAATCTTATATGTGACACTTAAATCGAATTTATGAGATTAAAGGTTGCAGCCAAATCCAGTCGATAATAATAACTAGCATTATGAAAGCTTATCTTTACTGATACACATTTTTATGACTAATTTTTACTCTACTAATGAAGAGTATGCCGGTAATGTATATTATTTTTTTTTTGAGGATTTGATTTAATTGTTGTTATACTAATTTACCATCAATGAATACAGCTCATAAATTTATAGTCCTTAAATTCTTTTCCATATTTTATATCGAATATTTGCTATTCTTACCATTAGATTTGGCTATACTTACTGCTTGGACAAAATTCCAGCGAGCTGGTGTTGTACTTGCAACAATCGCTTATGCTCAACCAGTCAATGTAGTCATCAATCCATGAGGTCGCCGTTCTGGCCAGATAGGTAACCTCCGGATAACGTGATTGTGTATATAGCTGTACGGATAGTGAGTCATTGTTGCACTCTACGCCGCCACAGATCAGATTCTGCTGCTCCGGTTGCGCATAGTCTAGACCAGGCTTGATAACCCAGTAAACAGGGGCTCCCATAGCTAACAAATCATCCATATAGCGAAAGTACTTGACCACATGCGAGTCTTTAGGCATGGACATTTCCTGATCCAGACCGGGTTCTATGGAAGGCGCCACCATCAATGAGAGGCACGTGATGACAGTAAATATGAGCAGAACAATAACCTTGACGGGCCTGAAAGATATTTTGCTGTAGTAAAAACTTAAACAATTCGTTACAGACTTGGGTTCAACTTACTTGGATAGCAGAAAAGGCGCATAAAAGTTTTTAAACAATTTTTCCAGCAAACCCACATCCTGGGCAGGCTCAGGCCGTTTACGCATGCGCACACAGCACAGCATATCCAAGCGTCCATCCCAATAGCGACGCTCATCAATGGCCATGAGTGCTACAAAAGCTGTGATTTGAAACAGGAAGTCGAGCACAATGGCAGCAGCCGCATACATGGCAAAGGTTTTGACAGCTGGCATATCCGAAATGGCGCCAATGGCAAAGCAAGCAAACTCCGAGCCAGCTGATTGTATTATGGAAGGACCCACTTGACCAATGGCCTCACCAATTGCATCATGAGTATTTTCATAGCGACTATGATCGAGACGCTGGTAAGTGTGCACCATAATAAAGATGTTGTCCACTCCAACGGCCAGTACCAGAAAAGGAATGACCTCTATGGCTAACATAGTGGTAGTCACGCCTACATAGCCCCAGAAGCCCAGACTGCACAGAACCGAAAACATGACAATGACAATGCCGCCAATAGCCAACATTATGCGGGATTCACGCAGGAAGCCCGCACAGCTACGTATGCGTCCCAGGGCAATGGCCACGTAGATGAACATTACCACATAGCTGATAATTACTGTGCCAACCTCACCCTCGGAGAGATCCACAATGGCATCTTGAATGGAACGTTCTGCCGAGAAGGCAATGTCTAAACGTTCCGTCTTGTAGTTCTTCAAAAAGTCCACAAAAAGTTTTTCCCACGCCAGATTTGGCTCTAGTTTGGACTTTTCATTTTGATTTTTTCCTAAAAACGTTAATACCAACCCAGTGGCTAGCAAATAATCAGGATCCTCTCCAGGAGCAACCTTGGGCATGCCACCCACAGCAATTCCTGGTTCAATGGGTCCACCATAAGTACCAAAGCAATCCTCCATCATGGGCACGCTGTGAAAAATAAATTATCTAAAATTTTTCTATACAATTTTTCATGTGCAATTACTGACCGCAGACAATCCTCTAGCTGATTGAGGTAGTTGATGGTATAGCCATTGCTGTCCACATAGCTCCTATTAAAGATTGCCATATCATGCTGAAAGTAGCCGTATATGCTTTGTATAGCGCAGTCCTTTACTTCAGCAATGGCGCCTGGATAAAGCACAGGCGCATAACAGATTTTATCTAGTCCGGCATCATCCTCCATGCCCAACTCCATTATGGAGTGCTGCAGCTCGAATACTTCCTGTAAAAAGTTGAACTCATATGCTGGTCCAAAATTCAGTAATCCGCTAGGTGCCTCATGGATAAACTATAAAATGGATATAAGTCTTAGGTAGTTTACACTTAGCATTTGTACACTTACATAGCTCTGGTTGATGGGCTTTATAAAGATTTGATTGGTGCGATAGAAGGGGCCAAAGTGCTCATCGAAATAGTTCTTTTCAATACGGGTTTGGCTTTTTTCACCGGCCCATAGTTCGACAGGATCTGTTGTGACCTTCATATAACGAGTTCCGTAGCACAAGCCACCAATGATCCAAGAGCACAAGGCCAAGACTAAAACTGGATGCTTGGCAACAAATCTGCCCCAGGAACGGCAACCACGATGCAGACAATCGCTATATAATGTAGGCATGCAAACATTGCATGCATGAGCATTGCTTTTGGCGCCCCAGAAGATGAGTATTATGACAAACGCCCCTACAACTGTTGCAACTATAAAGGTGATGCCGTAGAGGCCCGCAATCTGCCAGGGATCTGCAAAGCCTTCGGGTGGGGTGCTTAGCGGACACGATTCATCGCAATCAATGCAGGCACAGGGATAGTTGCCTTCATATCGCTGGCCACAATTCAATGGTTCAAAGGTCAAAAACTGCTCATCCGGTTCTTCCGGCTGTTCATTTTCATCGCCATAGAAGATATAGTTGATAGTAAAGGGTACATAGTCACTATTTTCGGAATCGCCCATAAATCTATACCATTTACGATAATCGCAAGTCTTGGCATTGTAGGCTCCACAGCCCAGATCCATAGCAGGTCTACCCGTCTGTGGATGCTCTATGCCCGCACAGCTATTGTACACACGCTCAGCTGCCACTGCATCCAGTCTAAAGTCAATATGTTCCACAAAATCGTGATCGTTGTATGGCTCATTGTAGGCTTTTAGAAAGAGTGAGTGATTCTTGCCGCAGGTCATGGCACAGACACTTAGCGCCATGTTGACGACACATGTGGGACAGCGCGAAAACACGCCGTCGGCTTGGGTGAGCCCAGCCTCCATGCTGCCAATTTGATCTGCGTCACAGCAAAGTGTTAGCTCTTCATTGCCTGACGCACCCTTGTACTCCTCATAGAGGGTGGGACATCGTTTCTTAAATGTAGCCTCAGCTTCTGCGTTGTTCAAGGCGCGCGCCGGCTTATCATCGGCTTTGTTCTGCCAATGCGCACCTATCAGATGGCTTTGGCCATACCAAATACAAGGCAGCTCCTCCTGCGCCAGCACAACGCTGGCAAAGATTAACAACAAACAGTATTTTACTAGCATGGCAGCCGTATTCAGCCGTGTTAATAGAATCCGAAAATGCGAAGCAGGAATACGCTTGTCCACACGTTGACTCAGTCAGCGTGCTACTAACTGGTTGCAGCTGGCAGCAATTTGCGGCTATCAACCTCAAGTGCTGTTTACTGCACAGCGATAAGATTTCCAATTCGATTTGGAGGAGTCACTGCTACTGCTGTTGCTGCGGTGACAAAGCTGAGCAGGGGCTTATCTGTTAGCTGGCATTAGCTGCCAATCGATGATAAGCGCTTGCCTGCTAGCTTTTCACAGAATGACATTCTCTGCCAATTATCGTTAAGATGATGCCACATTTATCCATGCTGAGCTCAAAAAAAGTCAAAAATTGTTAAAAGTCAGTCTATAGTTAACATCTTCCTTAGGTATCAAAGCATACCTTGTCTCAAAAAGTTCAGCTTGTTATGGGTTAAAGTGGTTTAACTCACAGCAGATTGTGTACATTATTCCACACATTGGTTTGACTACCACGGAGTAATAATAAATCAGAATGCAGATCTTCTTTTTTAAAAATGGGATTTCATGACTAGTATTGCATGATTCTACGTTAGAGATGTTTGCTTTTCGGAGACTTGTTTGCTCGTTGCGGCTAGGTAACTTCTTAAAAATCATTTCAAAAACCAGTAAAAACTTAGTTTGCTTTTGTTACCTAGTCGAAATAAATTCAATAAGATAAGGAAGCATATGTGTTGATATATATATTTAAATTTTATTGTGAATAAAAAAAGAAACCAACTGTGGGTTAAAATATTTAGCATTGTAAACATTGGTAAAGCTTATCTGGTCAATTAAACAGGTGTTCGAAATTGTTTGACTAAGAATTATTTTATTGTATTGTGCTTGGCTTTCTTATCGCAGGTGTCCAACACCTGTGCAGCAACAAGTGGCAGCGTCACCAAGTATAAACATAGATGCCTTAGCAGACTTTGCTTAATAGACTGATAAGCAACGTTTCTTTGTGGGAGTACCCCAAATCGGACACACATTGAATTGCGTCAAAGGTCACAGGGAGCTACGAATCAGTTGAACCAGTCACAGAGTATGTAAATAGATATATTTCATTTTATTTTCAAGCCGTAGCAATCGCTGCATTTATTTGAAATATTTTTGGAAATTTTTTAAAGTAAATGTGAATAGTATCAATGGATAAAAAATTCGACTACCCAAATCCAAAGTGTTTAGCGATAGCGAAGTTGGGAAATGTACCCAGTCCTTCAAGCGTTACGCCGACATGTGAGTTATCCAAGAATACAATGTAATCTTTCTTATCTCTCTCTGTCTTCTTATTTCCGTTCAACTGCAGCTTGCGTCTTCGTGCAAATAAATTCGGAGGTATCTATTACGTCGTCTTCATCTTTTACATGCAACAGCAATGGAGATTCAGAAGAGCAGGATAAAAGGAAAACCCTTATGAAGTTCCCATGGACTCGTAGTGATTCAGAGCCTCCGAACAAAAATGGCTCACCTCTCAATATTAATATCGGTACGGATGCCACAGAAACCTGCTCTCATTTTGGTAGCATGGCAAAGAATGTCGGCAATTCTAAAGCCTTAGCTTATTATCAAGAAGAAAGGCAACATAAATTATTACAGCCGAGACATTTGCCATCACGTAACAGCTCCATATCCATGAATCCCCATCAAAGATATAGGAACAACACATACAAGTCACAAAATCTACTGACACAGAAGAGCAAATCTGATGGTTATGCGTCAGCTGAAACCACCGATCGAGTGAAAAACTTCTGCTGCAACTCAGCTGCTCGAAGCATTAAAGTAGCTTCTTCTGATTACGAGGGCACAATATGCATTCCCCCTTTAGACCTCAAAAGCTGGCGATCCAATAGTAGCAATGATGATTTACCAAATTGTCGCAAACACATGGTACCTACCAACAGTCTCTTACCGGAAATTACGTCGTCGCGCATAAGCGAAAAGGATCTGGATCGTGAATCGCAAAAAGACAAGTCAAACATTGATGAAGCCATCAATTCCAATTGTGAGCCGGCTCCAATGGAGTCCCAAATATGTGGCTCCAGCTATTTAGTCATTCAAAATCAAAATGAAAACATCGCTTTTACAAAAAAAAAGCAGCATCCACAGTATACGATAGAACCTCCGCCCAATATTCACTCCGATAATGAAGAGGGTCGAAAGGAGCCTGAAGACTTTTACTCTCGTTGTGACTGCATGGCCAAAAATATTCATAATTCCTGCTCTTTTGGTTTTAAACAGAAACAGAAGCAACAATTTGCATCACAACCAGAACACTTTCTGTCAAATAAAAGCTCCACATCAGTTGTCGATGACCGGGAGAGTAAATTATATTGCGCAGCGTTGCATAACGAACAGAGATTTGGTAACAAAAAACTCAAGGCGGCGGATCTCCGTACACAGAATAACACATCTGATGATTATTTGGCAGCTGCTTCTTATGATTTTGAGTCCATTCCTCTTTTAGACCTTAGAAATAATGAAACATGGTCGGATGATGACCCGCCAAGCTGTCGCATAAGTTTTGGCCACTTCAATAATGTTTTACCCGAAAATGTGTCTTGCCGACGTACCAGTGGTGACAACTCTGAGTTGAGTCCTGACTCTGAGCAATGCAATGCAACTAACCGCATTGCTCATGATGACTACTTGGCAGCCGATGGCGAAAAGCTGACAAAAAAAACACGCCGAAGTCGCTCATTTATCATCTATCAAAAGAAAGGTTCTTCTGATTTTGAGGATATAACTTCCATTCCACCATTAGACCTTAATCATGAAAAATCATCGGATGAGTTTTCAATGAGCTGTCAGTCCAACATTAATTTTGATGATCCGCCAAGTGGTCGTTTGAGCATGGATGGTCCACATAGAGTGCCACCGAGAAATGAATTTGTGTGTTCCTCCACAAATATTCGCGATGATGATCCTCCGAGCTGTCGTATAAGTTTAAACATTCACAATAGTGCCTTACCGAAAAATGTGGCAGCTGCTTCTTTCTATTTTGAGAAGATGCACCCCATTCCACCTTTAGACCTTGGAAATGATGAAACATTGTGCTCTGACGATTCACCAAGCTGTCACACAAGTTTAGGCCCCTACAATAATGTTTTACCCGAAAATGTGTGTTATCGACATACCAGTGGTGGCAGGTGCGATCCAATGCTTGAGTCTCCGAAACTCGAAGCAGAAATGAAACCCTTAGAAAGTGGCTCTAGTAATGGTCCACATAGAGTGCCACCGAGAAATGAATTTGTGTGTTCCACCACAAATATTCGCGATGATGATCCTCCGAGCTGTCGTATAAGTTTAAGCATTCACAATAGTGCCTTGCCAAAAAATGTGGCAGCTGCTTCTTTCGATTTTGAGAAGATACACCCCATTCCTCCTTTAGACCTTGGAAATGATGAAACATTGTGCTCTGACGATTCACCAAGCTGTCACACAAGTTTAGGCCCCTACAATAATGTTTTACCCGAAAATGTGTGTTATCGACATACCAGTGGTGGCTGGTGCGATCCAATGCTTGAGTCTCCGAAACTCGAAGCAGAAATGAAACCCTTAGAAAGTGGCTCTAGTAATGGTCCACATAGAGTGCCACCGAGAAATGAATTTGTGTGTTCCACCACAAATATTCGCGATGATGATCCTCCGAGCTGTCGTATAAGTTTAAACATTCACAATAGTGCCTTGCCGAAAAATGTGGCAGCTGCTTCTTTCGATTTTGAGAAGATACACCCCATTCCTCCTTTAGACCTTGGAAATGATGAAACATTGTGCTCTGACGATTCACCAAGCTGTCACACAAGTTTAAGCCCCTACAATAATGTTTTACCCGAAAATGTGTGCTATCGACATACCAGTGGTGGCAGGTGCGATCCAATGCTTGAGTCTCCGAAACTCGAAGCAGAAATTAAACCCTTAGAAAGTGGCTCTAGTAATGACTGTGGTTATCTGAATATAATTGAGCCTACGAAACAACATGAAGCTTTAGAAACAATTCCAGATGTCCAAGGCAAATTTGATGAATGCTTGGCAGCTGTTTCTTCCAAGCAAATAAAAAGCCACAGCTATTCAGGCTACACGGAGATGCAAAGAGAAAAGATTAACTCTTTTTCATCGTTATCTGGTTCTGGTTTATGTCACAAGGACAAACAACATCCCATTATTAGTAAGCAAAATGGAAATCTTGAATGTTATCCTGATATAAATCGTGATGATGAACAGTTCAGTCGTTCAAAATCTTCCCTAGATAAATCGTATAGAAATTTTGATGGTGAAGGATCACAAATTTCTGAAATTGCTGACTGCGATAAAAGTAATACTGACTCTAAGGTTACAAGAGTAAAGACAAGGGATCAAATATTTCCCATGCAAGGGCTCCTGTCCAATAATGAAATATTAATAAGTCCACCATCATTATTAAGTCCACCATCAGATAAAAACCGAGGAGTTGAAGAGAACTTTAAAATGGAAACCATAGTATCGCCAGTACAATTGCATAAGAAGAAAATGCCGCAGATTGATGATGATATTGCTGACCACGATATCTGCAAAGACAGCAGGCCCAATAAGTTATGTTTGGAAAACTCCGCACAGGGTGTCTTTTCAACAGATCAAGGGCAGTTGCCAGGCTTATATCCCAGTATGCATGATATTGCTCATCACGATATCTATCAACACGGCAGTCAGTCCTCTTCTCTGCTAAACAAGTTCTGTTTAGAAAACTCAGTACAGGGTGCGTTTTCAGCAGATCATGGACAGTTACCAGATACAAATCCCAGCATGCATCGGTCAGCTGTACTATGCAGTCCTCGCATTCTTACTAACTATGGCGACAGCAACGCAAATAAATGTAAGCCGATACTCCTTCGACATTCCTCCGTTAATACTCTTTGCGAGGTCTGGAACGATGAAACAGACTGTAAGTGTTGTCATAGCGATTCTGATGCACGTCAGTTCAAGACTATAGATATACTTCATGCTGGGCGTGCCGGGGATTCTATAATGCCAAATTCAAAGCGTCGGTTGGCTATCAGACGTACCGAATATTTTCACCAGGTTTTTTCTTTGTTAACACGTGAACAAAGAGCTAAGGAGATAGCGCGGCGTTTACGGCAGATGCGTTTGTTTCAAAAATCCTTTGATTTATTCTATAAGCAGCATCTTTTTAAAACTGGCGTTTTCTTCTCGGACCCTGATCAAGAGTATTATAATGCGACGATTTACACCACGAAATACAACTGCCCTCTTGGCAAAACCAACAAATGTGTGCCAGTGCTCAATCAGCATCTGCTTACTCACTTTCTAAAGAAACATGTTAATGGAATTCAAAAAAATGAACCAACTGCGATCTACAAGACTGCCATCATTCTTATGCAATTTAAGCCACTCACCATTGCCTTGGGTAAAATTGATTGCCTAACAATAATGTTATATGGTGGCACTATGGGACGTACTGAAACTTTGCCCGTCTATCGTTTTATGCCGGTTTACAATGCCGATCTGCCAGAGGCCTATAGACAGTATGTGGGATACTTACCGATGATGTTAATGGTGTGTCGCACCACTCTTAGTGCCATCGGCGAAAAGCCCGAAAACGGTGCAGAGGACGAAACTGTCATGGCCTTGTGGGTAGCCTCAATGAACCTTACTCGACCTCTGCGTTTCATGTTGACATTATTTAATCGACGCTTGGATGTGACACGCAGTGCCATTATACAAACACGCAGCCTCCGCCAATCACATGATGCTCATGAGTTCATGCCCCGTAGTAAACATTATATGAGACTTTCAGAGCTTGATATTTATATGCTTTCTAATGCGTTTCGAGACGCAATCCAAATAGAGCTCGCGGTAGGTGAATATAACCCCATGGTTATTAAATAAAAAAATATTTGTTTTCCCTTATGTTATATTTTTATGCGTATTCTATTAAGCCAATAATAAAAAATAATTCTTATTGAGATATATGAATGCTTTCCAAAAATAAAACTTTAATTCACTACAATCGTTGTTCGGTCCGGCAGCTAACGCATTAGACACTCTTTGTTTTGCCACTTACCCTGCAACTCAAGAACACCCATTTACTGAAAGTTTCCGTTTTTTGAAAGAAGACCTCTTTTGGAGTAAACTTCTCTTTAGTCGGGCGAATATCTAACTGAATTTCTATTGGATGATAGCCAACTTTGGTTTAACACAAAATGACACCATTTGTTGCATTCAGTGTTGTTCCGCTACGCGTCTTTTTTAATTGACATCAGTGTGACGTCGAAAATGCATATTACTGAGAACCAGTTGCGAATTAAAGGCGACAAATATGCGTTCCTTTATACCTACATACGTTGTGCCATAAACAAGAATAAACCAGAATGATTTTAAAATTCCCAACCCATGAGTCGTTGGAAAGCAAACGACTGACCTCCTAATTAAAAGAGTACATTTTAATGTTCATATTTAATGTCTAAGGTGTATGGTACAGAAAAAGCAGATATCATACGCACTTCTATATTTATATAGTTGGGCAAAAAATTCCAGATAACTAGTCAGCTTCGAAAGATGGAAATGGAAACTTACATAAAAATAATATTCAGGGACGTGGATCTCACTCTCTATATAAGTACAAAATTTTTCCTTTCGGCAATGAGTCAGAATCAGTAAAAAAGTAAAAAAAAAACAAGCATAAATTCTTTGCAAAAATAATTGTCTTAGACAGTTTTTGAAAATAATATGACTTAAAAAGTTGTTTAATGATCAAGTTATAAGAAACTAGCTGACCCAACAAACGTTGTTTTGTCATATTTCTGCGATGCAAAACAATATCACGGGAATTAAACTCAACGCCAACAATAATGTTTTGTCATATACATTATAGCCTTCCCTGCCCGCTTTGGTAGTGCATTTGATAGTCTTAAAAAAATCGATAAATAAAATGTAATTTTGAATCAATTAAAATAATAAAATTTTATTACAAAGCTCGATGGTATGCAATATTTTTTTGTTTTTGCGTTTTCTGTAGAAATATACAGTACAGACGGATTTCCGACACGCGAACATGCAACATACAATTGTCCATGCGAAAAAGGAGGATATTCCAAAACATGCCGCAAATTCCTAACGATTGACCTTGCGCCTTGTTGATAGTAACGGCAAACGCAAGACGAACTGGAAATTGAATTCAAACGGATTATCAGACGGAATCTAAGGAATTCGAGATATGAACACGTCCTCATCTTTGAATTTGCCAGTCAAAATCGTTGCTTCAATCACGTTTGGCATTAACTTTTTAACAGCAAGTCTCGTACCATTACATTACACAACGTGGCTGATTGATATTATGTAGCATAATGATAGTAACACCAATTTTCAATTCGAGATTATGCGGTGGTAATCCGGGCAAGTCCAAAGAATTCAGAAATTCGGTATGATAATGAACTACATTTTCCTCATTAGTGACCATATCTAACGACTTATACGAAACCAAATCGCCAGGAATTTTTGATTGTATCCCTATGTAAATCACTGACGTCTTTGTTTTTCGCTGCTAAAATGGCTCTTTCACTTAACCAAACATGGTTTTTGTAGTGTTGTGATATGCTTGGAAAGACGCTATCAATCATATCTTCATAGAACAATTTTCAGGAAAATCATATATTCCGCAATGATCAAATGGAACATGACGTATGTCGTGCCCAGAAATTACCTTAAAATTCGGCATAAAATGATCACGAATAATATTCGTCGCACCAAAAGAAAATGAAAAAATCCGCATCCAAATTTTATCGATGCGGACCCCCCACCCTCCGCAATCGATTTACCGTGTTTGCTCCCACACCCCTTAACATATCAACTTAAAACTTGCCCCATATACTTTAAATAGGTTCTTTGACGTAACTTTTGAGTTTCATCACATCGCTTAAAATATTCGTTACTTATAGGTATATGGAAAGTTCTTACTAGGAATATGCAGAACAAATTTTTTCGAGAGAAAAGGTGGAGGGTTTTCCACTGTCGGGTACCGCCTCGACTGTATCACATTTTTATTACTTTACAAGCCAAAAAAAAAATTTTTAAATTTGTAAATTAGTAGGCTTTTGTTATAGCCTAAAAAATGAAATATATATTTGCCCTAGACGAAATTTTAGAATTGTGCAATCGTCAAACAATAAACACTCTAAGCTAAATTTAAAAATTTTGTGCAAACTATAAAAATATTTTACAAAGTTGTTCAATTGAAAACTAACTATTTGGTAAATATTGTGAAAAAACAAAAATTATGAAGCCAGTAGACGTCGAAGGCAAGGAGAACATTGGCGATGGTTCCTCTTTTTATCAACAAGGATTTTCTGAAGCACAGGTAAGATGGTTTCATCATCATTAAGTATCTCTAGTACTAGCAACTAACTGCGCTCTTCACATTCCAACCACTGTACTAATTTTTATTAAATTTAAATTATGCCGACCATAATATGATTTGTAAATTTCCTGATGTCCATAATACATGTATACATGAATGGCATAGTCAGTCCAGCCCGAGTTTACAATACCCTGTACTTTAAAGCTCGGCGAGATGTGCATGGTATTTACATATCGTTCTTCTTACCTTATTGCTGCAGCCTCTTCTATGCGATCTACGCCATTTCATATTAATATGTCATTTTAACGACCTTACTCTTTTGTCCTATTCTCAAGATAAAAGTCAGCACTAATTATTTTTTACCCTCTTACTATATTTCCATATTTGGTGTGCTACCGTAATCCCATCAACAACAACAGAAAGATCAGCAGGGATGGTGCGTTGCTGGGAACCCACAAAATCCCAAATACCATATGAAGAAAAGAAGCTCCAACCACAAAAACCTCAAAAGCTGGCACAATTGGCAAAAATGGCCCAATTGATATTGCTCCAAAGGCGGGTAACATAGGGCGTGGCACAATTGGCAAACCTGGATCAGTTGAGGTACACTATGTGGCGTTCGACTTAAGCGATATGCCCAATGTTGCCTTTCATTACAATGTGAAGATTATGCCAGAGCGACTAAAGAAATTTTTCCGGAACGCATTTGAGGAATTTCAAATAAAACATTTAAATGGAATTGCTGCTGCCTATGATAGTAAGTCATCCTGTTATACAGTGGACGAGCTTCTCATACCAAAACAGGGTAATGTGGTTGAAGTGTCACTTACTGCATTATACCATTGAGATAAAAGAGACTGTTTTCATTGAAGTGGATTTGGCCTACCTAAAAAATTTATTTGAAAATGCTACGCGGCGGTCGCTCCTTCTACAAGACCACCCAAAAAGGACGTATCGAATTGATTGAAGATTATTTGTGACTTTTTAAGTCTGCAAATCTAGCGTCCTGATGATTCTTGGTAAGAAAAAAAACTATAGTGGGCCGTGCTCTATCCAAACTAACTCTACTACGAACAAATTTTAAAAATGACTGAAATGGTGTTTCAAGTGGCTAACCTGAGTAGTGGTCACTTTTTAGTGGTCACTTTTTAATTTGTTCGTAGTAAAGTGTGTTTGGATAGAGCACGGACCACTATATATCCTTTTCTTACCGAGAATCATATGCACGCTAAATTTGCCGACTTAAAAAGTCACAAATAATATTCAATCAATTCGATACGTCCTTGTTGGGTGGTCTTGTAGAAGGAGCGACCGCCGCGTAGCATTTTCATGGCATGCTCCAAACTGGGCTTTAAACCTAAGCTTACCTGCTTCATTGTGGTGAAACGTCAAATTGACGAAGGAGACGCCAAATTTAATAAATATACAAATGTGGAGCCGGTCACTGTAGTCGACCAAACTATTGTGCACCCGAACGAAATGCAGTTTTTCATGGTGAGCCACCAAGCGCTGCAGGGTACGACCCGGTCAACTCGATACAAGGTGATAGAAAAAAACTGGAAATTTGAACATTAATCTGCTTCAACAGTTCACGTTCAATCTATGTAATTTGTTCCCCCGATGCAACCGATCGGTTTGGTACCTTGCTCCCTTGTATTTGGCGCATTTGACTGCTGTCCGTGGACGGATCTATTTGGGCGTCGGAGAAACTAAGTGCACACATAAAGAAGATTATTTAAAGCGTAACATTAAACCAGATCTTATCGAGAAAAATCCAATGTTTTGTCGTTTAAATTAAGTGCTTGCTACAATCGACGAATCATATCTAAATTTTAAATAAATCTTGTAAAAAATATTGATTCCCAATTATAAATCCTAATAATGGCTACGGCATTCCATAATCTTTATATTTATATTTGATTGGCTTTTGAGATAGAAAACCGTATGAACGCCTAGATTTCAGAGATGGTAAGAGCTAGAGTAACCAAACTTTCACATTAGATCCCATATTATTCCATAGGAGACAAGTTTATTTTATTTTTTGATATCGGTGTTAAATTATATAGCTCCCATAGGGGTGTTTCAGACGACCTCGAAAAAAAATAAAAGTTTTAGATGAATAATTCGTTTGTTTATGAAGATATTGTAACCAAATTTGGTACTAGAAAGTTTTTAGAGTTCCCAATCACTGTACCAAATTTGATTGAAATCGGTTGACTAGATCATATAGCTCCCATAGGAGTATTCGTCGAGATATTGACGGCTTTCGTGGTCACTTCTGGACGATTTGCTAAATTGTAGTTTTGGACACTTTATGGTCCACTAGCGATATCAACTCTGATCAAGGAACTGAAGAATATGATTAAATTTTTAAGCTTATTCGTTTTTACCATTCCGAAATTTTACCAATAATCTTTTAACTATATTTTTTTTATTTCTCGATGTTTCTTTTAGTCATTAGCTGCGAAATTGTAAACAATGGCTACAAGAAGAGTGGAATCTTGAATTCTGAAGAAATTCGTCAGATCCTCATATATACCTCGGGGCAGCAAACTATTACATTTTAATAAACAAAGTCAAATTGTGGCTCATAAAAAGCTCAGATCACATCGTTTTTTGACTTATACTCCTCTGCGAACACGAGTAGCACTGTAAAATTCGTGCAGAATATTGCATACACTGATGGCGAAATTCCGAACAGTTGTTTTACTGCACTGTACTTATTTGATTACATTCATTTTTTTCTCTTAAGAACCGATTTCAAGATTTTTTCGAAAAATACATAATATTTGTTAACTTTTTGAGTTATTCATCAATATTTCGTGACACCTTTTATGATTTGTATTGACATAAAAGACAATTCGTTCCTAAGGCATTCATATGCTCTTTACGGTGATTTACAATGTATACAGAGTACAATATAGCGTAGCTTACTTCTCACAAAGATGTATATAAATACTGGGCAAAAAATGCTTAGAGTAAAAGGTCACACTAAAATTTGATGTAGGGCTCATTTCGGGCTGGGAAGGAAAATGTATGTTGCGACAAGGCAACAACAATGAGGTAACTCCGGGTGAAGTAAACAGCGATGTTCTTTAAACTTTGGTCAAATATTGCTAAACTGGAAAACTTGAAGTGCAGGACGAAAATGTTAACATGTTGCTAGCCACTGTCTATAGATGGCAGATGGACTGGCACTTAAGTGGATTAATCCAACTGTCTAGGCATAGGCTTACTTGCAGAGCTGCAGAACTGCACCGCTTTGATGGAACTCGCTGTATAACAAGCATTTTGTAGTTAGTGAGCCAGAGTGAGGAGTTCCGAAAACTGAACGCTGATCAGCTGGGTAAGCTGCTGGCCAGTGATGATATTCAAGTGCCACCGGAGGGATTGTTTTTCAGAGTCTTATGTCTTGGGTGCAACAATATGAGCCCATCTGCAAACAGCACGTACGAAAACTGCTGGCCATGGTGAGGCTGCCACTACTGAAGCTGTCTTTTGCGGATCATGTGTATCATCATGTGAATGTATCCTATTCAGAAGCAATGGACACTTTTAAGGAAACTAAAATTACTACGTGATGATTATTTTGCGGCTGTTATTGATACTAAGCTTGGGAGACTTAAACCAATGTAATCCTGCAATAGGAAGCCACAGTAGCTTCACGACAAGGCAATGGAATCTGCTTGGTCTGCTCTAAGAAGCCTTTACTAGTAGGCGAGAGTTTCATCATAGGGTTTAAGACTCGTCCAACACACAGATTGTAATAGTTGCGGGGTTAACATTAGAGCCCAATGCAAATGAATCAATACAAGTTGGTCACTGTTCAACGCCAACTGTGTATGCAGAAGTAGTCGAGCTTCTGGTACGTGTCGTCATCAAGCTTGTGCCGACGAATAATGATCCGCAAAAAGGAAAACTGGAGCAACCAATCAAAGAAGTGCGCATAGTACAAACTGAAGGCTTTTCTACGCAACGCCATACGGGAACAATTTACTGTTGATGAAATTGAGCAGATGACACTACCAAACCAGATTACTAGATGAAGCGACCACTTTTATATATTTATTATTTATTTAATACAGTTAAGAAAATTTAAAAAACTAACTGAAGACTTCTCTACCTTACAAAATATTTGCCGACCGACCAATATTAAATATATTTAAAGAAATAACAGTAATAAATTTAAAGAATAGCTAAAAAATTAGTTACCAAATTGGAAATAAAATTACCATAACTGCATGCGAGTTTAAAGCAGTTGTGAATTGTAAGATGCATTATGTGGTATTTTCAGCATTTTTTCTTGAAATTAGTTAAAAATTCTCGAATTAAGATATTGCTTAAAAAATACCGTCATTCTGCATTCTAGAGGTAAAATCTTGGCACTTAACATTTTGCTTGACTTTTTATACCCTGTACCGTATATGGTACAAAAGGTATATTAAGTTTTTGCACGCTGTGTGTGCGTCCGTCTTTCTGATCGTCCGTTTGTACGTTTGAACGCCTAGATCTCAGAAATGGTAAAAGCTAGAGTAACCAAACTTTCACATTAGGTCCCATATTATTCCACAAAAGAAAAGTTTATTTTATTTTTTGATATCGGGGATAAATTATATAGCTCCCATATGGGTGTATGGGACGACCTCGACAAAAAAAATGTTTTAGATGGATAATTCGTTTGTTCATGAAGACATCGTAACCCAATTTGGTATTCAAAACACATATGAACTAAATTCAGCATTCAGATCCTTTTTAAGGTATTCAAATATTTATATCAAATTTGATCGAAATCGCATCCGAGCCCGACTTTGAGTATGCCAATTTTTTTATACTTTTTTGTACATTGACACATCTTTATGACTTACGAATGAATATTATACTTTCCTTTTGACCGACCCATTTCCTTTTTTTTTTTGCAGTACCATATTTTGACACATGCATATATGGGACATGCTTTTACAAACAGTTCGGATTTCGGGAAAAATATAATCTCAGATTTTTAAATCTCACCAACATTTTTTTAAGGAGCATTTTATGAAATAATTGAACACGTGTATTGGCATTTCACCAAAAATTTTTTTTAACGATTTTATGAATATTCAAAACTTTGCTGGTTCACGCGATAGCACAACATGTAGAAGAGATTATCTCCGGCTCTATTTATCCGATCGTCTAATTTTTTTTCACGAGATATTAAATATTTTCGCGCGCAAGTCGTGCGCGCGCCATTGGCACGGGTTCCGCGTGACACGTGCGCGAGATATTTCTCGTGAACTAAGAAAGGTACCGTTAATTAAAAATATGCGTTATTTACGTTATAAAATTGCGAATATGATGATATTTTTTATTGAAATTTTCATTTTGGTAAGCGGCACTAAAAAGTTAAATAAACAATTGAATGCTCAATGTTGCAGAAGGCTTATGGGGAGTCGTTTTATTAAAAACACAAGTGGTATAATGCGTTTAAGGTCGAGAGACCGTAGAAGACGCGCTTCGTTCCGCCGGGTCTTCCACCTCTACCACCGACAATAACGTCGTGCTTTAAAATCGTCATACCGGTGTTAGAGAGTTAGCTCGTGACCTCAACATGTCTCGTGAAACGGCTCGATTGATTTTAGTGGAAAATTTGAACTGAATTTTCTTTAAAAACAGTATCGGATGCAGATGGCAATGGACATGCTGGATCGTGCCAATTCTGACCCAAACTTTATAAGCATCATAAATGGTGAAGGGAAATGGGTCTACAAGTACGTGATGCAAACAAGTCAACAATCGTCCCAATGGCTTGAAATAACCGAACCGAAAACGAAAAAACCACGCCAGATCCGCTCAAAAATCAAGGTGATACTCTTTGTTTTCTTCGATACTTGTGGTATGATGCATAATGAATACGTTCCAGAGGGACAAACGGTCAATAATATGTATTATGTGACTGTTTTGAGGCGTTTTCGTGATGGTCCATCGTTTCGGCCGGAATTGTGGGCAGACAATTCGAGGATTTGCACGACGATAATGTGCCGTCTCATCGAGCCACGATTTTAAAAGCATGTAAGGCAAAAAGATCGATAAATACCATCGACCAGGCACCGTACAGTCGAGATCTGGCGCTTTGCTAAACAGTAAAAGCTCTAATGAATGAACTTTAAGCAAAGTACAAGCGCGGGTTGCTCACAATACTGTAGTCTATTATGCTAATGAAAGTATATTTATTTCATAAGGTTTTTAGTATGGGACAGAGTCAGACACGGATCACTTCGTTCCAGCTGCGTTGAATCCCAACGAATACACCTTACTGCTCTTCATAAGAAAGGCAGATGGTCTTTTGTCCTAATAATGGGTACGATACAAAAGTTCTTCAGGTCGCAGTGCCTACTCTTCATGTGAGATACCCCAAAAAAAAACAAAACATAAACCTAATGGATTCACTTTTCATCACGTATGGGAGCCAATTTCCTCAATCAGTACAGTACAGTGTTCAAAAACATTTTATACAAATTTTCAACTAAAGTAGGCGTTCAATTTATTTTCCAACTTTTAGCTTATTCTCAAACATTTATTTCATTTCCAAACTCTGAATACAGACAATCAATCGAAAGTTTTTTTTCCTTAAATTCACAAAGTTTCAAAATACATAAACAATGGGCAACGCATCTACTAAAATGGACCCAGCTAAAGAAGAAGAATGTTTTCTTAATTACCTAAAAATGTTTAAAGAGAATCATCCGGACATGGATGAAGACGAGATTACAGCGTTTTGTAAACGCAAATGGTGCGAGATGGAACCGAAAGAAAAAATACTTTTTCAGGTTAGTAGCAGCTAGGTCAAGCGTTGACCAGCTAGCATAATAACTTTGCCTTTATAATAGGGTTGGCCCGAAAATGCCTCTAAGAAGCCTGTAGATTATTTACAACCAGCCAAAAAGCTTAGGGCAAGATTTGCTCGCTCACTGCTGTGGAAGAAATCTTCAGCTTCATTGCAAATAAAGAAGAAGCCCAATTGTCGACCCTTGAATCTACAGCAGAAAAAGACAACGGCAGCCAAAGGAAAAGGACTCTGCAATCGTTCCTCGGTTTTCAACAATGGCTATTTAAACTACATGCGAAATATGCAAAAGAAGAAAAGTGATATGGATTCCAATACTTTTGCGAAGGAATGTTTCCAGGGCTGGACTAAGCTCTCCCCGGCGCAAAAAAAACAATTCCGCAAAAAGGTTACATTTAAATATTAGTTTTTGATTTTAAGCTAAGCGTTTTTAAGCAATGGTTAGATGTCTTTGCGTGTTGTGGAATTTCGAAATTAGTCTTTCTGGTACTATTGTCAATTAAATTTGAGCGATGTCATGCCTTATGTTAATTTCTAATGTATCGCAGTATTACAATTCCAAATTTTGCAGTTTTAAAGAATATAATAACAAATCATTTATATAACAAAACAAAATCGTATTTTGCACCAAACCCGTTTTTGGACCGATTGGTTCTATGGGGGTTGTATGATATAGCCAACCAATTTTGATAAAATTCAGTACAGTGCTGGGGAAATCTAAGAGACTATCGAATGCGAAGTTTGAAATATCTTCATAAACAAACGAAATACAACGAATTTTGTACAAAAAACATTTTTTGGCCCATTGGTCCTATGGGGGCTATATGATACAGCCATCCGATTTTGACCAAATTACGTTCAGTTCTTGCTTATTTAAAAAACTGCTGAATTCCCACTTTACTTATGATACCTTTATAAACAAACGAATTACAACGAATTTTATACAAATAAAGTTTATTGGCCGATTGGTTCTATGGGAGCTATACCATATGGTATATTCAGCCGATATCAAATAAGGTTCAGTGCTGGGGATCTCTAAAAAACATTCGAAAGCCAAATTTGGTTTAGTTTATGTCTTCATAAACAAACAACTTATCCATCTAAAAGTTGTGGTTCGAGGTCGTCTGAAACACCCCTATGGGAGCTATATGTATAATGTAACCCGATATTAAAAAATTAAATAAACTTGTCTCCTAAGGAATAAAAAGAGATTCAATCTGGAAGCTTGGTTGCTCTAGCTCATAAAATTTCTTATATCTAGACAGAAGGGCATCGCTATAAAGACTTCTCTAGTCACAATCATCATACTTTAGGCAACTTTGGGGGGTTTCCGATAACTATACTTCTATATGTTAAATATGCACAAACTTAATATACTCTTTGTTCAATAAGGTACAGGGTGTAGCCTGTATTATCCGTTTCCCATCAAATTCTGCATATAGCTTCAGAGCTCCAAAGGACTTTGATCTTGATGGCTTCAAGCCAAGCGATTTATGCAAATGACTGAATTGATTGTCTTCGTCCTATGAAGTTTTCCGATTTTGATTTTGCATGACCAATCATAGAATTCATGATTCCCGGAAAGCACGGTTTAGTTTTTTTTCGTACGTATAGCTGGACATTACCTAATTAATAAAGAGAGCAGAGGTCATACTGGTACATACAATTCTTGGTCTGTCTCCCCTTTTTATGTTTTATATATCTATAACACCCTTGAGTCTATGAATAAAGGGTATAAAGAGGCTGCCAGCTTCACTTTCAAAAGCCGCAAATAATACTGGAATAATTTTTGGTGCTACCAAGGATTCCCATAGAGCATACAGATTGAAGCACGTCTTCGTAGCACACAGAGCGCTCTTTGCTCAAGGAAATATTTTTAAATCAAACTAATTACGTGAATCCATTGGTTAAAGACATATTCAGATAAAGAGGCGCTGCACAAAATCTTTGGTGCAAATTGTGCCGACGAGCTACTGCGCTTAACAAATGGAGAGACATTCTAAAATACGCCAAGGTACAGAGACTGTGATGAGCAAGGACGCTAGGTGCCCACAAAAGAAGACACTACTGGAAGATACTGGCCCGAGATGGAGGTGATTGGACCAGCATAGTAGTGGAAGCCAAAACCCAGTCTGCGTTGTGGTGCTAATAGATGATGTTAATGATATATAAAAATTTTAGCTGGATTTATTACGGAGCTATATCATTAGTGTTTTATGTGGTTTAAAATCGTAATAGTTCAGATATAGCAATCAAATTCGGTATGCTATGAAATACTTTTGATTGCCAGATTTGATTATGATATCTTCACAAATAAACAAAAAAAACATTTCGCATCAAAATCGTTTTTTTGAGCTCTAAAAAACAAGGAGTCGATTTAGCGATCATCAATTACAAGCTGCCAGTTACTCATGGAATGATATCTGCCCTGAATCCTGTAATAGGGTTTGCAACAAGAGGATGGTCGATGCGCGGTGCTCCACTGGGAGTCGAGGATGACAGAAGAAGATACATACAACTTGACTAAATTTAAACAAGACAACAAAGATGCGAAATCGACTGTTTCTGGTTTTATTGTGCATGAATGCTTAAAACGGTTGAACAAATTTTTGAAGACAGCCGATGCATTTGGTGATAGTATTACTCCATTAATAACAAATGGGATTACTGTTCTCTCTGGTGTGCTGCAAAATAAAGCTCGTTTTATATTATATTACCTTTTAAAAAATTGTCTTTTTTCGAAACATACCCATTATGAACAATATCAACTTTAGACTTCTTCGTGAGTTTTTTGTAATACTACTAAATACTCTACAAACTCAGACATAGACAGCTTAACAGTGTCGTAAACTTGCAAAGTGGATCTCATACCCAAGTACGCTCTCCAGAGCAGGACTCATCAACCTCGAAACTATTTTTGTTTCAAGCATCACCGTCTAGTTTTAGTGCTTCCCTAAAATATCAGTGGCTATAAAACTGCAGTCAGCTGTGGGTGCAGCTTTTTTACGTCCTTCTATAAGGTCTCTAGCGCATTCTTTGGCATCAATTTATAACGCACTGCGTTAAAAAGGAAGGACATGTGCTGCTTACGTCCTACATAATCATGCTCCAGCCAGAGATGAACTGCATAATATACTTCCAACTAGCAGTGTACGCCTAATTTCGACGATTTCAGTAGCGTCAACAAATTCTCGGGATGCATGCATTGAAAGTTCTTGGTCCACAATATCAACAAAAATGACTTGGATATACGGTTTAGCATTATGTTGGCAACGTTGCCAAGACCATTAAGCCGTGCTTGCCAGAAACTATCGAATCGCATTGTGTTTGGGTTGGGTAATAGCCCATTAACATCTAACATCTTTTGCCGAAGATGTTGCGTATGATTTGCCGTTCCGAAAATTTCAACATCACTCCAACATCTTGTGGAAATGTTCCTATCTTATTGCGGCCCGATGAGAAATTGTTTCAATAACTTTCTGTGCAGCTCTAAATTCGCCCCGAAATTTTAAACAATGCCCACAAAAAGATTGGCAGCCTTGAATTCGTAAGAAGGCGCCAAAGCCTCATATGTTTATGGAACTGGTACACAATTTAAAATGTGCGACAATTTATACATAGATAAACAAAATATACAAGTCGATCCAGAAAGCGTTTCATTCAGAGCTTCTAATTTGATGAGTGGAAAAAGTAGAAATCAATTTTATACATTTGTTTTGTATTTTACCTATTACATTTTAATATACAATAATATATCGTGGGTCATTAAAAAGTACCAGCGGTGATTCGGCGGTGATTATCATATGAATATCTGTAGTTTATTTTTATAC